>CM064880.1:68754130-69270916 GCA_003313485.2 Penstemon barbatus
ATTTTAAATTAAACCAATTAGCTGATAAGATAATATATTATTAGGTTTCGTGATTAATTAGGAGATCGTGGTTTTAACAATTAATAATTTGAGTTTTTATTTAGTTTAATATTGATTTTTATAATTAGTTTATCTTTTACTTTGTTATCAACTAAATAGAATTTTTTGAAATAGAAATTGATGTAACGATGGATTTATCTTCTAAAAAAATCTCTAACCCATATTTAATAGTTTTTAACAACTTTAACTAAAATTACTTTTGGTCTAATACGGATCTTTGTTTTTAACATTTTGTCACCGAAGCAACTATCACATTTCGATTTTTCAAATACCAAAAATTTAGCATTTTTCAAAAGCTACAACATTTATAACATTGTTAAAATAAAAATCATTTTTTAAACGAATCCATCTTGTATAAAGAAATGACTTAAAGCTTCCGTCATTTATAAATTTAAACTTTTATCAGAATTGGCTGTATGACAAATTTCACTTTTTTCTCAAGCACTATTTTTGTACCTTTATTGTCATCAATGATAAGAATCTTAGAAGTCAGAAGTAGTATTTTTTTTATAACTCAGGTATACAATCTTACACTAGACTAATTATGGACCCTCAGAACCCTTGCCCTAAAACCTTAAAAATCATCATTGATAAGAATCTTAAAAGTCAGAAAGTAGTTGTATATTAAATCTTAATTAGATAATTTAGATATTCAGTTACATAAGTTACATAATAATGTATATATGATAATCAAATATATTCCGGATATCTTTTCTTTATAGGAGATGTAATATATATATAAGGAATGAGATATTCACTTACTCCAGAATGAAGAATAAAATTCATGCATGATTTCGTGTTCCTTATTCATGGATATTTTCCCTTTTTTATTTGTTGTTTTGGAAAAAAAATTATTTACTTTTACTTGTCGTTTTAGGAAAATCAATGTAAAATTAATTTTTTTCTATCAATTATAGTCTTCTTGTTAATGGTTATAATTAATGCTAATTAATATTATGATTATTTACCAACAGGTGATTGGTCTAGTGGAAGGGACTAGTTATTAGTTAGCTCTCGGTCTTCCGGTCGAAAAACAACGGCGTGAGAGCGCGTTACCATTCGGAGTCGAAAGCGGAAGCAGCTTTGCTCCTACAAAATAGCGGACTCAGGTTCGAATCCCTGTTGAGAGAGGTTCCCACTTTATGTGCCCGACGCGCCTCGAAAGGAATTAAACCCTTGGGAAACCAAAAAAAAATAATATGATTATTTGAATGAAAAGGTGTTTTGGGGGTTTTTGTTTAAAAAAATGATTATTTATTATATTTTCTAATCCTTTTGCAATCTTTTAAAACGACAAATAAAAAAATGGAGGGAGTAATAAACTTGTGCTATTGTTACTAAATTATTTGTTTTTAACTACTATTCTTCACCAGCTTATAATCCTACTTTGCATCCTCAAAAAAATTAATAGTAGAATGCACCCTGAAAACAAATTTTCGTATCACTTGGCACTATGTACAATTTTCTTACCACTTGACTCACTGTTAGAAAGGTATTTTAGTCCTTTCCCATTGATTTTCAAGTTCGTCGAGTAAAAAGTGTAGTCCCCTAACTCTACATAATTTATATATTGCAAAGATTTTAAAACGAAGTATTATTTTCAGGCTAATTATTTTTACCCTTAGTTGCACGTCTCACTCACGTGATGTTATCATCGTGCGCATTCATCTTTAAAACTAACTTAAATTTGTATTCCCATTGAGAGTTAAATATTAGATATATATTTCGATTGTTTTGTTTTATGTAAGGCGCGTGGGATCACGGTTTTTCACTTCCATTCAATTCAATCCAACAGACGTACTCTAACTTATATAGAGTGAGCAAAAGTAAGGATTGTCATTACAAGTTATCATGATTTGTCAAAATTATTAACATGGTTCTTTTTCTAGATTCTTAATCTCTAGCACACCACACAACAAATCAGAAGAAATTGAAAGCATTCTTTACTTCTCAAACCACTCTCTCAAAACCCAAACAATTAACATTACGCAAATCGAAATTATTTCACAAACCTCCAATACTCTCCCAAACTACTTTCCCAAACACCAAATAAACAGACCCACAAAGTTCTTGATATATTTATTTAGATCCCCACAAATTATTTTCCTAACAGATTTTTTTTTTTTTTTTTGTGTAAGTTAATTAGGTGAACATAAGCTATATTTTAGCATTTCATTCAAATATCTATGATGTTAGGCAAATAATAAGAGTGATATCTACCTTAACTGTTCATATTGTCTATCTTATTTAGTCAAATATAGTCCTTAACTGTGCAACCTATAAACTGAGGCTATATTGTGATTGAAAATCAAGAGATAAATGGAAGGTCTTTTAACCATTTGGACAATTTTCTTCCGTATATGTAATTTCATTAACCGAATAAGTGACACAATCAGCCTCGGTATGTATTGTTTGTTCATGAAACACATAAATAATTATTTGCTATGTGGATCACAAGTTGATTATAAGACACAAAGTTGCATTGGTTTGTAGCAAACAAATCAACGATAGCCAAAATAGCTTGCATGTTGTATAACCAAAATAGCTTGCATGTTGTATAACCATCTCGGCTAGACTAACAAGAAAAACACACGTAGGTGACTACACACTTGGCCGGGTATAATAGGGCACAATGCATCTTTAAAATACATATAAAAGATCAACGTTTCCACATATAATATAAGACCATGCCTAGACAGCATCGTATTAATTAAATATACTGTAGTAAATTGCAACAATTTCCCTCCCAAATAATCTTAGCAGCAGACCTCAGTCAATAGTACGTCAAATACACAATTGAAGTATCATTTCTAGAGTAGCATGGCGGTCTGGTTCTGCTATTGCTGTGGCTAGAAGATCATCTTGAGTATCATAATTTATCCATGTGCTTTCCATTCCAAGTCTTTTCATGCTCGGCGACATTTCAGAGTGTGCACCTAAAATTTCATAGCCATTCCACTCCACTACCTTAGTCCTATATACAGCAAAACAAAAAGAAATATATAAATACTAGTATGTATATATGTATAACCTCAAAAACAAAAACAATTTATTTTAAAATGCAAATTCGATCGGCTTACCAATCGAGCCAGAACACTACTAGTGGGTCGTCATTAGGATGTGGGATTTTTCTAGGTGTGGCCTAAATATGAATATCAAACTCTTTTATAAAAGGTTCATAATATATAAAACTGATTTTATATATTATTAATAAAAAGAATAAGAAGAAGAAGAAGAAGAGTGCCTTACAACTTTGTATCCCAAGCGCACACCACATTTTGCACAATGAATATTTTGTATTTCACATTCTGTTATTCTTAGATGAGAGTCGGAAAATTTCACATTAACCCTGCAGTTTACAAATGTTAATTATTTGGTAAACAAAAAAGAAAAACTTCAATTGGCGTATCGAGGTCTTACACATTTTCTAAGACGACTGCAAGATGATTCGTATCCTGAAAAATTATAATGAAATAAAAGAATTAGAATAAGTTCAAAAACATACATATATAATCTTAGTTGAAAATAATGATCTAATTAAGGAGTTTCAGCCAATATCAAATCAACCAACACATATTACCATTATGACAATATCTTCATATAAGCCAATGGAGGTTTTGCATTGACAGAGGTAGAAGTGCGAATCCTTGTCTTGAACATATTCAATAAGAGTCCCCATTGTTGGATTTCTGATTTGATCTAATAAAAAAATTAAATATCAATCCAATATATCAAAACTGTAACCATAAATTGAGTTAATAAAAAATATTTTAATAATGAAGCAATGTAAAACAGAAAAATTTCGTAGAGATGATGCAATTTCTCAAATCTCGAGAATATAAATAAAAAGGGTTTTCTTCAGAACATTCATACCAAACTCAGATCTCGATTAATTGAATACTACTAGGATTCATAAAGCTCTACATGTATAATTGTGAATCAATGATATCTGATCGTTTATCTAGGTTTTCGAAATTAATCGAGCTGGGCCAAAGCCCAGGTGTAGGCCCAATGAAATTATTATTAGCCCAGCCCACCTGACAACCTACCCCCGGTTTTGCATAAAAAAGTATAAAATAAAATATGTAAAATTCAGTTTTCCCCTAAGGCTCAGTTCGGTTGGCCTGATTTGTTATTGGCCCAATTGTCAATTTGGGCCAATATAACAATTAGAAGTTTGAGTGTTATGTGGACTGAACTCAATAACTTAATAATCGGTTCGGGTTAACCCGATTGATGTAAAATTACTATTATGCCCTTAGTCTAAATGAAATTCAACCGTGGGATACCATTCAATTCAATTTTCTACCTTAATATGTCATGTATTTTGCTAGACAAATAAAAATTGTCAACAGTTTTACCACATTTAATTCCTACGTTGTGGTGTATTTTGGGGAGGCAAGATATGAAATTGATGTTGGTGTCCATTATCATAAAAAAATTAAAGATATCGTATCTTATTTAAACAAAAAATGAAGATATCATATATATGCTAAGAAGATTCGTACTATTCGCTTTAATATTTTTAATACAAGGAAACCAAAACCCATTAGTTATGTAATGGTTTTGGTGAGAATGTTAATAAGTAATATTGTCAATTGTGCGTGCCATATATTGTAAAAATCTATTCTTGAGTCAACTTTTAATTTGATTTCATTTGTGAGTTTGAAAATGTATAAATTTATTTTAGTGCTATGCTTCAAGAGAGCATGTAAGATTTT
Source organism: Penstemon barbatus (assembly GCA_003313485.2). NCBI lineage: Eukaryota > Viridiplantae > Streptophyta > Magnoliopsida > Lamiales > Plantaginaceae > Penstemon > Penstemon barbatus. The sequence continues at coordinate 68,758,912 of CM064880.1, forward strand.
TCGAATAAGTTATGAATAGTTATAAATTAATTACGTCCGGATGCGTTCATGATATTGGTTTTTACATAACACGGTCATGGTCATATATTTTATATATACGAAAGTAACGTCTAATTTTGGGATCTTTGGTATTTTCCACCCTGAAAATATACTTTGGTTGGCACTTTGCACCATAGTATGTCTTTTGAAGAAAAAAATTCATTGTTTGAAGGGTATAATAGTTATTTTTGAATATTTTGGGCACTTTGCACCTTAAAAGTATAGATTCTGACACTCTGCACTCTAAAATACAGAATATTGACACTTTGCACCCAAAAAATATAATTTCTGGCATTTTCAACCCCGACTTAATATGATAATCTATTTTATAAATAACATGCTATATAAAAATATGTTAAAATGTACACGTGTATTTTGGATATAAAGTGAATAATCTAGAGGATAATTGAAAATAAAATGAAGACAATGTCTTTTTTTTTAATTTTAATTTACTGAGAACGTTAAAATAAGTTATTATAAAGTAAAAAAAAATTAGAATAAAAAGTTTATGATTGTTGTGCATTGTAGTACAACCGCTGCACCACGTCATCAAGTACACGTGGTGCAGTCCACCAATACACTTAGGACATGTGGATTAATAATCCACATCACCCATGATCTGGCAATGTGAACACAATTTTCTGAATTCCTATTTTTTAGGAACATGGCTAGAACATGGGGTGATGTGGATTATTAATCCACATGTCCCAAGTGTATTGATGGGCTGCACCACGTGTACTTGATGACGTGGTGCAGCGGTTGCACTAAATAATCTCTCATAGAAATGACCATTTTATCTATACGTCGTCGAAATTCATGAGTTTGTTTTTTTAAAGAAAAATACGTTAGGGTGCAAAATGTCATACAAAATATATTCTTTAGGGTGCAGAGTGTCAAAAAATTTAAATTGGGGTAAAAAATGCTAATATTTAATAATTTTAGGGTGCAAAATGCCAATATTCTATATTTTAAGGGTGCAAAATCTATATTGCCAAGGTAAAAATTGAAAGTAACTATTCTACCCCGTTACAATTTTCTCACTATAACACACACCATGGTGCAAAGTCCCAAATAAATTATATTTTCAGGGTGCAAAATGCCAAAATTTTAAGTCAAGATACAAAGTACCAAAATCCTATAATTTAAGGATGCAAAATGCCAAAAACTCCTAATTTTGATATATGCTTCATTAATTAATAATAAAAATCTATTTGGAGTAGAAAACAATTACTTATGTATTTGTGCCGTAAATGACTATGACTCTTGGAGCTCGTCCTAGGATGAATTATAGAGTGAAAGAAAAAAGCACCCTTATGCTTTGTTTAACTCTAAAAAAAATTCTATATTATTTTAACTTTCAATATCTCTATGTGATCTCAATTAAGTGTCAAATAAGCCCCTATAAAAGAGAATGTGTTTCAAACGTCAAAATTGTAAGTTTTGTTCACATTTTGGCATTTTGCCTTTGATATGACAATTTTATACTTGACATTGAAAGTACAAAACACCCCATATGCTTTGTTTAACTCACAAAACCCCCCTATGTATCATTTAAATCCCCCCAAAATTCCCTGTGTTTGGTTTTAAATTTCACACTCTACCCAAGTAATATATACTTAATTTTTTAAAAAGAAAAAATAAATTTAAAACAAAACAACATAAGGGTAATCTTATCATTCCTCCAAAAGTCAAAAGTAAAATTATATTGGGTTGAGTGTGGTATTTAAAACCAAATACAGGGAGAACTTTGGGAGTTAAAATAACACAAATTTTTTTTAGGAGTTAGACAAAGTATAAGGAATGTTTTTATTTTTTTCTCATGAAATTATATATCCAAATTCAGTCCATTTCTTTGGTAAATTTAATTTTATACACATATTAGGCCCAATCGAAAAGCCATATTAATCCGCCTTGTATAGAATTGGGTTGCGTGGATGCTGTAGCCCAATCACGATTCACCCTTATTCACACATTGCAAAATTTGGTACTTACCGTTTTAATTCTAAATAAGGGTTACTTATATCCAAATTTTATTCATTTATGAGTCTTAATTAAATCATGGCAAAATTAAAAAAAAAAAAGTCTCAAACTAATTAGTGATTTAAATTTTTGTCCTAAACTATATCACATCATCGAATTTCATCCTGTAATTTAATATTTTTTTAGAATATTGTCCCAAACTAATGATCAATTTTGATTTTTCTTCAAAGATTATATCAACACGTCGAATTTCTTCCATTAATTTACCATTTTGCATGAATTTAGTCCCAATATTAAATTTTTAATTTAATGAAAATGACGGGTCAATCTTATAATTGAATTGAGACGAATTCTGCAATATTGTACAATTGTTCATGCTAAAATTTGCCACGTCATGACACGAAATAACCATGTGAAAATTTAACGGACACATGCGCAATTTTCGTCTCATAATTAACGGTGGAACGATATTTCAAAAAAATATTAAATTACGGAATGAAATACGGTGAGGTGATATAGTTTAGGACAAAAACCCTAAATTACTGATTAGTTTGAGACGTTTCTGCAATTTTGCCTTAAACCCGCACAAAATTAATAAAGGTCTAGGAGATTTTCATAGACCTTCTGGTTGAAAATATACCATTTTATCACTCTGAAAGCACCAAATCATGACATTTAATAATGTTTATGCAGTTTTAACCACAAAATTTAGGAGATCGATTAATTTTCCGTTTTTAACCACTATTTAAACCTCCCCCCAAAAATAAGAAAGCAAAAATTGGGCCTGGACCAATTACTTTTCGGGAATGAAGCACATCATGACAAATTTTTAATCTGTCTTTTTTAGTTTTTTATTCGAAGCTCAAGTATTAGTTTATTCTTTAAAATTATCTTTCTTTTTTTGGGTTTCCACCTGGGTTGCCGCGACCCAATTCACCGTAATCCGATCCATTTTGCAGGTCTTATCCTTTCGGAGAAAAATGTATATACATTTGAATGATTTGTAGATCCAAGAGATTCCAGGCCCTTCGGATCCATATTAAGTATTTAGGCCTGCCAAAGCCCTAGTCTCTTCCTTCCATTCTCTCCCTGCTCCTTCCCGCGCGAATCCGTATGACGACAACTCCTCTTGCTGGAGGTAACTCCACTCTCTTCTACTTGCATTTGTGTTCCTTCATAATACTCATCATCATTCATTCTTTATTGCACTATTAAACTTTGTTCTCTATTTTTAATATGCAGCCAGTGACGAGCTTCAAGAACCCGGGTTCATCTGGACCATTAAAGATTTCTCCTTATTCAATAGGAGGAAGCTTTATTCTGAGGTCTTTCTTGTTGGTGGTCATAAGTGGTAATTTCTAAGTAGTTAAATTTTGTTTTTATTTATTTTTACAAGAAATAGGAATTTAAATAGAAAAAAGAAGTTGCTCTAATCTTAATGAACAAGATTTCGTGATTTTTGTTACCTTTACTTTGCTTATGGAGAAAAGTGATTTAAATGTCATTTTATTTCAGGAGGATGCTTATTTTCCCACGAGGGAATAACTTGAACCAATTGTCATTGTACTGATTCAGCTACCTTAATACCCGGTTGGAATATATATGCAAATTTCAGCTTGGCCCTATTTGATGGTCGGTTTTAATAGAAAAAGGTAGAAATAATATAGTCAATATTTTTAGATTTTGTAGATTTTGAAACGTTTTTGTTCAATCCATAGAACATGCACCCAAATCTAGATTTTGCTATTTTCATTAATATATTGATGTCATGTCTTGATTTTCACAGGGAATCTAGATTAAAATAAACTAGCAACTTTTGAATGCGTTTAAAAAATAACTATTAAAGTAAGATATGGCTTTACTTCGAGTTTGATACCAACTTTTGAATGCGTTTAAAAAATAATGATTCATGGTTGCAGATAAATGACAGCTATGAGTTTCCTTTGGAACTTGATCTTGATAGAGAAAATGGCAAATATTTGTCGCCAGATGCCGATAGGAGTGTACGAAACCTCTACATGCTTCACAGGTTACTGTTCACTCTTTACCTATATCGTCGATCTCTACCTATTTCAGTGTCATTATCAATATTGTCCTTGGTGTTTGTTGCTGATATGAATTGTGGTGGGAACTAGGCAAAGTACGAAAGAGAAACGTGATCTTAAAGAACAGAAATCTGAGTAATAATTTTAGCAGAAAAGTTTATCTATCAGGCTGAGCTCTTACTCTTTTGAAGAATTGATAAGTAACTCGACCAAACTTAACATTTTCTCTTAAACAAGCACATCACATTGACACATTATAATGACTCGGTTTCTCTTGCACATGCACATCTCTATACCTGCACAGGGTAACGATTCTGTTTCACATTGCTCTTGCTGCCCACAGTCTTTTTCCAAAGTGAAATGCCACTTATGATTGTTGCTTTAATTAAAAATGATTTTATGTGCCTATGTCATCATTTGCTAGTTTAAGATGTTCACTTCTTGCTACTGTTTATTCCTTTGCTTTTTAACACTTATGATTTATTTTTTCACCTGACTATCTCTTTTTCTTTTTCTCATACAGTGTTTTGGTTCATAGTAGCAAAGTGCATGGCGGAGATTATGCTTTTATCAGGCCAAAACTCACCAATCAGTGGTATGTGTCCTTACTTCTGAAGAATACCTCTCTCCTGTTCCCCAGTCCAATCTCCATTTGCAAAGACTTTGGTCGAGGGAAAATCAATCATGTTATTAGCATAACAGAGATGCTTTTTTTTTTGGGTAATAAATGCCAGTTTATGTAGTCTTGGTCGATTAACTATATCACATTTTACCCTCGCATTTAAGCCTATGCCTTCAGCAGCCTTGGTATCCTGACAAAGAAAATAAACTTTTCGACTTCATGATTCACTTTCAGGTACAAATTTGATGATGAGAAGGTCACTAAAGATGACATGAAGTGGGCGTTAGTGGAGCAGGATGGTGGTGAGGAAGAGGTGATATTCATACCTTTTGCACTCCCTTTTTTTTAAAATAATTTGTGTGTGTTCGCAAACTGACTTGAACTTTATCCTGCTTTTGCCAGACAAAATACTCGAGCTCAGATGCATACATGCTTGTTTATATACGAGTGAGTGACAAAGATAAGATACTTTGTGATGTGGATGAGGACGACATTGCGGAACATGTTCGGGTAATCCATAAAATTTAACATCTGAAATTCATTCTATCATATTATCATTTTGCAATGAGTTTTGTCATGGAAACATCACATGTCCTACTTCAGGTTGATGAGAACAAGAGAAGATGCAAAGCACAACCCCACCTTTATACTATTATTAAGGTTATTTTTCAGTGGAGATTCTTGTGTAAGATTGATCTCAGAATATTTCTTAATGGATCGTTAAAGTTGTTGATAACTTTGGCAGGTTGCTCGAGATGAGGACATGAAGGAACAGGTTGGAAATAATATCTTTTTCGATCTCGTTGATCATGATAAAGTTTCTAAATTCGAGGTCCAGAAAAATATGCGTTTTAGCCAATTCAAGGTACTGCATTGGATTTTATTCAAATACTTTGGATTTAGTTTCTTAAAATAATGGAGTATAAATTTCTTCCTACTATGAAGTTTATCATTTAGATAAAATGCTGTTGATGCTTTTGTTAGTAAATTTTTTTGTACCAGTGTTTCTGGTAAACCAAGTGGAAAGGCCCATGCAGAATTAAATAAAGTGATTTCATTCTTGAGAAATTAGTAACTAAAATGCTTTTTACATGACAAGACGGTTAACCTTAGAGTGTAATTATTTGCTATACTATGTTCATAATAATTCATAAATTGATTATGTTTGTTGATTCTCTTGTCGTGCTGCTCGCTATTAATTAATTTGTCCTTTTGGTGAATGTCTAATTAAGGCAATGTTAGGTCGACTCCTTCCATTTTATTCTAATCACAGTAAACTTATGTGGTAAAAGTATTTCAGTCAGATTAGTTCTTGCTAGCTAATAAATAACTAACTCTTCTTGTTCTATTTTTTCTTTTTCTTATAATGACAGACTCATGATATGCTTTCCTAGCATAATTAATAAATATTTTTTCATGTGCATGATGCAATTTTGTCGGCAAATTAATAAGTTTTTATATGTTTATTATTTCATCACTTCTCTTCTTTACTTGTTCTACTATTCTTTGTTAAATTTGTTTATTTTCCATGACAAGTTGAAGTCTTTTTCCTTCGTTTTTCCCCACCATGTCCCTTAGAATACTAACGAATGTTGTGGTGTTTTGTTTAAGGAGGAGGTGGCTAGAAGTTTTGGTATCGCAGCTCGTCTTCAAAGGTTCTGGATATGGACAAAAAGGCTGAACCTTACTTATCGTGTGGAGCGGCCATTGACTCCAGAAGAGGAAACACAAACTGTATGTATATTGTTAACAAATGTGGAAAAGAATTTCATATATTTCTGAATGAGTAAGATACATCTACAACACATATATATATATACACAATCTAGGAACTCTATCTAAGGAAGGATTCCTAAATAGATTAGGAATAATAATAATACAATATATAATATCCCCTCAAGTTGGAGCATATATATTAATCATGCCCAACTTGTTACAAAGATAATCAATCCGAACCCCATTTAGAGCTTTCGTGAAGATATCTCCCAATTGTTCTCCAGTCTTCACATATCCCGTGGTAATCAATCTTTGTTGTATCTTCTCACGGATAAAACGACAATCATATGTGATTTGTTCGTTCGAGGAACACGGGCTTGGATGCAATATAAAGAGCATCTTGGTTATCACACCATAACTTCGCAGGTTATGAAGTTTTAAGACTTACTTCATTCAAGATGTGATATATCCACATTATTTTACACAAAGATTGTGCCATAGCTCTATATTCTGATTCTGCAGATGATCGTGACACAACATTCTGCTTCTTACTTTTCCAAGAGAGTAAATTCCCTCCAACAAACACACAATAGCCTGTGGTGGATCTTCTACTCACTTTGCATCCTGCCCAATCTGAATCCGAGTAACATTCAATATGAGTGTGTCCATGATTCGCATACAAGATACCACTTCCAGGTGCCCCTTTCAAGTAACATAGAATCTGCTCTAAAGCAGCCCAATGATGAACTGTTGGAGACGACATAAACTGACTCACAACACTGACCGAGTAAGCAATATCTGGACGAGTCACTGTAAGATAATTTAGTTTTCCTACCAATCGTCTATACCTCTCAGGATCTCCAAACAATTCTCCATCTAATGTAAGTTGCAGATTCGGAATCAATGGAGCACTACTCGGCTTTGCCCCCAATTTTCCAGTCTCGGTCAATAAATCAAGTACATATTTCCTCTGAGATAGGAAGATTCCTTTCGTACTCCTAATTACTTCAACACCCAAGAAATATTTTAGCACCCCTAAGTCTTTGGTGTGAAACTGAGTGTAAAGAAAAGACTTCAGGGATGAGATCCCTATAGATCACTCCCAGTAATGACAATATCATCCACATATACAACTAAAAGGATAATGCCAGATTCAGATTGCTTATAGAAAACAGAGTGATCAGACTTACATTTAATCATGCCAAAACTTTGAACTGACTGACTAAACTTGCCAAACCAAGCACGAGGGCTCTGTTTCAAGCCATACAAAGACTTTCGAAGACGACAAACTTTCCCATACTCCCCCTGAGCAACAAAACCAGGAGGTTGCTCCATATAAACATAGCAGATTAATGGAAACTGGCAAATTGACTTAATCCTATTTAGCCAAAAGTTATATACTCCATAGAGAATAGGATTAACCTTTTTTTGGTACATGCCACACTGCTTGTCATATTACTGGGCAGGTAAACAAGAATTCAGGGCAAAAGTAAATACTCTGAACATAATTAATATATCTTTATTTATATAAGCAACATAATTGTTCCTTAAATCCTCAATTAGTATAACAACGAAAGCAAAAAAAATATTCTCCTCTGTTTGTCTATTCTGTTTGACGCTTCTGCAAAACAAGGTTAAAGCTCGAGTAAGATAATTATTTTTTCTTCTCAAGGAAATCAAATAAACGAAGCGAAATTTTGAAAATAACTGTGGCAAATTATCTACGTCCGAGCCTGCAGCATAATGTCACGCCCCGGCACTTTGCCCTACAACGAAGGCCGAGCGGACAAGGCGTATGACCGAGGCAAGGGCCGAGAGGGACATAAAGGGACTGTCGGCAAGGCCAGGGAGCTTGTCGGACGTGCATCAAGTAACCCGGGGCGTGGCCCGGGTAAGGCAGGGACACATGCGGCCGACGGGAAGACATTAGGGCGAGACATTACCCGTCGGGTGGCACGAGGGCGTCCCAGGGGCTGCCCTGGGACATTTAGAAAACCAAACATGGCCTTAGAGGTTCCGGAAAGATCTAGAAGGCTCCACATGCGTCCGGAACACTCAAGTAGACTCCGGGAAGTTCCACACGACTCCGGAGGGATCCGGAAGATACCGGGAGACGTCGGAAGGATCCGGAAGAGCCCACATGAGTGTAGAACGTTGCGGAAGGTCCTAGAAACATGTGGAAGGCTCAAGAAGGCTATGGATCTCCCTTGTACATAGTAGGCTACTCTAGAAACTTGTATAATGTTCTAGTGTGTGTAGGAAGTAGTAGAAGGGTCTAGAGACTTATTCTCAACCCTTAGATCAAGTTGATCTTAGCCGTCCATTCAAGGAGGCTAGTAGTATAAATAGGAGGTAGCTCATTTGTAAACTCATCCTCAAAGTTGTAAGCTTCTTAGTGCTATATAAAGAGAGTTTCCTTAGGCACGTTGCTCACACATCTCTTAGCCATTTTTCATACTTAGCAACTTTCCACCAAGTTAGGAGGAGGCTGAACTTAGACAATTTCCGAGAGCGGGTCGGAATCGACAAAAGCCAGGGGGTACGTCGAGGCTAAGGCCGCACGGTACTTTCAAGAAGTTTTAAGTCCGTGACAATAAGCTCTTTTTTTGGAGGCACTCTCACGTGTTTTGAGTTTTTCATAATACAGTATATCTGAGCGGAACAGTTTACCAGAGATCTATCAAACATAAGAAGCCGAAATACCATTAGTCAATCAATAATATCAACACACACACACGCAGAGATGCCATATCCCTCAAACAATAATAAGATGAAGAAACTATATGTCGGAGTAGTTACGTTGAGGAAAAGCATATCCATCAAATGTTTAACAGATCCTTCTTCGATGGGACTGGGCATTGGTTTCTGAGTGCAGCTGTTGTGAGCAGTAAGTCGAATTTTATCTATCGATATATCTCTACTTCTAAGGTGTCCGAGAAGACCATCCACAACTTCATCATAAGTGGCATTCTTCCTCCTGCGGATGTATGCCAATCATGAATAAAAACTACTAAGACAAATCAAATAAAAGTATTACTACCAATGGCAGTCATCAACAATCTAGATTACGTTATCCGAGTGTATTCGCTTTTCCAAGAGATCAATGATGAGTACTCACAATGTTAGTCTTGTTTTAAGCCCACCACCAGGTACCCCCAATTCTTGAAATAATACAGACTGCAAGATAAAAGAACAAATATCAACTGAAAAGCAGTTAAAAGATACAAAAACAAAAATTCAGTTATTCCCCTGCCTGAAGGAAAGGGGCTTTTCATTTGAACAAAGTTAGCCAAAAGGTTTTATTATGACGTAATGACTGGTAGGTATAGCTGCCCCTAAAATGTAGAGAGAGAGTCTAAAATACATGATGAGAAGCAAATAATTAATATAATAAATAAAATATTAATTTCTGAGGAAACTAAGGGATTTAATTCAGGAAAGGTAATTGAATGCAAATGTTCAAAAACACGAGAGCTATGGATAATTAATTTGGAAGATTTAAATGCATATGCATCTGATACATTGCAACATTAAAAAGACTCCAATGACCATCTGAAAAGAAGTAAAAGATTGACCTGATGAATTGGAACCTGTTTTTCTTTCACATCATCCAGAAAGTAAGAAACATTATGGTAATCAGGTGTCCTCGCATCTAGGTTCACATTCATTTTCTCCATGCAAATGATGTCCCCATCACTAAGCTCTGTGTGTGTATGTGTGAGAGACAAGAGAGATGAATAAATATATGATGAATAAAAAGAAATGCATTCAAATGATATAGTATTATTGCCCCATCTTCAAGTTCAGGGCATAGTGTTTGTGTTTGTGTGTACGCACACGGAGGAGTTAGACGTTCAAGTGATAAGAGTAAAAATAAGAATAGTAAGTACCTGACTGTGTCTAAACGTAACTGATTCAAAAACTCGTTCACACACGACAGTTGGCTCAAATTTAATTTCCTGCAGAAAAGGCAAAGAAATATATTGCATCATATATGCAATAGAGTTCCGTAAGCAAGACATGTATGTCCATTGTACATGTGTTGCATGTTTTCAGATACAATATAGCGAGTGTCTAAATAAGTTTGTAATGTTAAATGACAAGACACACCTCAGAGAATGGTAACTCTTCTTTTGGATCATACCCAACCATTTCATTCAGTTTTTTCTGGTACTTGATTGGCTTTTTAAGTTTGTTTACGAGAAGCTTCCCAACATATCTGGAAACGGAATGCATCAGAGTAGAAATGGCATACACAACTGAACAAAGAAGAAACTAATGTAGTACTATTATAAAGTGCACATTATAGGAGGAAGGGAGTACCGAAGCTTTCTGTTATCAGAATCATAAAGCTTAAAGAACACTGTATGTCATCCTTAGTTTTTTCTGGTGGAGGAACCAATCGTAAATCCTACAGGTTTTAACACAATAAAACAAAAACAGTTGAAACAGGAGTCATAAAAACACTCAATGTTCACATTTTTATACCACAAGTTTCTCATGAATGTTAAGAGGAGATACCTGCCCCTGCTCTACTTCCAAAAACAACTTCAGTTCTTCATTGTGGTCCTTATCGTAACTTGGGTCAATTCTCCTACCTGCATAATTTGACAAAGTTTAAAAAGTCTTTTGAACAAAGAAAAGTCGAATGTCTCTAAGGAATTGATGAAACAAAGAGATTCAGATGTTACAAGTTTAATATGATAAGTTGACGCTGCTCTTACCAAAGCCAACAAGATTCTTTTCATTCTGCAATAACTGACTTTGTTAATAATATCTATTACTAAATCACTTGATATCTCTTACTAAATTATTAAGAGAAACAAGAAAGAAGTGTAGGATGGAAAGTGATAATAACAGTTGGGGAAAATCATCCTAAAGTCACTCTTCTACTCATATCGTTTCAAACAAGATAAGAGGATTATTAAACTAGAGGAAGCAAAATGGGATGAGATGAGAACCCTAAACCAATAAGGAAGTAGTGATATATTTCTGGATAAAGTAATATTCACCTGATTACCATATTGTTTCTTACTTTCTGGATGATGTGAAAGAAAAATAGGTCCCAATTCATCAGGTTAATCTTTTACTTCTTTTCAGATGGTCATTGGAGTCCTTTTAATGTTGCAATGTATCAGATGCATATGCATTTAAATCTTTCAAATTAATTATCCCTAGCTCTCATGTTTTTGAACTTTTGCATTCAATTACATTTCCTGAATTAAATCCCTTAGCTTCAATTCCTCAGAAATTAATATTTTGTTTATTATATTAATTATTTGCTTCTCATAATGTATTTTAGACTCTCTCTCTACATTTTTAGGGGCAGCTATACCTACCAGTCATTACGTCTTAATACCCTTTTGGCTAACTTTGTTCAAATGGAAAGCCCCTTCCCCCAGGCAGGGGAAGAACTGAGTTTTTGTTTTCGTATCTTTTAACTGCTTTTCAGTTGATATTTGTTCTTTTATCTTGTCTGTACTATTTCAAGAATTGGGGGTACCTGGTGTTGGGCTTAAAACAAGACTAACAGTGTGAGTACTCATCATTGATCTCTTGGAAAAGCGAATACACTCGGATAACGTAATCTAGATTGTCGAGGACTGTCATTGGTAGTAATACTTTATTTGATTTGTCTTAGTAGTTTTTATTCATGTCTGGCATACATCCGCATGAGGAAGAATGCCACTTATGATGAAGTTGTGGATGGTCTTCTCAGACGCCTTAGAAGTAGAGATATATCGATAGATAAAATACGACTTACTGCTCACAACAGCTGCACTCAGAAACCAATGCCCAGTCCCATCGAAAAAGGATCTGTTAAACATTTGATGGATATGTTTTTCCTCATTGTAACTACTCCGACATAAAGTTTCTTCATCTTATTAGTGTTTGAGGGATATGGCATCTCGTGCGTGTGTGTGTGTTGATATTATTGATTGACTGATGGTATTTCGGCTTCTTATGTTTGATAGATCTCTGGTAAACTGTTCCGCTTAGATATACTGTATTATGAAAAATTCAAAACACATGAGAGTTCCTCCAAAAAAAGAGCTTATGCTGCAGGCTCGGACGTAGATAATATTGCCAAAGTTAGTTTCAAAATTTTACTTCGTTTATTTGATTTCCTTGAGAAAAAAAAGGATTATCTTACTCGAGCTTTAACCTTGTTTTGCAGAAGCGTCGAACAGAATAGACAAACAGAGGATAATATTTTGTTTGCTTTCCTTGTTTTACTAATTGAGGATTTAAGGAACAATTATGTTGTTTATATAGATAAGGATATATTAATTATGTTCAGAGTATTTACTTTTGCCCTGAATTCTTGTTTACCTGCCCAGTAATATGACAAGCAGTGTGGCATGTACCAAGAAAAGGTTAATCATATTCTCTATGGAGTATATATCTTTTGGCTAAATAGGATTAAGTCATTTTGCCCAGTTTCCATTAATCTGCTATGTTTATGAAGGTGCATTGTGCTAAATTTGAGTTTGGGGGGTGGTTAGTGCCTATTACATCTATTATGGGGTGCAAAGTGTCAAATACTTCAGATTTTTTTTTCTATTTAAATAAATAAATATAAAAAAGATAATGTTAACACGTCTGAGATGGAAAATGTCAAGACAATTTTAATCCACGAGTACAATGCAACTAGATAATTAGTGGATAATGAAAAGAAATATATGGTCCCATTGGCTATAGTCGGCAGAGTATTTAAGATTAGTGCGACAATTTACTATATAGTCGAGAAAAGAAAATAATTATAAGATAATCTTTGAAGCTGTATGAACAATTCTTGCAACTTAACTAATACTCCCTTCGTTTTCTTTTAATTGTCGTTTTGGAGGATTGCACACGAATTAAGGAATGTCAAATAATCACATTTTTTAAGTAAAAACTTTAAAATACCCTTTTAATCAGATAAGTTTAACATTAATTAACATTAATAACAAGTATTAGCAAGAATGGTAAAATTGGTAAAATAACATTAATTTTACATTGAAATCCTAAAGCGACAAATAAAAGTAAATAAGAAAATTTTGTCAAAGCGACAAATAAAAAAAATGGAAGGAGTAGTATTGATAAATGAATGATGAGAGTGGATACTGCCACTTCAAAATCCTTTTAGGATTCTTGAATTCACCATACCTAGCTTTAAGAAATTTCACAAGACTTATAAACTTTGAAAACTTAGAGAAAAATCTTCATTGTAGTGGTGTTTTGGATGATATAGTGGATTGTTAATGTTAATGTGATGAGTACTTGTGATAATTGAAATATTTAAGGAGAAATTTGAAGTGGTAATTCGAATTTGATGGATTTGTGTGTTTGGAGGAATGAAGGAAAAATTTGGGGATGGTCCAAAAGTTTTGAGTGACGGACCGCGGGAACTCACTGTTTTTCTCGCGGTCCAGAAGTTATGGGATATGGGTCGCGAGATGCTTCGGGTTATCTCGTAGCCCCTGGGAGCTGGATCGCTAGAAGCTTCATCCTGCACTGCCACACTTTCTTTCAAATGGCATAACTGGGATAATTAATCTCGTAGCCCCCCAGATTCCGATAGCCAGATTCGCCGCGCGTGAGCCTCACGTGCCCGATTTCGATTTCGCCGTCAGTCCACGCGCTGGCGCGTTAAGGCGCGTCCGTACCGGCACGACTCTCCGGTAACTGCCTCCGTCATCGTCGGACTCTTTACAGCACGTCTCTGCGCCTGTTTGTGGTAACTACTTTGGATTTGTTCCTTTTTGGTTCGTTTTGGTTGGGTTTGGTCCTTTTTGGTTGGATTTAGACTTTTGGTATATTTCCCTTTGATATTATGGGTGATCAGAAAGTTATTTTGCCGGATGTGGTTCCGGTAATGTCCAAAATCACGGAACATAAACTTAATGGCTCCAATTTTTTGGATTGGAGTAAATCTGTGCGACTACATTTACGGAGTATTGACATGGACAGTCATCTCGTTGATGACCCCCCCAAGGATGCGTCGAAACAAAAATGGATGAGGGAGGATGCTCGATTATTTCTGCAAATACGAAACTCCATTGACACTGAGGTAATTGGTATGATCACTCACTGTGAATTTGTTAAAGAATTGATGGAGTATTTGGATTTTTTGTACTCAGAAAAGAATAATGTTTCTCGTATTTTTGAGGTGTCCAAAGCTTTTTATCGAGCGGAAAAACATGACAAGTCTCTAACGAACTACTTTATGGATTTTAAGAGAACTTATGAGGAGCTTAATATGTTGCTGCCATTTAGTCCAGATGTGAAGGTTCAACAACAACAACGAGAGAAGATGGCTATCATGAGTTTTCTTGGTGGTCTTCCTTCTGAATTTGAGACCGCAAAGTCGCAAATTCTATCGACTTTTGATATATCCTCCTTACAAGAGGTCTTTAGTAGGGTACTTTGTACAAAAAGTACTCCATCTGTTGAGTTTAGCGGTGCCCTTGTGACCCGTAATACTAATGATTTTGGGCGATCACCTTTCAGAAACAACAACACGGGCGAGGGGGGGGGTCTGATACATCTGTTTTGATCTCTGCTGATGAATTTGCTAAGTTTTCTCAGTACCAAGAATCATTGAAGTCTTCATCAACCTCTGTTACTGCTGTCGCTGATTCAGGTAAATCAAATATGTGTCTTATTTCCTCATCCTCCAAATGGGTCATTGATTCTGGAGCCACAGATCATATGACAGGTAATTCTAGTCTATTCTCTAATTTTCAGTCAAACACATCATCCCCTACTGTTACTTTAGCTGATGGATCACAATCTTGTGTTCTTGGGTCTGGCAAAATTACCCCGACTCATTTGCTTCCTTTGTCCTCTGTCGTACATTTACCTCATTTATCCTTCAATTTAATTTCTGTAAGCCAACTAACTCGCAATCTTAATTGTTGTATCTCATTTTTTCCTGATTATTGCTTATTTCAGGATCTTATGACGAAGAAGATTATTGGTAGAGGACATGAGTCTGGAGGTCTCTACTAGGGGTGAGCCCGGTCCGGTTTACCGACGGGACCGAACCGGAACCGAATTTTCGGTCCGGACCGTTTACCGGACCGAAATTTCGGTCCGGTAAACGGTTCTTCCCCCAGAACCGAACCAGGATTCTTTCGGTTTTCGGTAAAACCGGTCGGTTTACCGAACCGAACCGGTTTTACCGAAATAATTTTTTTTTTTCATTACCCATTTACCCATTTACCAAACCCAAATACCGAACCCAGTCTACCCATTTACCCATTTTCATTACCCAGTCTACCAAAATAGGGTTTTTTTTTTTTTTTTTTTAATTTTTCTTAAAACTGAACAAGTGAATCATAAATGATAAAACCAAAGCTTCTCTCTCATTCATAAAAAAAAAAAAAATAACGAAGTAAAGGCCTAAAGGGATTTTTCTTCCCCAAAATCACAAACCCTATTTTCCACACCCAAGCTGCCGCCCTTCAAGAATCAAGATCACCGCCTCGCACACCCACCGGCCACTTCCGCAGCCCTCTGATTTACGCCTCTTATACTCCTCTCCGCCGCCTCCGCTCTTCAAGACCACCGTCCACTGCCGCCCTTCAAGCCTACTACTCCCGCCGCGGCCATTGTTCATTTTAGTGTTGTTTGAAACTTTGAATTGTAGTAGATCTGGGATTTGATAATCGAGTTTCAATATTGCAATTTTGCTTTATAAAATCATTTCCCTGTTTTCTCCTTGCAAGATTTAGAAAGGTAATGAGAGATTTCCTTGATTTCTTTGTTAATTTTAAGATTTCTTTTTCTTTTGGCAAGAAACAATGCAATGGGGTAGATGGGAATTTAGGTTTGAGGTTGAGTGTTATACCACTTCCGGCCAGGGAAACATGACATAGAATTAACTGCTAGTCTGCTACTAATTTTGTGTAGAAAGGGCAAAAAAAAAAATCGGTTTTTTTGGACCGAACCGAAACCGAACCGGACCGTTCGATTTTTTACCGAACCGAACCAAAATTTTCGGTTCGGCAAACGGTCCATGGTCTGAATTGGACCGAACCGAAAAAAAACCGAAGTCCGGTCCGGTTCGGTTCGGGTTTTACCGAACGCTCAGCCCTAGTCTCTACATTCTTGACACACATATACCGAGACCTATTGCCTGTTCTAGTATGACGTTCCCTTTTAAAGAACATTGTCGGTTGGGTCATCCATCTCTTCCGCTGCTCAAGAAACTTTGTCCACAGTTTAGTAAAGTGTCTGCATTAGATTGTGAGTCATGTCAGTTGGCTAAACACCATCGTCTTAGTACTAGTCCTAGAATAAATAAAAGAGCTAGTTTTACGTTTGAATTAGTTCATTCTGAAGTATGGGGTCCATGTCCTGTTCCGTCCAAAACTGGATTTAAGTACTTTGTTACTTTTGTTGATGACTATTCTCGTGTTACTTGGTTATATCTAGTGAAAAGTCGGTCTGAAGTGTTTTCTCATTTTTGTGCGTTTTGTGCTGAGATAAAAACACATTTTAATGTTTCTGTTAATACATTACGAAGTGATAATGCCAAAGAATATATGTCTGCATCTTTCCAAACTTATATGGCTCAAAATGGCATTCTTCATCAAATTTCTTGTGTTGATACACCTTCTCAAAATGGAGTGGCAGAGCGAAAAAACCGACATCTTTTAGAAACTGCACGAACTTTATTATTTCAAACAAATGTTCCTAAACATAATTAATGGAAACGACTATATAGTAATTTTTATCATTGTTAATAATATTATTCTTTTGAAACGTTAATAATATTTAATTTATTGTGCGACTAAAATTGTACTTCACATTTAATGATTGAATTGATCCATTATTCAAGCAAGTATGCTTTAGGAAGATACTCTTACCAAATTGTATAATACCCCACATTTTTAATTAAGAGTGAAATGAATTTTTAATTAAATTTTAACTTAAACAAGAAACTTCATTTATTTAGTTTGAACAATATTAGATCTAGTTGGACTTATTGTGACAAATGTGATTTCACTGAGAAAATGTAAGACTCGAGTTAGAAAGAATAAATAATTGGAAAGAAAAGCTAACTTACAATTTAGCAATCAAGGAATTATCGCGTATCTTTTATCTTTATAGATAGCGGAACTCTTCACCAGAGATTGAAGATAGGTTCCCAATATTACTTGGCAACTGATGCACTGGACATTAGCCACGATAACATGTTTCTTTCCTCATGTGCAGTTTTTGGAATGTTATCCATTGACGAGAACACAGAAAACTCCCCCTTTTTTGTTTTCTTCATATTAATATGATCCTTTATTAAATTTTGTTGTAAAGCCAGGTGTGTCACACAATTTTTGCAAATGTAAACCCCCCTCACATTAGTTTCAATATCATATTTCATTAAATTCATTCCTCTATAAGCAATTAAAAGCAATACATACATACGTGTAAGTTAGATTGCAAATATATATATATTGATCATCGATCTTTTGGCTAGCTTTATTTTTTTTAATAGGAATTAAATACGTACCTTGATGGGATTCTTGGATCTGACCACGGGTAGAGGTTAGTAGTTAGTAGTGAAAGTGTTGGGTCTTATGAGGCGTATTAATAAGTATTCTCCTCTCATCCCTTTATTTTTTTTTTTTTTTTTTCCTTTTTCTTTTTGTGTACAAAATTATGAATGAGCTGTTGGCGATAAATATGAGTTTTTGGCATACATAATATGATCGATCGAGTATTGATTGTGGACAGATAATCACAGATGTGTTGTTTGCAGGGCAGGGGCATAAACATAATATGAGTACGGAAGATGATCATGAGTTGTTGGCATGCATGGCATTAATTCAAATTGTACGGTTGGGTTGTAACTTGTTGCAGAGAATCTATACGTTTTTGTGTGACCGGTTTGACCAACTCATTCTCTGCTTGTAAGAGCAATAAATGCCTACCAAGAAAAAAAGGGTTTATGGTCCTTATGGAGTATAGATGTTTAGTGGAATAATTACAAAAATACTGATAGAGAAGGGGGAAACTGGAAAGAGATGACTTACGACATCGACATTATCGCATATATTCCATCTTTATAGATAGCGGAGCTCTTCACCAGAGATTGAAGATAGGTTCCCAATATTACTTGGCAACTGATGCAGTGGATATTAGCCACGACAACATGTTTGCCTTCCTTAGGTGCAGTTTTCTGAATGTTATCCATTGACGAGAACACCAAAAACTCCCCCTTTTCTGTTTTTTCATCTCAATATGATCCTTTATTAAATTTTGTTGTAAAGTCAGTTGCGTCCCGCAATTTTTACAAATGTAAAACCCCCTCACAATAGTTTCAATATCCTATTTCATTAGATCCATTATTCTACAAGCAATTAAAAGCAATACATACATACATACATACATACATACATACATATAAGTTAGACTAATATATATATATATATATATATATTGATCATCGATCTTTTGGCTAGCTTTATTTTTTAGAAAGGAATTGAATACGTACCTTGATGGGATTCTTGAATCTGACCACGGGTAGAGGTTAGTAGCTCGTAGTGAAAGTGTTAGGTCTTATGGGGCGTATTAATAAATATTCTCCTATCGTCCCTTTTATTTATTTTATTTTTCTTTTTATTTTTGTGTAGTAGAGAACTATGAATGATCTGTTGGCGATAATTAAGAGCTTTTGGCATTCATAATATGATCGATTGAGTACTATATGTGGACAAATGATCATAGATGAGTTGTTTGCGGGGCAGGGGCATAAGCATAATATGAGTATGGAAGATGATCATGAGTTGTTTGCAGGGCAGGGACATAAGTATAATATGAGTAGGGAGGATGATCATGAGTTGGCATGCATGGCATTAATTCAAATTGTAAGGTTGGTTTGTAACTTGTTGCAGTGAATCTGTACGTTTTTGTGTGATCTGTTTGACCAACTCACTCTCTGTTTGTAAGAGCAAGAAATGCCTACCAAAAAATAAAATAAAAAAGGGTTATGGTCCTTATGGAGTATAGATGTTTAGAGGAATAATTACCAAAATACTAATCGAGGAGGGGGAAACTGGAAAGGAATGACTTACGACATTATCACGTATCTTCCATCTTTATAGATAGTGGAGCTCTTTACCAGAGATTGAAGATAGGTTCCCAATATTACTTGGCAACTGATGTACTGGACATTAGCCACGATAACATGTTTCTTTCCTCATGTGCAGTTTTTGGAATGTTATCCATTGACGAGAACACAGAAAACTCCCCCTTTTTTGTTTTCTTCATATTAATATGATCCTTTATTAAATTTTGTTGTAAAGTCAGGTGCGTCCCGCAATTTTTGCAAATGTAAAATCCCTTCACAGTAGTTTCAATAACATATTTCACTAGATTCATTCATGTACAAGTAATTAAAAGCAATACATATATACATACATGTATTGAATTCTTGGATCTGACCACGGGTAGCGTTTAGTAGCTAGTAGCGGTTGGTACTAACCTCTACCCGTGGTCAGATCCAAGAATCCCATCTAAGTATGTATTTATTTCCTTTTAAAAATAATAAAGCTAGCCAAAAGATCGATGATCAATATATATATATATATATAAAATAAAGCTAGCCGCGAAATCAGGACACTTAATTTTCTGGCAAACAAAATACGTCCTATAACTTATACCCGCAATATTAGTCCACTTGACCGCAATTTCAGTCCACAACTGGCCGAAAATTGCATAATTGCCAACTGGACAATTATTTTGAGGATTTGAATGAATATTGATGTTGTTATATAGTTGAAGACAATATGTTAAGTGATTGTCAAGTGGGTTTTGTTTTGTCAAGTAGAATTTAATGTTCTGTAGCCAAAATGTGTCAAATCTGACTTATGTGTCAAATAATTCTTAAAATTTTGTGTTTAAAAGTTATAAGTTTTGTAAAATACTACTGAGAATTGAAGTAATAGAATGTGCATGCTGCTTTCCAATTCATTAATAACATTAAGTAGTACAACTACTGAAAACAAAGCATAGTGCTCTATAAATAAGATCATACCTAAGCCGACTAAAAACAGAGGAGCATGATGGATGTAAAGTTATAGGATGTCCGAAAAATTTAGAGGACTGAAATTATTGTCAAGTGGACTAAAATTGCGGGTACAGAAAAGTTATAGGACTATTTTGCTTGTCGAAAAATTTATAGGACTGAAATTGCGGGTATAGAAAAGTTAAGGAACGTTAAATACTTGTTCGAAAATTAAGTGTCCTGATTTCGCGGACCAGTGAAAGTTAAGGGTTGTAAAATGCTTGCCGGGAAATTAAGTGTCCTGATTTTGTGGACCAGTGAAAGTTAAGGGACGTAAAATGCTTGCTGGAAAATTAAGTGTCTTGATTTCGCGGACTAGCTTTGTAGGTATTATGTTGGGTAAACACCACTTATGGTCCTCCTCATTAACTTTTTACAGAGTCGTCCCTCTTAAAAAAATCTCACATTAATCCCTACTAAGAGTTATTTGTGTCACTTTGGTATTTTCAGGTTGAACATGGCTAATCCGATGTCACGTGAACTGCAATATAAGTTTTATTGGGGACTTAAGTGGAACACTATCGCAACGAATGGACAAAAATACCCTCACGTACAAGTCGTTGGATATCACAACCTCCGTGTTCAGGCTGAAAAATGGTCAAAACGTAACAAATAACTCTTAGTAGGGACTAACATATGTAATATCAATGCAATTTAATGCTTTGTAATCTTCATGTCAAAAGGATGGACATGTTGTTCAAGCAATTCTATTTTTCTTGTCTTAGTAATTTTATGGGCAATTGACACTTTGGGTACTTTGTACTCTAAAATTAAAACTTCGGCATTTTACACCTTCAAATATCATATCTTACGAAAACTAGTGGGCATTATGCACCCTATTAAGGTTAAAAATGATGACTTTATTAAGTCAAATAAAACGCAATGACCAACCGTATGTGTCGTACAATATATATACTTAATTTTTTTTTTTGATACTTTCATTTCATTCTCAAATACTTGTAATAAATATAGAACCAGTGAAGATACTCCCAGCAGCGGCCACGGACTGAAAATGGGCAACAACCTCCACGCAATTGCGTGGAGCAACTTGCCTAGTGTATATATATATATATATATATATATATATATATATATATATATATATATATATATATATATATATATATTATGAAATAATGACATAAAAGAGAAAAATGATACGGAATATTTTACAATATTTGAAACTGCGAAATTTAAAAATGGACTTGTAAGTTTGGAATTTTTTTTAAAGTAGTCTTGTAACTGTATTAAATGTGCATTTAATCCTTTAACTATTAGATTTTAATTTTAATCATATGCATGATAAATTTTGTCCTCTAATTTTTAATTAGTTTCAATTTTTTTTTCATGTAATTATAAACTTGGTCCTATTATCGGAGATATGTTTGTAATTGTACGACAAAATTTACAATTATAGGACAAAAATTATAACTTATTGAAAGTTAGAGGACGGAATTTGTTATGCATGTAACTAAATTGAATTTTAATGAAAGTTAAAAAACTAAACGTTCATTCATTATAACTAGAGGATTATGATTGAGCAAATGCCAAAGTTAGAAATTATTTGAAAATTTTCCATTTAATAACTGAGTGAAAGATAAAAATACCCCCTATGCTTTATCTAATTCCCAAAAAATCTCCTATATTATTTTAACTCCCAGCCACCCCCACCTCTTCCCCACTTTGTTTAGTTTTAATTACCACACTCGACCCAAGTAGAATTTGACTTTTGGCTAAATGATAAAATTATCTCTATGTATCATTTTTTTTCTTTTTATTTATTAATTTTAAAAACTCAAGTATATACTACTTGAATTGATTGTGTTAATTAAGAACCAAATACAGAGGGTTTTTTTGTGAGTTGAAATAATAAAAAAAAAAAATTTGGGAGTTAAACAAAGTGTATATGGTATTTTTGTTTTATGCTGTAATGGGATAAAATTGACATATTAAGGTCATCTCCTATGTATCCCTCAGCCCAAGTCCAGTTTTTCCTCACTCAGTCCAGCTTCCCCTTTCATTTTCATAAGTCATCTAAAATGTATCAATCTATCAATTCCATTTAATTAAAATTCTCAATTTTCCAACTCTCACTTAATAATAATAATAGCAATAATAATAATAATAATAATTAAACAATAATAAATAAATAAATAATAAATAACAATAAGATATAATTGTTAGGGTTATATCGTTTTTAATTTAACGAATCATATGCAAGGTTCATTAAGTTCTTTTAAGGTTTATTATAAAAAATAAAAGTTCTTTTAAGGTTTCATTTTAATTAATTAAATTAAATTTGAGTTTCTAATAATTAACTTTTAAAGAAATTTTAAAATTGGTGTACAATAATACAACAATTAAATACTTGATTGACATGATTTGGAAATAATAAAAATAATTTAATATTGACAGTAAATTTTTCAACATAATAGTTACATTAAATTTGATTTTATTAAATAAAAGTTATATTTTATACTAAAATTAGCTTTTTAAAAGTAGTACACAAATTAAATAAGAGTTATATTTTATTAAATAAGGTATTTTAATTTTTTTTTAAATTAAAAGGATTTTTTATTAAATAAAATAAATAAAAATAAAAAAACAAAAATTTTTTTTAAAGAGAGTGAACAGGTGGCCGACAAGTGTCGGCCACCTGCTAGCTGGGAGTAACAGATCGAGAGGGGTGAGGCAAGCCACCACCAGCTTGCCTCACCGCTTTTAGTTGATTTTGGTGGATTGAAGGGGTAATTGCCTTTTTTTTTTCCCCTTTCTACATTTTAGTTCATATTTTCATCCCCTAGATCCAAATCCAGCCACACCTTTATACATAGGAGATGCCCTAAAAGCAAAATATGAACAAATACTTATAATTTTTGAATTTTAACAAAAAAAAATTTTAAAGAGAGTGAACAGGTGGCCGACAAGTGTCGGCCACCTGCTGGCTGGGAGTAACAGATCGAGAGGGGTGAGGCAAGCCACCACCAGCTTGTCTCACCGCTTTTAGTTGATTTTGGTGGATTGAAGGGGTAATTGCCTTTTTTTTTTTTCCCCTTTCTACATTTTAGTTCATATTTTCATCCCCTAGATCCAAATACAGCCACACCTTTATACATAGGAGATGCCCTAAAAGCAAAATATGAACAAATACTTATAATTTTTGAATTTTAATCATGCTCTCTTTTTTGGGGTTTATTTGACACTAACTTAAGTACACATGAGATTTGGGGGAGTTAAAATAATAGGATAATTATTAATAAGAAATCAACTCTTACATCACTTTTACAATTCATTATTGTTCTCCTATAACACGTAGAAAAAAAAAAAAACTATTATTTTGAATAGTTGCTAAAATATACATGTAAAATTATGATAATGTATTATCAATATGTTGTTATGTAAAAAATATTATCTGTTTCATTTAAAGATTTAGTACAATATGTCACTCCTTAAAAAAATCAAATTATCTTAAATATCATTTGTATATGGAAAAATTGTCTACCTTTTCTTTTTTCCTTTCTTGTTTTTGTACTGATCAATTAGCCTTCACTTCTCCTCTTGCTTCATTTTTTTTATTTTTTATTTTTATTTTTAGTGTGCACACACGTGGAGGTGAGGGTGGATGAACATTTTCTCCTAGTCATAAATTTCATCCAGATCGATTTCACATATTTTCATCAATTACATCAACTTTATTTGAACAGTTTGACCAATTCTCATATCCATTTTTTCACTTAATCCACACGTTAATGTCGAAAAGATTTTCATGAAAATTTGAGGTAATGTTTATCACGTCACGTCAAATAAAGATTACTATTTTTTTGAAAGTTTAAGGATAGAGGTATTTCCAAATTTTTAAAACTCCCTCACCTCCCTTCCAAAAACCTACGGTTTGGCGACAATGAAGTACGACAAAAAATTTACCGCAGCGGCGAATTACATCCACGCCGCCGATTCACGCGCCGCCGATGAAGCGCCTATTTTCGAACCCTCCGATTTCGAGATCACAGCCACTCTCAAACCTCACCAAGGCGAAGGTGTCTCGTGGCTCATTCGACGGTACCACCTCGGTGTCAACGTTATACTCGGTACAGTCAAAATTCGAAAAAAATCTAGTTCTAAAAGTAGTAATTTCGTAGAATGGCTATGATATTCAGTTATTTTGTAATGTTTTTTATATTTATGTTTGATTATTTCATGTTTTGCTTCTTTTAATTGAGTTTATGTTCTTTTGTTATCTCATTTTTTCATTTATTATTTTGCAGGGGATGAGGTGAGAAATTAGTTCGTAGGGGACCTAGGTCAACTTGAAAGTCAGTGTTAATTTGTTGCCTTGTTGGAATTAGAAATGGTTCCTTAATGTTTAATATTTGTACTGGAGAAAAACTGGGGATTGTGGATGAGCTGATCATTAAGAATTAACAATGATATCTTATTGACTATGCACTCACGGGGAATTTGCGAAAATTCCAGTTCGGATTTTTTTTTTTTTTTTAATCTACGTTTGTAAGCTCCTGATACCATGTGTAGTGTACCTATTGATTTTGAAGTTATCCTGACAAAATTTCCTTTTTTTCTTTTTTTTTTTATATATATATTTGTACCTATGAATTAGAAGCTTCCATTCATGTAAAGTAAATGAAGTCAGAAAAATATTGATGCCCTCGTGAATTAATTCAAATCAATTGAAATTTGGGTGGTGTATAACTGTTTGCAATATCTATATTGTAGAGAGTATGTTTGTTGCTGTAGAGTGTTGTTTCACTACATTTTTTACGAAAGCATGTTGTTTAGGATCAATTTTAGTCAAATCTGCTTTGATGTGATTATTTGCTTGTTTTAAAATACAAATCAAGCTGCTTTGGGGTAGTTGAATTGAGACTATATTCCTATATGTCCCACATGGGATGGAAATCACCTTGTGAGGTCTTGGGCAATCCTCACTTCATGAGTTAGCTTTTGAGGTTGAGTTAGGCCCCAATCATGTAAGTGGACTTAACTCAATCCATGTGGTGAATTCTAATAAGTTGCTTGTGAAAGTATTAGGTATATCAAGCATTAGAGAAATAAGTATAGTTTTCGTTGAGTGTTTGTCTTCTATGTGAACTATTTCCTTAGATGGGACTTGGGAAGACATTGCAAGCTATCTCTCTTTTGTGTTACCTGAAAGTATGCCGGAAGTCTCCTGGGCCGTTCTGTGAGTATGATTTTTCACCTTTACTCAGATACTGTTCAAATCAAATTTCCTATCGAAAATTTTAGGTCGTTGTTGAACTGTAAGATATTCAATACTTCATGCAGTGGTGTTATGTCCTCTTAGTGTGACTGATGGTTGGGTGTCCGAAATGGCCAACTTTGCTCCGAACTTGAGGTTACTTCGTTATGTTGGTGAAAAAGACTATAGACGTAAATTGCGTGAGGAAATGCATGACTACGTAAAAGAGTTGTCTATATCATCTGATGTAAGTTAATTCTGTAAGTATTTTTTAGTATAAATGTAAGTTCATGCACTCGTATATCATAATTGGAGTTATGGTTTTTGTTTTTCTTGCAGGTGCCATCATTGCCATTTGATGTGTTATTGACTACTTATGACATAGCTTTGATTGATCAGGATTTCCTGTCACAATTCCCTTGGCATTACACAATAATTGATGAAGCACAAAGACTCAAAAATCCTTCCAGTGTATGTTTAAAGAATATGCACTAAAACTAATATTGATATCCTATATAAGGTCTTGCTGTCCAACAAAGGATGACAACTTTTATTTTGGTACAATGTTTAATGTGCTCATGTTTTAGCTGTCAATCCTCCTTCTATTGGCTTGTTTGGTTGTCTATCATTGGTTTAAGTTATTGTTATCTACAATATGAAGACATTATCTGTGGACACTTCGTATAGTTTGATTAATTGCATCTTCATTATTTTGTCATGTGCTGATTTTTTTACCAACCCCTTGCATGTCACTGATATTGATAAACGTATCAGGAGAGATCTTCAGTCTTTCTCACAGCTGGGTTTGCTGATCATGATTGATTTGAGTGGGTTTATGTAAAGTTCTGGGGGATGGCCTCTATAGTTAATGTGATGAAAGCCTTCCTACTATTAGGAATTAATGACATGCTGAATTGCTGATAATTCTCCCTTAGTACTTCTAATCTGTTTTTAAACATAGAGTAACTGGTCTCTATTACTGTAGTTTCAGAAGTGACTTCTAATCTGTTTTTAAATCTAGATACTTCTAATCTGTTTTTAAATCTAAATGCTGCACATAATTCTAAGTTGGTTGTTAACATATGATATAGTAACTGGTGTGACTGTAATAATCTCATAGATTGTTTTTTGAGCTTCCATTTCAGAGCTCTGACAGCTTACTACATGGAAAAAATTTAACAGGTCTTATATAATGTTCTAAGAGAGCGGTTTGTCATGCCAAGAAAATTGCTGATGACTGGCACACCTATTCAAAACAATCTTACTGAGCTTTGGGCTTTGATGCACTTCTGTATGCCCATGATCTTTGGAACACTAGAGCAATTTCTTTCTGTTTTCAAGGAAGCTGCAGATCCTTCAAGTAATTCTTATACCTGCATAGTATGAATTGTGCTTTTGCTGATCAAAGTGGCTAGGAATCTTGATCTTGAATGCTCAGTTACTTAGTATCTTATTACCATGATATTCAATTAAATGGATAACAAATGCTTCCAGGTTCATGTAATTCTATTGAAGTCATTCCAGAATATTGGAACTTTCACTGAACCTTTTCTAGTACCTTCTTCGAGCAGGTAAGGATGCTGAAAATCGGAAGGAACAATTTAAGATCTTAAAATATGTTCTGGGAGCATTCATGCTTCGGAGGACCAAATCTAAACTTATGGAGTCTGGAACTCTTTTCCTGCCACCTATTACTGAAATCACCGTGTTAGTTCCTTATATTTTGGATAATTTTCTGTTTTTGCCTGATGAGATTCCTATGTAAGCAAGGGTTTATTTACTCAGCTTGAAGCTGGGTAGCTTATTCTTGAGGTGCTTCATGAAATTTGTTGAAGTATGTGTTACCTGTTTGATTTTGAATTTATTGTTGGCAGGATGGCACCTTTGGTACCTCTTCAGAAGAAGGTCTATATGTCACTACTGAGGAAGGAACTCCCAAAGTTGCTTGCATGTGCTTCAGGAGCTTCTAACACTCAGTCGTTGCATAATATTGTAAGGAGATTTATTTCCATTTAATTATAATTGCTGAATGGATGTTGATTCATCACATTGTTTACCTCTTATTGCCTAGTCGAATTCATTATGCATATCTTATATCAATAATTTTTAATTCCCATCAGGTGATTCAGCTACGCAAAGCATGTAGTCACCCGTACCTTTTCCCAGGTATTGAGCCTGAACCATATCAGGAGGGGGAGCACCTAGTACAGGTAGTCAAACTATGCATTTCGGATGCTTAAGGATAATATTTTGAACTGAAATATTAGTCAACTTTTTTGCTACGCGTCCATTCAGTTTTCTCATAATGAAGCCTTTCTGACACCTCAATCTATACTTCACCAGACTAGTGGTAAGCTTCTAATTTTGGATCACCTACTTCAAAAGCTGCATGATGGGCATCGCGTTCTATTGTTTGCTCAGATGACTCATACACTTGATATATTACAGGTAAATATCTGATCTTTTTTTCTATTTCCTCTTATGGTTTTTACCATCAGCTGACTCTGTATTAGTAACTTTAGTCTTCCTTCATGTGCATATCATGAAGGACTTTTTGGAGCTGAGGAAATATACTTATGAGCGCCTTGATGGTTCAATTCGAGCAGAAGAGCGTTTTGCTGCGATCAGAAGTTTCAGCCAAGAATCTAGAAAGAAAAGTTATGGTGTTGATGCTGACCAGAGCAGTCCGTTTGTCTTTTTGATTTCCACTAGAGCTGGGGGAGTGGGGTTAAATCTTGTGGCGGCTGATACGGTGAGTATGCTTTTTATTTCTTCAATTTATACATGTTATTTCTTCCTCAATTTTCCTTGAAATGTAGCTGTTGAAGCTTGCATCATGGTACATCTCTATTTTTGGATAGACCTAAGGGCTCAAGCATTCTGTTGGTGTTCCATTTTCATTTTATTGATATTGACGACGTATGGACGTGTTTAGGGGTACCAATAGGAGGACTGGAGGACATTGGAATCCAATTGAAAGCGACCATGAAAAATGTACTGTAGTGAGCCAAACTGATTCAGGTCACATACTCACATATATGTTCAATCCATTTGACCCATTTATAAGCCAAACCACATTTTCTTCCACATCTGATGTGGATAATTAAAGATTGACAGTGTTTTCTGAAATGAATGCATTGACAGATAGTACATGGGCTCAAGTGTATGTTAGTGGATGTTATTTGCAGTTAGACGGTTATTGTAGAGGACATAGGGATGTAGGTCCTTCACTGTTGTTTTATTGATCTAATTATGTTTCTTTTGGTAATTAGCTTTGTGTAATTTCCTTGTGTAGGAACACTCAATTATTTCTAAGATAAATCTCCGAGAAAGTTCATATGGTTGTGACAGTATGTAGCCAACTTTTGGGCAGGAGTCTTTCAAGCTATTTGATAGCTCTGAAGCTAAGATTGATAGGAATATCTTCCAAGAAGCTATATAAGTTCTAGTAGCCATTATCTATTTTCTTCATTGATTTTATTAATGTTTTAGTGCAGTAGTCCCTGCTAAGGAAAATAAAATTAGAAATTTAGAGTGTTGTTTGCGGTCTTCTATGTCATACTTGAAGGTTTTTTTTTTCTCCAATCTGAATATTACTCAAGAACCTGGGATAGTTTTCCTTGCAATCTTGTAGCAGATTACAAAGATTTCAACACTTTGCAGGTGATATTTTATGAGCAAGATTGGAACCCACAAGTGGATAAGCAGGCTCTGCAGCGTGCACATCGGATTGGTCAAAGCAATCATGTATTATCAATTAATTTGGTTTCTGGACACACAATCGAGGAGGTAAGATAGGATTAATTGTTTTCTTATAGTTACAAGTTTCTAAAGATGATCTTTAATGCATGTAGGTAATTATGCGTAGAGCTGCGAGGAAGTTGCAGCTGAGTCATAATGTTATAGGCGAAGATATTTTGGATCACGAAGGAAGTAACATTGGAGGAGCCGAAGCTGGTGATTTGAAATCTGTCATATTTGGGTTGCATGTTTTTGATCCTATTGAAATGAATGAGGGAAATTCTGATAATCAACTAAATATGGGTGAATTGACTGCTTTGGCTGAGAAGGTTATTGCATCTCGCCGTGAGTTACAATCAGACGTGGGTGACAGGAAGTTTGAGATCAATCCAATGGATTTGCAGGATGGTCATGATCTAGCTGTACAAGAGGGTTCAGAGTCTATTGTTTTCAATCCTGATCTTGATGAGTCTTTATATATGTCATGGGTTGAGAAATTCAAGCAAGCATCACCAACAGACGACGTTGGTATACTGGAACCTGGAAATAGGAGACACTTACCTGATGAGAAGCACATTAAAGCTGAAGTTGCTCGTAAGAAAGCGGAGGAGAAAAAACTATCCAAATGGGAAGCTCTTGGATATCATTCATTGTCTATTAGCAATCCTATTGGACCAGCCGATCATAATGCATTGTCAGATACTGGCATAGTTCATTTTGTTTATGGGGACTGCACAAATACTGCTGCAGTTTCTTCTTCTGGGCCTACAGTTATATTCAGGTCAATATCTTATCAATAAATTTGGGTCATTTTCTTAAGCTATCTATGTTACGTTCTTGTGTACAAGAGGTTCTTGTATTCATTTTTATTTTATTTTTGTCTTGTTTGTAATGTCTCTCCTATCTAACAGATAAAACTTTTAGATGAAGTGTTCAATCAATATAGTGTCAGGTGAAAGTTAAAGTTCTTGGGTTCAAGTGTTACTACCATATGTAAATATAGTGACACATGTGCTAAAGGTTGCAAAAAGAGAATAGAACCTGCACATGGGGGAGTGCTTGTGACATTCAACGTTTCTCCTCTTCAATAGTTTTCAGATAGGCAGTCATAAATATGTTTGTCTTACCACAGTTTCTTTTATGTCCAATTAATTTTTATTTCAGCCAATTTGACATTTTCTTTAGTCTTTTAGAAATTCTTAGATATTAATATATGTTATAATGTTCAATAAGAAGGTGGTATTAGTATTTGTAGAGCTTTTAAGTCATTGTAGAACGATTGAGAAAGATTCAAGGTGAGAAGATAGAAAACTTCAACAAAAGTGCCAGGGGCTTTTGAACTTTCTCAAAAAGGTGACGGTTCAATTTAACCGGAGTATGGCTTATGTTTATAATTTATAAGCTCCTTTTATTTTTCAAGGGATTGACAAAGTAGACTCTACCAATCAACCAAGGACATCTGTACGAGCTCTAGGAGTTCATCTAATCCTAGAAAAAATATTACCTGTTTTTGGGATATAATCCAATTCTTAATACCCTCCCAAACCATCTTATGAGGTCTATGTTATTGTCTTATGCAATTAAAGCTTAAATTCAGAAAAGTTTGAACCGTCGAAGAGGGTTACGGCTGAACTATATGGAACATATGGTTGATGAATAGATGATATGAAAAGTCAACTATAATTTCTTGGTGTTAGAGTTGATCGGAATTAGTGTTATGTTAATTTTATGAGTATTGGGTGATTGTGTTTTGGTAGTATTAGAAATGTTATGTGATGGGACTTTATGTTTTATGTTCTTATATAAATACCGCGGGGGTTATGATGAATGAAATTCTTTGGACATTAACGAGACATGATATTTTCCGTTCTTTATCTTTCTTATCAGTTGGTATATTACAGCCTCTTTTTATTTACGTTTTTCTGCGACAATCATTTAATAGATGGAAATATGCAAGTAATTATCAATTAAATTCCAATTACAATCATGACATGACATGTCCATCTTTTATTGATATTAGACAACTGGTGAGGATCCATGTATAGTTGTTATATAAATTATCTCGTAATGGCTCTTGTGTATTTGATTTATTTATACAGAAGTGTGTTTTAATTTTAAATATTTTTGGGCAGTTGTGTTGATAATTCTGGAAACTGGGGTCGCGGGGGTCTATTTGATGCATTGACGAGACTATCAGCCACAATTCCCAGTGCATATGAGCGAGCTGCAGAATTTGGGGATCTCCATCTGGGTGATCTACATCTCATAAATATAACCGGTCAGTTTCAGCCCTCTATTCTAAATTTATTACAGGTTATGCATCACACTGAAGACTAGTAGAGGATAATACTATTTGTATCGAGATGCAGATTTCATACCTCACTTTGGTATTTTGCTTTTTTTTAATGTAATACATTTTTTTCTTCATTTTCCGTTCATGTTATGAATCAGCGCATATATGTTCATCGTCATGACGTCATAGTATTTTTTATTAAGCGAGAGTTGGTTTAAACAATCCTCTCCTCTTATACACTCTTGGAGGAATTCCCTCTTACCACTGGGGTTAAGAGAAATCTAATGGTTATCTGATTATACTTTAGGCTTCATATCCTTTTCCTTTTTACTTTCTTCACTTAAGCTATATTTGGTTCTTGAATTTTAGTGGTTAAATTGTTAAAGGAAAGTGTTCTTTTGTTAGCATCAAAGGATAGGTCATTGATCATCATTTCTTGTTCATTTCCATTTTACTCACTAAATTTTAGTATCAAACATACTTTGGTAATTCTTAAACTTGCATCTGATTATCTGCAGAGGACCATAATGCTCCTCAATGGGTAGCTTTAGCTGTTGTGCAATCTCACAATCCCAGGCGTAAAGTCCCACGCAGCAATATATCTATTGATGATTTGGAAGTTTGCCTTGCAAAAGCATCATTTTCAGCCTCTCAAAAATCTGGTAAATTGTCACTCTCTTTTCCCAGACTCATGCACTCCTCATTCTACTTATCACTTGAATATGTACTCGGAAAATTTCTTTGGTTATCTTATAACCTATTGCTAGAACATGTATGCGGTTTGGATCTCATGTTACTGGCATGGAGTGATGCTCTGGTATTTGGGTAATAAACTTACTTCAAGATCACTGCTTCGAGCTTCTCTTAAGAACTATGTAGTTCATGTTTAAGAACTCATAGAGGAAAAAATTACCATAGGCAATAATTAGGCATAAGACTTGTGAGATTAGAAACGAATTCAAATTGAAGTGAAAAATGTTTTAAGCATCTCAAATTCTCATCCCTCTTACTTTCTCATGTTCTGCTGATGCTTAACATCTGAGTAACAACAGCAATCCAATTGATACCACTGATGGTTTTTGTACACATTGATTGCATAAAGTTTCTTGCTATTAGTTGCTAGTTTGCACAACCAACATGTCCGATTATATCTTATTCAATTATTTATTTTATTTTGGCAGCTTCAATCCACATGCCACGAATTGGTTATCAGGATGGTTCAGATCGTTCTGAATGGTATACTGTTGAACGTCTTCTACGCAAATATGCTGCTATGTATGGCGTAAATATCTACGTGTACGTCTCTCTTTCTCTGTTTCTGTGTGTGTTTTTTGGGATTTGGTCATCAAGGCTCATCATACATCTACTTTTTGTGGTACGTGAGTTTAATTGTGTTTGGATGCTCGTGCAATTAAAATTCCTATCTTGTGCAGATATTATTTTCGGCGTGCTGCATGAAGTGAATAGTATCAACGCACCCTCGGGAATTTTGTGCAATTGGTACTTATTCTGTCTACCTCATGAATCAAGGCTTTTGTACATTTTAGAAATTTGTGTACCATATGCTCACTGTCGTTAACCAGCTGATAGACCTTCTGTGTTTGAATATGATGTTGTAAACTTGTAATGCCAGTATTTATCTTTTCTATAGTTGGGTTTTTATTTTCAAACTTTGTTTTTGTAAACAAGTGATAGACATAATTGAGTTAATATTACATGAGATTTCTAATATTGCTATTTTTATTTATCAGTACAGCCAAAACGTACAAATTGCTACTATAGACATCTTTAGTTTTGATGCCTATTCTCTAATCTCTCTGGCAATCTTTGGCTAAGCTTATTCAAAGTGGTCCACAACAAAGTACATTAAGCCGATTCGTACTCCTAAATGGAGCAAATATGAATCTAACCTTAACCCGTAACCGATCATATATATATATATATATATATATATATATATATATATATATAACCTTCATTTAAACCAAATAATAAATAAATCATCAATTAAGACTCTAATTCTGTTAAAAGAATACCATAGCATATTCAAATTTGGCCCACTATGCTCATATAATACATTGTTTTACTAGTAAATGAAACCCTAATACTTCAAAGAAACAAGGAAACATTATATTCAACTTGTAAACGATATTCTCTAAAAATACAAAAACTGTCTCAGAACTAAATCAGTAACCCATGGAGCTAGCATTATTTGACCAATAATAAGAATGTCAAATTTGTATTTACTATTATTTCTCTAATCGTCCACTTTTTAATTATTTTCTTCCACAATGTACTTGCAACCGCCCTTCAAACTAAAAAACTAGCTAGCAATGTCTCCACCCGCGACAGAATAAATAAATAGAAGGAGATGGACAACACCAAATCACACATAAGCACACATAATAAAAATAAAAATCATATAATTAATCACAATGTCACAAAACAACACTAAAATAACCAAATTAAATGTGCTTGTCTAGAATCATCCATTCAAAGATATTCAAAAACTCGATAACTCTAGGCATACAACACAATATCATCTATAGCTATATGATTGATCAAATGTTAGAATGTATAGAACTTCTTTTCTCCTATTGTCGTTGTCGCCTCGGTATGAGCTCCAGTCAGTCCCACCAGTTTTTCCACCGCCATCTTTCCTTGTTATGTAGGGAACCTATCGCAGAAAATCTATAGATGATGTGATGTAACTCCTATTCTCACGAAATTCATGATCAAGCCTAGATAAATATTTTTCCTTTCTCTTTTCAATTATCCCTTCTATGTAAACCAATGTTTCTAAAAATGGATTAGAGATGGAATTGATGTCTTTACTAGTTAGTGGTTCAATCAGTTAAACCAATTGAGTCACTCGCCGAATTAATAATAGTATAATGATGCACTATTTATATTTAATTCTTCAAAATATAGATATTATATCACTATAAATAACATATTTCAACGTATATAGAATAGTAGGCCCAAATAAAAATGTCTACTAAATCATACGGCACACCCATTTAATCATTTAATGCACCCACAAAACAATGTCTATTGCTTGATTGAAAAGGAAAATGAATCCATAACAATTACAGCATAGCATGTTCAAACTTCAAAAAAAGTATGAATTATCACACATAATATCACAAAAAATATATATATATATATATATGTCCAAAATTAACAATTAAACATCCAATTGATTGTGGTTGTGCATTCCATCAATATGAGCCCCAACTAGTCCCACTAGCCCCATCGGGCATCGGTGTCTCTACTCGCACTTCCGTTTGATCTCCTCATTAATATAGTTGAAGACAGGGAAGGGGAGATTGTCGCAGAGAATCCATACGTTTGTTTGTGACAGGAGTGATCAACTCATTCTCTGTCTTTAAGAACAATTTCTCCCCGTCAACCAAATTAAAGGAAAAATAAAAAAAGTTATACACATACATAAGAAGAGATCTAGCAGTATTTAAGGGTAGGGGGCTTACGCGTCAATCATCTATTGATCTTTAAGGATAGGATTAGGCATGTCGTCGTCGTTAATTGCATGCATCTAAATAGCTTCCCAAATCAATGTTGCAACATTTGCACCAAACCTTAACATCTTTAAGATTGCTCGCAGTTAAATTAATGTGGATGTTATTCATGGTGCTGAACACACACGCCTTGATGACCTCGCCTTCTATTTGTAACTTATCAATCTTTTTGATCAAATTTGCCTGCTGGGCAAGGTGCATCCTACATCCATTACATGTGTAATACCTCTTCTTCACTTTTTCGTCATACCTAACATGTACAGTAGTAGTAAGTAGTAATATTGAAGAGTAGCCTAGTATAACATTATATATATATATATATAATTGCTATTTGTTAAAGATTCCTAAATCACATGTCAGCATTTAGAGGATGCACTCTGTCAAAGTTTACGTATTTTGAGGGTGCTATTTGTCAAAATCTAAATTTGAGGGTGCAATCTATCAAAAGACCCATTTTCGAGGGGCAAGCCGCAAAAAATCCGATAGTTTTGAGAAGTTGTTCTTAAAAAAAAAAAATGGGTAAAGTTTTACTGGTAATTAAGCCTTAACATACAGTAATTTACCTCTTGCCTTTGATAATCCACCGCCATTCTCATTCAACAATTCCTGCTATTTCAGGCTGTGACAATTTTAGACAAATTTATGCTCATTTTCTTAAGTAGGGTTTTGAAGTATGGATTCCAGAAATTCCAGTAGCGGAGAATCAAGTAGACGACTCATGGTAATTTCACTTATTCCTTTTCCCTTTGTCTGTTCGATTCCTTGTTAAATAATCTTTTCCAATTGGAGTCGTATTATATAGTCTTTGAGATTATTTGATGGTTTAATATAGGCGAATGGAAGTGCGTTGAGGGAGGATCGTCCTGGTATACCCCAATTATTCACATCAGTACCAGCTCTAAACGAAGCCGCTTCTTATCTAGTTGAATCAACTTCCATATTCACTCGATGCTTCACGGATATTTCCAGTTACTTTTCATTATTATTTCTTCATTTTACCATATATTGATTTTTTGTGCGACTGTCCTCTGGTGTGACTAAGTTTTTTTTCCTGATAAATTAATGGAGTATGTTCTTTTTGTGTTTGTGATTTTTTGCACCTAGGCATCCTTGCAACAGATATACCAAATAGTTTTTCGTGTTTGTGGGCATAAATGTAGAATTGTGTTAGCTTATTATTCATTGAGATGTAAATACAACTTATTTGCCATATCATACTTTCTTTTCCTGGAGGTCGTTTGTTCTAGCGATTGAAAAGACAAGTCTACGATAATTACTAAAATCAATTTTTGACAAGAATTGATGATAATAACATTTGATTATGGAATGATTTTGTAGCTTTTGAAATAAGTTGATTTTTCTTATTTGTGTGTATCAAAATCCCAGTAGTGTGTTATTTGATTAACACATCCACAAGCACTAGGCCAATCTCATCCTAAATGTTAGTTAATTAACACTGGTTTTGCAGATGTTTATGTCTCGAATTTTCACCCTTCACTGCAGCTGCTCTCTTTTGCTATATTTGCGGACTACCCTCTATACATCTTTTCACAAAATGTATGGTAAACTAATGCATTTATTTCTTCTGAACTTCTGAAGTAGAACCTGTCTCTGAAGGCTCTTACGAGCAGGAAATGTTGACATTTGCTTCTGAAGAAGCCAGACCATCAACAGATCGCAGGAACGTGACTTCAAATGCAAGTGTTTCATCTGTTTCTGAATCAATTGATTCCAGATTTTATGCTCCTAGAATCCGTGGTGGAATAAACAGAAACTCAGCTGGAGATTCTTCGCAAAATCCTATTGTGCAATCGAATAACAGCAACCGAAATGGCATTTCCATTTTCCAAAGGTACTACTTGTCTAAGTTTACTTAGCATGACTTTTTTTGGTGTCAAGAAATTAAACGAATCAACCTATGGATGCAGCAAGGCATATTTCATTAAATTGAAAATGTGCCATATTCTTCAATGTATAAGTATTTGTACTGTTCTAGTGAATGTCATCATTTCCTGCCAATCACTTTTAAAATTGACTTCCCTTCTGTTCTTGAAGAATTGTTGTTTGTTTCACATTCTCATTTATCCTATGTATTTTATACTCCTGTGGTCATGTTATATTTCACTCACTAATTGCTTTGTTGTCATGTTCTATTAGCTTAGTTGATAAGGTGAAGAAGACAGTACGTGGCTCTGCTGATGACATTGGGTGGCTACAACGAGCTCCAGACATGCCACCAGTTGAAGATGGAACTGAACGGTTCACAGAAATACTTGATGATATAAGGTGCAGATTTGATAAGCATTTTCTCCAATTTGTTTAGTATTTTAGTTTCAACTATATAATTTAATCGTGTCCTTCTCTACCAGGCATGGTTTGCACGGTTTGCCAAACTCAATGGTTTACTTGTTGGTGCCTGGTAGGTAACAATGTTTTCCTCTTAATTGCATTCATGAATTAGTAGTAATACCTTTACCCGGCCCATTTGGTAAAATTGGTCATACTTTGGCTTATGAATTACAGTTTACAGCCGAATACATGGATAACCAACTCCGGAATACATTTGACATTATTTTCCAATGTTTGCTCTTTTAAAATTTTGATTAATATTATTGAGTCTAATTTTAACTATTAGGTTGCTTTTTTTACTTAAATCTTATGAAAGGTGATTGAATGAAGTTCTATGTTATAAATAAAAAACCCGGAACTACATTTGAGTTAGCATTGTTTAGTCGCGACACTGCTACATGATTTTCCCTTCAGTAAGTTTTGAAGATTCCAATGTGCAACTTTTGAGGCCAGTGTGTAATTTACTTTAGCTAAGATTGTACATGATTAAAAGGACCATTATTTAGCTATTCACTTTATAGTTGGCTAGATAAGCAAACCAACTGAAATTCTAGAATTATATGGTTGAAATTTTCAATCTAGTGATGCATGTACGTGTTGGATATCTTATAGCGCATGTTTTCCAAATACAAATCTATGTAAGATCACTGTTAACATTTAATAATTGGCTGATAATTTGCTCATTTTGCAGGTCTTTTCAGCAACCATGGACCTCTTTATTTCGTGAATACCAAAACTAGTTTTTCAAAGATGGGCCTTACCTGTCATATAGCCAAAATTCACAGTGAGGTATGTTTAATGGACTGTGCCTTTAAAATTTTAACCTACTTCTTCCGTTCAGTAATGAGTTTAATTTTAGGCTTCAGTGGAGAAGAATGCTAAAGAGATAAAGGAGTACATAGATGAAATGTATTGGGGTTCCAAGAAACGAGTTTTACTACTCGGCCATAGTAAAGGAGGAGTAGATGCTGCTGCTTGTCTATCAATGTATTGGGATGAACTGAAAGAAAAGGTTGCAGGATTAGCATTGGCACAGAGTCCATATGGTGGTAGTCCAATTGCATCAGATATACTGCGGACTGGACAGCTTGGTGATTATGTCAACATCCGTAAACTCATGGAGATCTTAATATGTAAAGTGATCAAGGTACATTTTCCTGACTTTTCTCCTCTACTATTTCTTGGCTCTTGTAATATTTCACTATAACATCTTATATAATCGTTGACGTGATTATCTGATAAAGCTAATCATTAAAGTTTTCTCCATTAGGATATCTATCACGTTGAATATGTGATCTTTTCATCAGCATAAAAAACACCATGTATATTGCTCCGGCAAAATTCCATATAGTCCGTAAAGTTTCAGATCTCGATAAAAGTATTATATTTATGAACACTGCATATTTGGTCGTAATATTTCAGATTTAATCATTTATCTTTTTATCTCTACACATTTTGTCATTTATTCTTTATGATGCTCTAGTCGACACTTTTAGTCTATTTACTTCGCAGCTCAACATATTTAGTGAGATTGGGCGACCTTTGTTAAATTTGTGGCTTAAAATATAACTTTTATGCCAGTAAAGTTTCCTATACGAATAATTTTTGTAGTATTTATTTGTAATAGTGATCACTAGAAGACTAAACGTGCAAGATCAAATTTAATGATTACCAATGTGTTAAAACGAAATTTTTGTCTAATTTAATAGATAAAGATTTTTTCAGAACTTGAAAGATAGGGGATTAAATGTGTAAGTCTTTTTTCTTGGCCACGCAATTCAAAATACTAATGTTTGCAGCTATATATTGTAAAGGGTGACATGCAGGCTTTAGAAGATTTAACGTACGAAAAGAGAAAAGACTTCTTGAGAAAATACCATTTACCAAGGGAACTCCCCATCGTTTCTTTCCACACAGAAGCTGGTATTTCTCCTGCTGTTTTGGCCACATTATCTCGTGTAGCTCACGCAGAACTACCCGTATTTTCTCCTATTTCCACAAGCCAACCTACAAAGCTCCCAGTAGTGATCCCTCTAGGTGCTGCAATGGCTGCCTGTGCCCAGCTGCTTCAGATTAGATATGGTGAGAAAAGTGATGGACTAGTCACGTGTCGTGATGCGGAGGTCCCTGGCTCGATCGTGGTAAGGCCAAAGCGTAAGCTAGACCATGCGTGGATGGTTTATTCTTCTTTGAATGATGATCCAGTAGAAGCAGATGCTTCTCAAGTGTGTGAAGCTCTTCTTACCTTGCTTGTTGAGGTTGGACAGAAAAAGAAACATGAATTTACAATAAAGGATGAATGAAACACTTGGATTACTTATTAATGTCTTGTTCTTTCTTATTGATCGAATTAATTCATATGCTCGTTTAAACTTCTTGTAGATGCACTCTAAGGTGCAGCTCAATCGTATTCGATCGTATATAAAGTGATGGGTAATTCTTGTTCAGGTTTGGTGAACTCAAGTGTAATACACATGCTTTTTGTTGGATGAATTTGGTCAAATCATATTTAAGCTAAAATATAAGCTAAAATATACCCGAGAGGAATTGGGTATCTAGTTTTTGTACTTCCTCCTTGGGAACTATATCCAGGGCATTTACCAAGTGTGATCATTTAAGAGCTTTGTACTCGAGATTGGATAAACTCTGGCTGGTTATATCGTGAATGTTTGGTGAATTTTAATTGGATTTTGGTAGGAAAGATGATATAATCTTGAAAGTGAATGGTGATGGATATATTTTTCCCCCTCTCAAAATTGAGCCACTTTTTTTTTGCTTTTTTCCCAAGGTTATTTTAGTCTAAGACCTGATTTAATTTATTTTTATTTTGAGAAAGGTTGGGTATAATATAAGTTCACCCCTAGGTCAAATTTGAACCTAAATCAATTACTTTATAGAACTGGTCTCTTTCACTAGAACTTAACTAATATTTTGGCGCTATGTAGTCTGTACATTCTATCCTATGACATTTGACATCACTGTCTCTAACAATCTCAATTGGAGTTTAGTAAACAATCAAAGGTTGGATCCGGAGTCAATTAGCCTTTAGCTTTTATATTAATTAGGCCATGTAAAAAAAAAAAAAGAAAAAACCATGACAACTAACTATTTAAGTTTCTAAGGCCTCTAAAATTAGAAACATCATTAATGGTCATTAACTTTTTACAGAATGGTTTCCCTTGTATTTTTTTTCACGTTAGTTCTCACTGTGAATTATTTGTTTCACTTTGGTCATTTTCAGGTGGTTTAAGGTGAACTAAAGTGTCAAAACAATTTTATGAGGGACTAAGTTGATAAAGAAATAGTTTTATGAGGGATTAAACTGATATAAAATAATTTTATAAGGCACTAAAGTGTAATACTATAAGTAAAAAATCACTTATAAATGACCAAAGTAAAACAAATAATTTATTGTGGGGACTAACGTGAAAAAAAAAATCAAAAGAGAGACCATTCTAAAAAAAATTAATGATAAGAAAGACCATTAGTGGTGTGTATTATTTATTTAAGTTTATCCTTAAATCTAATGTGTTTTTAACTAATTAAGTTGTTTCTAGTTTTTAATGTTCGTCCTGTGAATGACGAATTCAAAACTCAAAATTGGTATTCTTTTGTACCTGTATAAAAATAAACAAAGAGCTGTATTTGGCAGGGGGTTATTTTAGTTTGCTAGTGTTTTAGATTCGCTTTTGGTGATTTGAAATTTTTCTAGATATTTGAATTATATATTTAAAATGTGACTTGAATCTTGAAAGATGTGAGTGAAAATTCAAATATACAATTTATTTTGTATGTTATATTTTGTTTTATCTGAAAAGCGAACATGTGTTGAATCTTACAATTGGTCTAGTGAAATGACTAGTCAATACAATACAAAGTAGTGAAATGCATTGCTTTAAAATTAAGAGGTTATACATATGATTGGAGCAGAATCCGTTTTCCAATCCTTAAGCCCAACCTCATTAACAATCCACCGGAAATCTCGTGCTGGGTGCTTCATGAACGATAAGTGTGTAATCTACCGGTATAGGATTATTATCTTTTATTTACTGCGTTTTTTATTTTTTTATGCACATGTATTTATCATCTAGAGATAAAATCTACTGGTATAAGATTAATGTAATCCAATCCACTTGTTTGAATGTGGTAAGTATTTCATAAATTTTAAAATAGTAATTTAAAAAATCAGTTTTAAAGGAAACTGATTAATTCATTTTAGGAAAATTATGTCAATAATAACTTTTCCTAAGCTGGCCTGTCATAGTCAAAATAATTTTAATTATAAATGACAATTGAGAAATCCTTATCCAGATCGAATTTGATCAAACTCAAAATAATTATATGGCAAGTACAATACACTTACTTTGTTTTTGAATGTAATTCGCAAGTGAATGATCAATCACAAAGTACGTGCAATATAATTTTTTAGAGATTGGATGAGTTTGACCAAAATGAATTTGGACAAAAATTTTCCATCACGACTAAGTAACCAAAAAAGCAACCAATTAGAATAAACTAAAGAATCTCCAGGTGCTTTAATTGGAAGGGTTTTCTCGTCATTCTACATATAGGAGCAGCACGTAACACTGGCAATGACATAGTTGCCCCAAGAGTTTCATTATATTACACAGCGCCTTCAAATCATCAAATCATCAAATTACATTTTCTCTCTCCTCCCACAAATTTGTTGTTCTCTTCAGAGCTTCTGTGTGTGTGTGTGATTTTGTGAGTTTTTCTACAGTTATAGATAATTAGAGGGCCTTAAATTCTGATAAAAGTAAAATTCACTCTGGGAAACCTCTTAGGGTTTCATTTCAGTTAAAGAAAATATAGTTTCTTTTCAATTTGTGTTTTGTAAAAGGGTTTTGCAGTTCATGCTCATATATACAAAAATTGTGTTTCTGCATGAACATGTCTTAGTATGTGATGGTGTTTAATGATTTCTTTGTTATGTTCGGGTGATTAAGAATTTTTGTTTGGGTTTAGCAAATTGGTGATTTTAGGGTTTTGAGGGGGTGGGTTTTCTGATGGGGAGTACAGCTGATGCTGAAAAAAAGCGGCGCCACTTCAGTTCCATATCGCCCACTGCAGTCACAGCCAAGAAACACCCTCTTGTGCCCTTATCTGAAGAAAAAAAGGTGAAATGGTTAATAATTTTTATTATCTTGCTAGAATTCAGCTGTTTTTATATTATGATCCATGGGATTAACTTAAATTTTTCCATTTGTTCGTTTGCATGATGAGTTTACCACTGTACTTGGCTATTATGTGCTTAGTAGAACTAAAAGGCAGTTGTGATATTGGATGAAAACGTATATGTTAGGTTATTTTTATGTGGTGTTGAGTTTTTCTTAATGATCTCCTTCTATAATTTTTTATGCGATAGGAGTCACCATGTTTCCATGATTTGAAGCTTTGAGCTATGGGGCATATGTAACACTTTGTTGTTTTTATTTCGTACCATGTTGTGTGTGAAGGAATGTTGCTTTCGGGTGTGTGTTTTGTGCTTTAGTATGTTTTCGACTTGTCACGTGTGATGTTTTATTGGGCTTTGTTCATTAAATGTGTAGCCAATAGTTTGATGTAGAATATCTTAGTTGTGCTCTCATATGCGAACTAATAGAGCTGGTTTAGGTCGACTTGTTTTTTTTCTCAGCTGCTCAAAATTTAATGCTGAGAGAAAGTGTTTTATTTGGTTTGTCATAATGAACCATGGTACGCAAAATTTCTCTAAAAGATGACATGAATTTTATGGTAACTGAGAGCTGTTTTTGGAATAATATGGTTTGTGTCCTTGATTTTGACGAAAAATTAATTAAGAAAACATCTTTTCTGAAGGATATACTCTCCATTTGGTTGAGTTGTGCTTTGTTTTGATTTTAAAGGAATATTAATGAATTAGTGTAGCCTATGAATAAATTAGGGGATTTGCGTATCAACGTATTCATATGCATTTGACGTGAATCACAAAATTATAGCATTTAAAATTTATTTGTTTAGAAAGAAAATGAATGTTTTTGGATTTTGATTTTCCACTTAACTTTCCTTGCTGAATCAAGGATTCTGATACTCTTATGAAAAACCGGAAAGACAAAACTGATAATCTTACTCTTACCTGAAACTTTGATGAATTTACATATCCGAGTAGATTTCAGACCTACATGTACAATTGAGCTTGAGTTTTTACTCTATATAGTCTCTGTTGCTTGTTCATCATAAGCTGCTATTGTTTGTG
The DNA here is from genome assembly GCA_003313485.2 of Penstemon barbatus. Classification (NCBI taxonomy): domain Eukaryota; kingdom Viridiplantae; phylum Streptophyta; class Magnoliopsida; order Lamiales; family Plantaginaceae; genus Penstemon; species Penstemon barbatus. The sequence continues at coordinate 68,802,739 of CM064880.1, forward strand.
ATTGATTTAACCTGACATTTTTCCTGGCCTAAGTCACGTAATTTGCCAACGACCGGTGCTTTGGCTACTCAATTGTGGGATTATCTCTCTTCATCTCAATGTAATTTTACAAATGACCCCAAATCTTCACTGGTGGGAGTCATTATCTTGGCAGAATCTGTCGTACATGACATCAATGAGAATTGATAATCAGAACAATGAGGATGGAGATTGTTTTGGGAGAACAGAGCAATGTCAGAAGTTGCTGAAGATAGGCTCTCTAATCTGGTGATGGAATCGCCAGGTTGGCTGTATTGGCTGCTTTCAATTTAACTGGAGAGAAGATAACATGAAGATGGAGTTTAATTTATGCACAAAAAAAAAAGAAGATGGAGTTCTATTCTATTTCTAAGCCAGAGCTTCTTGACATGAGGGCTTTAGCATTTAACTATCAACTTTATTTATCTTAGGAGCTAATCTCGAACTTTATTGGGGTGATGTCTAAACAACTATAAAGGTCTACAGGAAAAAAGGTCATTTTAGTTAAGTACTCTCGTGGACCACATGATAAATTACCATTCAACTGAAATATAAGATGGGCTGCTACGGTTACTTATTCATCCTTTATTATGGTTATATATTCTAAATTATAATTATTTTTTACACCCACGCTAAGCCACTCCTGCTATTAAATATGTTCAGATTTTGGCTCTCTCTCCCTTGCACCGACACTATGTGACTTAGTGCTTGATATAGGACTTCTGGATTGTTTGACATTTTTGCATACACCTTTGGCCATAAGAAGTTTAATTTTCTGAAGTTTGTTTGCTCATGCTTCTTTAGTCTTGCCCATACATTGAATTTTTCTTTTCTGTTTCTTTTTTTTTTTTTTTTTTTTTTTTTTTTTTTTTTGTGGAAAATCATGAGGGTAATAATGGCATCAATATGCGTGTGATAATTGAAGTCATATATATTTACTTATGGATTTTGGCTATTTTGGAATATGAGATTTACACGAGATAAAACGAACACTAAGTGCTATTTGTGCTTGGTTGACTTGATCCATTTCGGTGGTTTTTTTCTCTTGAATATAATCTTTGTGCTTGTTCATATAATACTACTTATACTAGCTGTGCTGCAATTTATCTGATATTTGAGTCATTTGTTTAGCCAATGCCTAATCGGTGAAATTTTTAAATGATATATAGCTCGATGCAGCAGTTCTTCGGTTTCAAAATCAAAAACTTACGCAGAAGTTGGAAATCCAAAAGGTTGAGATCGATGCTCTTGGAGACAGATTTTATCAGTTAAAAGATAAACAACAGTCCTATGAAACGACCTTGTCTGTGGTCAATAATACATGGGAAGAGGTAATATTCTTGATGCTATTAAGTTACCCTTTTTTCTTCCTATTTTACCAAATTTAATATTAGCTGTGCATTACCTCTTTTTAATCATTTTTTACAATTTTTATGTTTGATTTAAATTGACCTTTTAGGGAGGCGTTTTTCTAGCAGTAGTTTTTCCTCAACTAATTTGCAAATATACATTGAGAAGTGTGAAACATTATTTTTCAGTTTCTCTTCTGTCCCTGTTTTCACTTCACCATCTCTGCTAACTATTCCCTCCAACATCAAGAGCTCTCTGTCAGTCAATCATAAAAACCGTAATATTTCAAGCACCTATTATAAATGCCTAGAAGAAAAAAAGAAAAAAAGGGAAAATATTTCTAATAAATGCAAGAATATCGAAGCAATCAGAAAAATCAGAAATATTTCAACCACCTATTATGAATGCATATAAAAATAAAAAAAGAAAAAAAAAGGGAAAATATTTCTAATAAATGCAAGAATATCCTTACTGCATACTGCTGCTGACTTCTCACTGCTGTTACCCAAAATAGTCATCAAAACATCCAAAATAAGGAAGAGGAAAATGAATCCGAGTAAATGGAACTCCATTACTGGCTAAAATTGTCAGCTCTTTCCCATTGATCAGCAACATAAGACCCATTAATTAGTCGCGATATTGAAATAGTTTAGACCTCCTACCAAATTTGGAGATGGTAACGGTATTTTGGGGGTCTGAAAATTATTTCCGTCGAAGTTTTGGTCATATTTGTTGTGATATTTCTGATTAGTGTGGCTATGGGTATCTGTACTTCTCTAGAGTCTAGTGTGAGAGTGGCATAGTATCCAACAAATTGGAATATTTGCAGCTTACCTGTGGTTGGTGAGTGGATGGAAGAACGTAGTGCTGTAGGACAATAGGATTGATTGTGGTAGGGATACAGCTTTTGCAGGTAGAATAGGTCATTTTTTCCTTTCTTGAGCATAGATATTAACTTTGATGAGTCTAATGTATCTGTCCAAAGGGAGAGATTATTTAGTGCAACCGCTGCACCACGTCATCAAGTACACGTGGTGCAGCCCACTAATGCACTTCTAACACGTGGAGTTCCACATCAACCCATGTTCCAAAAAATAGGATTTTTTTAAAATGCGTTCACATTGCCAGAACGTGGGGTGATGTTGATTTTCACTCCACATGTCAACAAGTGCATTGGTGGGCTGCACCACGTGTACTCGATGACGTTTTGGGAGAGAATGGTATTTTCATACGTCTGCTTTTGAAAGGTTAAAATGCAGCCTATTTCTACAAAACAGGACTGTACATATATTATTTGTCATATGCAAAGCATTGTTCACCTACTGATTTTACAATTCAATCCAATTTTTTGGCCAGCTGATTGACGACTTGGAATCGCGGTCTAATCAGATGAGGGATTTTGTGAAACCCAGGCACGGTGAGTGAGGAAGATTCTTTCTATTTTTTTTTCTTCTTCCGTCCATTTATTGTTATTTATGCCTCAATGCGGTTGTGGTGATGTGTCGCCATTAAAGCGACGATGCATTACTTATTATTTTTGTTATTTTAGTAAAACTGTATGTTTCTTCGCCTAATTTGCTGAGATGTGCCTGTAAAAGTCATTCTTAGCGAATCTATCTGACTGGCTGTTATTTCTCGAATGACAGTTTATTTTGTATAGTTTTGATTATTTTCAATTGAGTAACTAAGATAACATCATGAGGACTCGCATCGTACCATGTTTCTGAGGAAACAAGGTTTGCATTCATATGACGAGAAATTTTAACGAGCTAAATGCAAAAACACCCCTTGTGCTTTGCCTAGCGATAAAAAAACCCGTGTTATTTTTATTAGCAAAACCCCCCGCGTTCAATTTTTATTAGCAAAAAAACCCATACAAAATTCCTTTATGGAGTAAAAATTACTGATTTTTATGCATTTTACTCTTAGATCTCTGCCTGTTACTGAATTTTTGCTTTAGTTTCACAGTAGACTTAATAGTGGAAAAATGGATCTGTGGTTATAACATTAATTTGCTAATCAAGTTATAATTATTGCTTGCTAGATGGTGATTTACCTCCAGTGGATGCCTTTTTAAGCCGGCTCATGGAAACAGGTGCAACTGAAAGTAGCTCAGGTAGTATAACATCAAATATAATTGAAGAGGATAGACAAATTGAAGCTGAAGCTGAAAAGGCGAAGAAAACAGACAACATAATGCAGAATATAATGGCTTCTATTCATGATCTGACTGACTTGAAAAATACGTTGTACGCCACATCTTTGAAGGGCCTCTCAAATGGTAAGACTATATGACAGGACATGCATACAACGTCATGGTTTTTTAATGTAGTCTGACTAATTTCTTGTCATCCTATCCTCTCCCCCTTCCTTGGTCTCTGTCTCTCTGTGTGTGTTTTTATTTTATGTTCTAACTGTGTCTATATGTTGCTTAAAATTCCTATCTCCCTACTCACTGTAGGACAGAGCCTGAGCGAAATTAAGAACTCGAGAATAGAAGTTGCCAAGCTTCACTTGAAACACAAATCACTGGCTGATGAACTGCAGAGCCATAGAGACACTGATGCAAAGAATAAAGCAGACCTGAAGCGGTTGAAAGGTATTTTGTTTCTTTCTTGTTAAGACATTTACGTATTACCATTACAAGTGAACTGCATAAAATTCGTTTTCCTCTCACGATATGGTGCTTCAGCTTATTTGGTTCTTGGTCAAGGTGCTTCTACCCCACATATTTATTGACTTCGTCTCGAAAATCATTATCTTTATTGTCTTACATTTATTTCTTATGTTTGAAATATGATCATGATTGACATAGCTATACGCTACTGACATTATTTATCTCTTTCTGAAGGAGAATTAGAAAGTACTATTGCTGAACTGGAAGAAAGTAACCATAATTTGGAAATTCTAAAAGCAGAAAGAGATGTGGCAAAGGGGGCATTTTTCCCTGTCCTGAATAGAGGAAATAAGCAGTTTACTAGTGATAAAGCAAAGGACAAACAGAGAGATTTGCAAGAAGTAGAGTGCACGCTCAAGGAGCTGTTGGTAGTAACTTGTGTTTTTGTTACTACTACTTTTTGGTGATCCTGTTGCCTGGCCTGAAATAGGCTAATATAATTTTTGTTTGTATGCAGGACCAATCCACATCTCGGCTACATGAACTCAAGCGTCTTCATGAAGATAGGCTAGACATATTGAGGCAATTGTCTACTTTGCAGGTTAATTTTGTTTCTCTTAGCTTTTCTATTGTTCTTATCTTGTTTTTCTTATTATGCAATAACTCTTACTTTTTTACTAGCCTGTGAAATTGTGCCTGGCAGAGCAATCTAAAGAATGTTAAGTGCATTTGTTCATCCCAAGCATATCTCTTGTTAAAAGATCAACTGGCAAAGGCTAAGGCAGATGTAGCTCAATATCAAGCTCTTTACGAGAAACTACAGGTTGTATTAGGTCTGCAGTTTCATTTTCCACTAATAATTTGTTTATAATAGAGTTTTGAGCAGTCATACTTATCCATCCAACTAAACTTAGATTGAAAAAGAGAGCCTTTTCTGGCGGGAAAAGGAAATTCACATGAAAAATGAGCTAGTTGATGTTCTTCATCGATCTTCAACAGTTGCTGATTCCAGAATACGTGACTTGGAAACTGAGATACAGAGATATATTAAAGAAAAAGATCTTATTGAGAACAAACTGGAAGAAGCATCTAAAGAACCTGGTATCAAAATTGACTGTGTCCTAGTTAGTTACTACTGTAAGTGTACTGCTTTTATATAGCTTTTGTTATCTACAGGTAGGAAAGAAATAATTGCGGAGTTTAAAGCATTAGTTACATCATTTCCTGAGAAAATGGGGAGCATGCAGAATCAGTTAGCTAAACACAAGGAGGCTGCTGCAAACTTTCACGGTTTGAGAGCTAATGTTCAATCTATGACCAGTATTCTCGAGCGTAAGGTGATTGGCTACACTTGGTTATCTTTTTCTCTAATTCTTTTGCAATATGTTTCTAAATATTGCCTCCCCATAATATATACAGGTTAATGAGTTGGAAACTTTGACTTCCAGAACAGTTCATCAAAATGCTGAAATCCAGAAGCTGCAAGCTGGGGTATGAGTTGAACTCTTTTTGTGTAAAGATTACTGCAATTGTTAACTTGACAAGCAACAGTTCTCTTGAAAAAGTGTGAAGCCAAGATATCTTTCTAGGACTTTTTCTGGTTCTGTTTGATAACTGCCCTTTAATTTGCATGCCTGAGATATTATAGAATTTAGAGATCAAACAGTCAATCACTGCAGTTCAAAATGTGAGAATAGACAAGATCGTGAAAAGGTGCAAGGGGCCAAGGGCCTTCATAACATATCTCTGTCTGACTTGCTGACTAGTGGTATCCATATAGTTCTGAAACATAAGGCCTGTTTGTTTGGGATTTCTGAGAATACTTTTAGAGAATAGTAGAAATTTAAGATGTTCTCAGTTTTCCATATATATGGAAAAAGTTGTTTGTTTAGGATTCTAGAGATGGATTGATAATTTTGCAAAATTGGTAGATTCTTTTTTGAGTTTAGGGTAAGAGATAGTTTACTTTATGTTAATCAAAATTGCTATGTGAGTTAAGTAGGGTAAGAGATAGGTACTTTATGTCTAATCAAAGTAGAGTTTGTTTAGTTTTTCTGTTTGAGAAATAAGAGAAAATTGTAAGAGGAGATTGTTTTTGAAAATGGGGAGAAAAACTTGTATGATAAGCTCCTTCAAGTAAAAAAAACCTGTTTGTTTGGCTTTAGGTGCATCTTGAAAAGCGAAACAAACATGCCCAGAGAGATTTCATTTAGAACTATAAACATTTTGGTTTGTTGGTGCAGGTACGTGATTTAGAGGTAACTGATACTGACTTGAAGCTTTTTGTGGATATGTATGGACATGAGTCAACTGATTCAAGGTCAGTATTCTCTATATTGTTCCTACACTTCTTCCAGAGAATCATGTTCACCTCTTCTTTTTTCCATTCCATTGAGATTTGTGACTACCTTCTATTGTGACCTCTCTAAGAAGGATCTCAACCATTTTTATGATTTGATAACTACTACCTCTTGCTGAAAATTTTTCAAAAGTTATTATAGAAAGTTTATAGGAAGTGTTCATTTTTACTTGGTAGCTGTCAGATAAGGTTAAGTGCCCGAGGTTTTGTTTCAGATCTATCTTAGTTTAGATGAAGTACTTGAATAATAAACTATATCCATTTTGTCTGCTTTCTATTTAGTTTTTATGTTGTATGCAGGGAAGTTACTGAAGCTAGAAGTTCTGAGATCAAGGCATGGGCTCATGTTCAGAGACTCAAGTCTTCTCTTGATGAACACAATTTGGAGGTACAAGTTAAAGTTGCGATTGAAGCAGAGGCGAAATCACAGCAAAGGTTAGCTGCCACAGAAGCTGAGATTGCTGACCTGAGACAAAAGTTACAGGCCTCTAAAAGGTATATCCTTGTCTTGTTGACCTTTGCTTTACAATTTACTCTAAAAATTTCATTACAATGAAAATGAGGTATGTTCAGGGGTTGCCATTTTATAGTTTTCATCCTTTGTACTGCTGCTGTCGCTTCTGTTATCTGCTTATGCTCGACCTTTTGTAAATGTAGATGCTTGAGTTATGCACTTCTGACTTTTTTGTGTTTTTATCAAGTAATTATTGGTACTATGATATCGTAAGAATCAATGTTTTTTGCATTTCGTAAAGTAGCTCATTTCACTTAAAATAAAAAGTTGCCTTTTATGCTTTGAGATTTTCCTTACGACCTCATGGAGAAATCAGACTTTCAGGTTTGTCGGCATAAGATTGCCGACTTGATTGGGTTCAACGAGCATATAGTTTTTTTGTGGAAACTTCTACTTTCTGAATATTCTGAAGTTTTTCTGACTGCTGTTTCAGGGAAAAATCAAGACTCTCTGATGTTCTAAGATCCAAAAATGAAGAAACGGAGGCCTATTTGTCGGAGATAGAGGTTTTTTTTATGTAGCATATTTTTTCATGATCATGGATACCTGTCTACAACAAGTATATCTAAAAAATTAGTCTTCATTTGCTACAGACTATCGGGCAGGCATACGATGACATGCAGACTCAAAATCAACAGCTTCTGCAGCAAATCACTGAGAGAGATGACTATAATATAAAGGTAATCATTCTTTCAATCCCTTAAATTCCTCTGCATTTCCTGAAACCAACTTTCTTACATGCTTGCCCCTTAATTATCTTTTCCAACAAAATGAGGTGCATCTTTTTCTAAATTACTGCACGAGAATATTGGGAAGTAAGAACAAGGGTTTGGTTGTTCAAGGGAATGAGTAGATTGACTTTTGAAAACCATTTACTTTCTCCTGTATACCCTCCTGTATTTTTATACCAAAATCTGGGATCCAAATAAAGTGTAATCTGCCTTTTTGATGATTTGTGATGAATAACTTTTCGAGGTATAAATTTTTTTAATTTCCTTTTTCAGCTTGTTTTAGAGGGTGTTGGGGCAAGACAGGTGGGAGATGCTCTACTTTTGGAGAAGCGTACGTTGGAGAAAGCTGTGCAGCAGACCAAGACAACTGTCGATTTTTACAACTTCAAAGCTGGGAGAATCGAAGATCAGGTAATATTGAATTTCACATGTAGGGCCAAACAATTCTAGTCAAATAAATAATACTAATTTTCTTGTTGGTGCAGATGAAAGCTTACAAAGATCATATTCATAGACTTGCTGAAGATAGAGTCCACAAGACTGTAGCTGGAGAAACTACACAAAGAAGGCTTTTAGATGTTAGAAAGTCTTCTCAACAAATGACGGACACACTTGAACTAGCACAGTCCAAAGTTGACAGCAGTCGCATGTGTCTCTCTGAGCTGCAAATAGAACTAGAGAAAGAGAGGTGTTCCGAATTTCTTAACTTTCATTTCCATTCATACCAAGGTTCAATACTTACATCTGTTGGAACATCTAATTTTTTTGTTTTTTGGCCACTAGGTTCGATAGGAAAAGAGTAGAAGAAGATCTAGAAACTCTGAGGCGGAAGGCTCAACAACTTAAGTCCCAAGCTGATGGAGGAATAGCTGAAAAGCTTAAGCAAGAGCTCAGGGAATACAAGGACATACTGAGGTGCAGTGTCTGCCTTGATAGGAGAAAAGAGGTATGTTCTCATTTTAAGCTGTGGAAGAAGGTAATATATCTAGGCGAAAATGCTTAAACTGCGAAAGTATATTCCAAGGTTCTGTTGCTGTTTCTGCTCTACCCTTTTCCTTTATTTTAAAAAAAATGGAGGGTACATTAAGTCATTAAATGTTTGGTTGATAACCAAGTTACTGCTACACACTTGTTTTGGAAGATGATAAACAATAACCGTGACGAAGGATAACAGAACTCTAGAATATGGTTAAGGGCAATAGATGATAGATGATGATGCCCTGTTGGTGATTTTCATTTATTTTTCTCATATTGTATTTTGGAAAAGGAGTGAGAAAGTTTCAGCTCCGATTACTTACTTGTTGTGCTTTCTTTCTTGCAGGTGGTTATTACAAAATGCTACCATCTGTTTTGCAATCCTTGTGTACACCAAATGATTGATACACGTCACCGCAAGTGCCCCATCTGTGCTACAAGTTTTGGGGTGAATGACGTAAAACCTGTATACATCTGATCAATCCGTCCTTTTTCATTTGCTTCTTTGAGTTTTGACATGGAGGAGGTTTATGTAAAATTTGAAGAAAAAAATTGAATTGTTTAGCAACTTTACATCTGTGTCCTTAAAAGTTATGGTAGAGAATTAGTGGTATAAAATCATTACTTTATATAAATAGATAGGTACTTATGAGAAAGAAAGAAAATTATATTAGAAAAGAGAGTGTTGTTTTCGGATATTTCAAAAATGAAAATAATAGAAAAATAAAAAGACACAGAGAGTATATACTTGCCCATCTTCGGATACCTAAAGAAGAAAAAAAAAAAAAAAAAAGAACAAGGGTTGATCCGACATATGAGGAGGTGAAATATAAAATAATGGCCTTATTTTTTTCTTAAATATGTATAATTAAAATTGTATTCTTACTTTTAACAATGTTTAATTGTATATACATGTTTAGTCTCTTAATCTGTCCATTATAGATCTATAAAATTAGAAATTTACTTTTTTTTTACTTAATTAAATCATAATTATATTTTATAATATTCAATTCTAAAATCTTTCTTTCAGCAAAAACAAACACTAAACGTATTTTGAATATATAATCACGTAAATCAATAAAGTTGGTGTTCTTTCCTAGTCAAAATCAACAAATAGATGTAATGTGAAAGTAGAATATTTATGCTCTTCCAACTATGTTATAGAAGGGGCTCTTCATCTGGTGTATGCATTCAATAAAATAGCTTAGGTATCTAGATCGATTTTTTAATTTCAGAATTGTACGGTATGCCAAGCCAAATAATTCAGATTCGTTTGGTATGATTTGATACAAAAAAGTATCAGAAAGTGTAGTTTTGAGTTTTTTTGTAAATTTCTTTAAATTAATAGTATTAATTAAAAATCTTAGCTCGACCAAAATCATTGATTCGAGTTACATATCAACCCTATTTTTTAAGCTGACACCACATACCATAATAAGAGGAAGAAACTGAAAATTCCATGCCCCAATTAATCCCCATATAATTCTTAGATTAGTCAATGTAAATATTATGTAATTATTATCTAGTAAAAGTATCTAGAACTTTTTTATCATGTGGATTGTTGATCACCATAGTCCGTTTGAGAAGGTGTTTAGTATATATAAGGACAAAACCTTGTTTGTAAATTATCTAAATGTGCCACAACTCGTCTTCTCACTTTCTCAAGAATTAGGCTTATTTTTTTTTTTTTGATAACCCAGGTGTACAAGCTTACACTTGATTTAATCTCCATAGTTTTTACAATTTAATTTAATTCTATTTTGTTCAACTTACACCTTCAATTCCAGTATGTATATTTTTTGTTTCAAATAAATTATATAATTTATTAAGTTTAAAAAAATATTAAGTTTAAAAAACTAATACATACACCTCCTTATAGAGTCAGGGCCTTAGGCGAGGACCCAAATTGCCTAGCCATAAGGCTGACCTTGAAGACGACCACATCGCTTGTTAAAATTTTACACGTTCTGGGATTAAATGATTGGATTCGATAACAAGATTGCTAACTAGTGCTTTATTTCTTATAGGTGGTTATCATGAAATGCTACCACTTGTTTTATAATCATCTTGTGTACAAAAATTGATTGATACACATCACCATAAGTGCCTAAATTTGTGCTGCAAGTTTTGGGGCTAATGATGTCAAACCTGTATATATACATCTGATCAAGAGTTTTGAGTTATTACATGTTTGCTTGTTAAAAGAAAGAAGATCACATCTCTTGTTTGAGTTATTATATGTAGATGCAAAACCCCACAATTGGTCAATGTCTTGAAGTTAAAATATCATGTTTGAGACACTATATGACTTGGGGTAGGAGTATGACTTGTAACCGAGCTTTGTTTGATTTTGATCCTATAATCTTTGAAGTTTTGGGTACATGATTGTGTTTTTTTCAATTATTTATATATGTAGTTAGTAACTTAGCATAAAGAAACAATAAATGTAGCTTTTAAATCTTTATTAATTTTATTAGAGCCTGAACGTTGCCTTGTCGCCTGTATTTTCTTTGTTTTGAACTATCATGTTTTTTTTTTTTTCTTCCTCTAATCTATCTTTTTTGCATGTTTGTATGTGAGTGTGTGTATGAAGATCATCCGGTTATTTCCTTGATACTTGATAGGATTAATTGGGACAAACTATTTGGACACAAATGTCACTCTGGATATAATATTTTAAATTCAAAGAATGTTGTTTTAAAGATTTTATGAGATTAGAAAATAATAGTATATATATATTTCTTAAGTAAGGGTACAATATTACTCCTAGATATAAGAGAAATGGTGGCTTAAGATTATCTCTAATTACCGTAACACGTGATACTCGTGTGCACTATTCAATATTTAAATTTTCAAAAAGTAAATTGATGTTTATTATCCCCTACCCACAACCAATCAGAAAAAGAAAAAAAGAAAATAGTTATAAAGCTTTTGAAATGCAACTCTGTAGAAGTAGAGAGGCTTAAAAATGATTAACAAAGGTAGTAAAGGCAAAAAAATTACTATTTGGAAGAAAATAGGACAAAATATAGAGTGTTACTTATTGAAAAAAGAAAAAACAATCGGACCTACATAAGGGAATAATTCAAAAGTAAAAAATTCAGATAATTTTATTTTAATTCCCTTAGAAATAATGATTGAGAAATAAATAATATTATTTTGGAAAAATTTGGAAAGTCCCAAAAAAATAAAATAAAATCCGAAGGAAATAAGAGGGAATACCGAATTTTGTAAAAAAAAGAATGGCTAGTTCTCTGAATAGTAACTTTCCAATCGCCGCCTGATTCCTAGAGATTGTGATTTTCCAGTTTCTGCTCAAGAAATATATATATATATATATATATATATATTATTCATGGAAATGTCGTTAAGTTAAGAGCATCATCATCTGCCACAACTTTTCGGCAATCCCCGAAATTAACATTGTTAAGGAACACCCACATCCCAAATCAAGCAAATTTCCTTTCCCACTATCAAAGCTCAATAGGTAAATTCCATTCAATATTGACTTTATGCAAAGCATAATATAGTTCTTATTTTTTGTTGATTTTTTTATGAGAGCATGTTCTGATTTCAAGTTTGTTTAAAATTTGGGGTTTCTAAACTTTCATTCTTGTTGATGGGTTTCTAGTTAAATTTTCGAGTTTATCTTATAAATTTTCTCAAATAGCTGCTTGAATGTTGTATCTATTCTCAGAGGTGCTTTTTGCAGTTTTAATGCCTTTTTCTTCATAATTGATTGATTCTTTAGAAACTGGTTCTTAGGTTTGTCGGATTAATTTAGAGTGAATGCAAAAACACCCCCTATAATTTGCTTAATTATTAAAAATTCTCGTGTTATTTTTATTAGCTAAGAACCTTCCCTGTGCTATTTTTTTATTGGCAAAAGAACCCCTCCCAAGCCAGAGTAAAATTTTTGGAGGAAAAATGATAATTATATGGTACCCCCCCCCAAATAAAATGATAAAAAAAACTCCTATTCACCTAAAAAATACACAAAAATTCCTCATATTGACTTTAAAAATTGGCAATAACCCATGTTCACTTTAAAAATTGACAATACTTCCCCGTTGAGTTATGAAGGAATTTTTGATGGGGTTTTATGCTTATAAAAAAGAAGAAGGGGGTTTTTTCTGATAAAGATAACAGTTTTTTTTGCCAATTAGGCAAAGAACAAGGGGTAATTTTGCATTTAGCTCATTAATTTAGATTAAATGCTTGTTTCTTTTCCTTTTAGTTTGAATTGAAGAGGGGGCGACTGCAGTTTCCAATGCTAGAATATCTGATCGTGATGCGTTGAAAGTTAAAGAATGAGAAGTTAAGATGTTTGAAAATGAAGTTGCAAAAAGTCAAGGTATAAATAAGGATTAGGAGACGACCACCTCTTCACTATGTTGGTCCTTTTGAATCTCGCTCGCAGAACGAGGAAGCGTGAAGAAATTGTATGGTACAAGGACCCTGAGATAGGATTTTTTTGGATTATAGTTACTTTGCGCATTTTTTGCATAATCATGAGTTAACTGTAGATGTTATTAGTTACTTTGCGGTGCTGAAACAAATGCCTGATAATGCTCTACCTGTTAGAGATTTTATTGGAGCTCTAAAAGCTGCAAATTCTCGAACTGGGTTGCCTGGTTTGATTGCGGAAGTAAAAAAGGCTTCTCTGAGTAGAGGGTTCTTAGCGAAGATTTGATCCTGTAAGTCTGTGATTTTTATTGCATTGAAATTGTATATACTACATATTGTTCGCTTATATTTGGAATCTAGGAAAAATAATTGTTATGTTATAAGGTGGACCTTATCCACGGTTTATATGTATTTCAAACGTCTGTTATATAGAGTATATGCATTTCCAATGAATCTATAAGTAGTGTGAAATATGTATGGTTTGACATATAGATGTAGACTCGACCAAAATATAGGTGTACTAAAGGCCATGTAGCCCTTTGGTGGACTGGCCTACCTCTTGAATCTTGCATCGATTAGTGATTATGTTGTCTTTTAGGCCCTGCTATATTCTGACATTGAAATAAGGGAGATTATTAGATTATAAATTGATAATGTAGGAGGATGTGAGAACCGCAGCCATCGGTTGAACAATTAAGAATAAATATATTATATTAAACTTTCAAATGCAAGAGAAAAAGCTTGAGATTAAATTGTTGTGTGTGATTGCCTAAAATTAATTTTAAGGGAGATTTGAATTAAGTCAAGGTTTAATTTGGCTTCGCACCATTAACAATTTTCTTTTATTTAGTTTTTCTTTTTATTTCTTTAAGAATGTGATAGAAAATTGTTGTTATTGATATTCAATAGTTTTTGATTTATTCATTACTAGTGCTATCAATTCGTGTATCGTTTCCCTCTTGTATTGCATACAGCTCAAAGTGTAGTCTGAGAGCTTCTATCAATTGGATTAAGAGGTCATTTCATTACACATGCGAACTCTTTTGCATCCATTTGAAAGGATGATTTGTAAAGGCTATGAAGGCATGAACTATTTGTGTTTGTCATGACAGGTTCAGATTGCTAAAGCTTATGAAAAAGTGGAGCAGCGTGTCTTAGTGTTTTGACGGATGATAAATATTTCCAGGTTAGGGCCAGCATTTTTATCCCAAACTTTAGTTTAAGATAAATTGCGTTGCTTTGTAGAACACTTCTCTGAAGGTTTACTTGCTGTTTCTTGGGTATAAAGGAAGCTTTGATAATTTAGAGGCCATAAGGAGCTACGGAATACAGGTATGCTCAGTTATGTTATTTTCTCCAGTATGCAGCTCAACACTTCTTTTCCATTTCTTTAAACTGAATTGTCCACAATTTGGAATTTAGTGCCCTCTGTTGTGTAAATAGTTCGTGATAGATGCATGGCAAATCTACTATGCTCGAGTCAAAGGTGCAGATGCAATTCTATTAATTGCTGCGGTTTTAACTGATCTGGAAATCAGTTACATGATTAAGATATGCAAATTGCTTGGCTTAGCAGCACTGGTCGAGGTTTGTCTTACTTTTTTCGCCATTAACTACTTCACATATGCGTCTGTCATGCTTATACATGGCTTTTAATCAGACCAAACTACTTGATATTCAACTCAATTTGATTAGTTAAAATTTCATTTGAGCTCGATTCTTCATACATATGAAATCAAGCTTGCATAACATGTATTGTTTGATAAAAGTTTGGTTCAAGCTCGACTCGTGCTGAAAAATTCTATATATATGTAAAAATATCAAGATACTCAAGCTTGCCTTGTGGTCAGCTTGATTAAAACTCGTTTAACAATCAAACCTATTCAAACACAATTTTCAAACACCATAAAAAAAATTCAAACTAAGCTTGAGTGTTGTTCCATTCTATTCTTGTTTACCCCCTTATGGATGCATGACCCGAAAGGTTTATGATTGATCTCTGAGCCTTTTGGAGTCGTCTATCTTTTAGGTACATGATAAGAGAGATGGATCGTTTTTCTTACTTTCTACACTTCATTATTTGTAGGAACATTTCAAGTTGATATTAGCAACACCAAAAAGCTTCTTCAAGGCGAATGTGGAAAAAGGATACGACAGAAAGGCATAACTGTTAAGTTTTTTTGTGAGTATAGTTGTTTCCTTGTACGTATTCTTTTTCTACTATTCATTATTGTTTTATTCATTTTTTGTTAAATCATGCATTTTACTCAACGTAACTCACTGGAAGCTTATATATAAGAAACGTATATAGTGTTATTACTTATTGTTGAGTTGAGTGTGTTTGGCATCAAGTTTTCTTCATGAAAGGGAGGGGGAACAAATTTAGCAATTTTGTATAAGTTGCTAAATATTTTGTGGTAAATGGCTTAATTAATTCTCAAGTTAAAGTTAGTTTAATTTTATCCAACTTAAAATTATAGTGTTCAAATTAAGTTTCTTGTTATATTATGGCTTACAATTACTTAATTATTTTTAAGCTTGCTGTTGGGGGTTGAGCACCTCTATCCTATCGATTGTGGTTTGGTTTGGTCCCCTCCCCTTTGTTTCATCCAACCCTGTAAATGTAAATTAATATAGGAAACATTAAAGGTGTCATGTTACATGTTTTTCTTATGGAACGCCCCCCCTTTTATTTTCTTCTGCTGTTTCTGATGGTAATGGATCAGGCCAACTACTAGATATTAGATAAGTGGCTTTAGGATAAGAAACCAGATGTCTTTTTCAAGGTTTTATCATACTACCTTTTTTGCGTAAAGAAATTTGTACAGACTATAGTACATACAATACATGTGGTGTTAAAATGATAATCGATCCAGACCGGACCCAAATCCACCCTCACAATTACTCTTACTTATTATTTATTAGTTTGGTTTCTGCTGATGATATATCAGTTGGTTAGATCTGAACAAATCTGTTCAACATAGAAGCAAGTACATATATGAAGGAACAATATATGGCCTCTCTCGACCAACAGGTGATTGGTCTAGTGGAAGGGACTAGTCACTACAAAGTAGTGGACTCAGGTTCGAATCCCTGTTGGGAGAGGTTCCCACATTATGTGCCCGACGCGCCTCGAAAGGGATTAAACCCTTGGAAAACCAAAAAAAAATATATATATATATATATGGCCTCTCTTTCTTTATAGATTTGACCTGCATTGACTCGGTCCATTGACGACCCTTGTCCAAACCCAACTTGACTCGTGTAATTTCCATCCTTACCCGTGTTTAGGAGAGTTGGTTGGTCTAGCCCAACTCCGTCTGGCTAAGCACGATTCTAGTAAGAGAGATTGCACATCTATTACGCCTTTTACTTTGTTTTTTTAAATTCAAAAATGTCTATCTATTTTAAAAACTCTCTAACGAAGTTCGGAGGTTTCTCTAGCCAGTGCAGTCCTTCTCCCATAGTGTGACCGAGTTTGACCAAAGCATCGATTTTCTAGTATATTGTAGAGCTACATTCCATGATTGTTTAAGCAGTAATCTCTTGTATTAGTTTTCTATTTGAGATTGTAAATGACTTCCACGTTAATCTCCACTCCTAGATCCGAATTCGCTACTCCCACGCGAAGCTTAGTCGTACTACGCGTTATCTTTTTAAATAGTGTTTCTTTAATCCTATAAGCTATATGTATAGTTCTTAGAGATGGCACAACTGCATATCAATAATTTGCTTCTAATTTCAATTGAAAGAATTTCATTTTTCATCCCAAAAACATGGTAGTAATTGAGCCACGATTCGACGCGTTATAGATCGGGGCTTAGTTTCCCCACAGGGTTCATAAATGTGTAGCTAAACTAGCTAGTTCAATAATGGCAGTGGCAAATGTCTACATCTTTTTTTTAGAGTACAAATTAAAGATAGGAGAGGCCCTAAATTTCTTTGGTACCTTTTAAACTTTTTTGAATTAGCTTTCTTATTGGCTATTAAAGCACCTTTTAGGAAATTAATAATTGACAATCTTGCATGGTTATACCACACATATTTGGAAGATAAAATCTAACTTGAGGATGACTTTTTAACAAACATAAACGCAATTATTTTTTGTCTTTAAATTTTTATGGCCAAATTAACTTAAGTCGTTCAGCCCAAATTTAAAAGAAAATCCGTGCAAGTTGCAGTCAAGATATTCTCGTAGGGACCTTATGGATTGGGGCTGGTTCAGGTCTTGCCCAATCTAGATAGGACCGAATTTTATTGTATTCTCTAAGCTAATTAAGTTCAGAATTACTTTCGTTCAAACTCCTTAGTCCTCACATCTAATAAAATTAAATTAATCTGCTACCTGTAATCTACTTTTTTTTTTTGTTTTTTCCATACCTCAACTCATCATTCACACTTAATTCGAATTTATATCTCAATATTTTGAAACTCACAAAACTCAAAGTTTGAATACAATTCGAATTGTGTTTCAAAGATTTCGCTGAAATTAACCAAACTTATTTTAGAAGATCAAAACGATCGAAATCATGTCAATACCAATCCATAAAGTGCCAGATTCTAGTCCATACTTTCGCCCTATATCTCTAATCAATATTTTCCCAAGACGTATTACATACAACAGTACTATTCATTTGATGCAACTTAAGTAAACGTGTTATTATCTTTTTATTCTCATATTAATTTTTTTCCTGGTTTCTTGTTGACTTAAATATCAAAGAGTTATATATAGTTGGCGCTTAAGGAAACCTAACATCCGGTGATCTCGAATAAAATCCAAGCTTAATTAAGACTAATTTATCAGTCAAACAATACTTGTTTACACCATGCACATTTGTGGATTAAAAAAAAGAGAGAGAGAGAGAGAGAAGTAATCGGTATGGTCAAACAAGCATAAAAGCAAAAAATATACTCATTTTACTAAAAATTGTTAATTTTCCCCAATTTAGAATATATATATATATATATATATATATATTGGACATCCTAAGAACAGTGAGACACTACATATGATTTTTTAAATAATTTTGAAATGTTTTGGCATGTGGACAACGTTATATACATATGAATAGACTTGGTATCGTTTGTTGCGAGACTGTCTGGAATCTTGGCATGTTGAGGTCAAATTTGGAATGAAATAAAATATTAGTGGGATAAAGTGAAATTCAATTATCATTTTATTATGGAATGTTCTTTTACTAAAATTAGGTAACACGTCCAAATAGATTCTACAGTTTTAGTACAATTATATATAGATGCAATTTCATTTTTCATACCAATTTTTTACCTATTTTATACATTTGATATCAAATCTTGGAAAAAAATATATTTAATATCAGAATTAAAGGATTTTTTTTTCCAAATTAGTTTGAGCTTTTTGGTATACTTCAAATTATGTTCCAAATTTTTTAACATAGCATACTTATGTGCCCTATATCATATTTGGAAATTATTGTGGCATGATTCCTTGTAGATTATGATATATGATTTAATTTTGATTAATATGCCGAAACTTTGTTAATTTTTTGTTGATTATTTATGCGTTTCATGTATTGAAACTTATATCATTCGAAAGCTCTCATCAAGAGTTTTCCATCCATATAAAGAACACAAAATTTGACCTTGTAAATTGACTGAAAAAGAAAATATATAAAAAATCTTTCAATTTTGATATTAAATGTGTCTTCTTCAAAGATATACCAAATATATAAAGTAGCTGAAAATATGATATGAAAAATATATATCATTTTCAACCTTACAAGATTACATATGAATTCATGAAACAAATTAACAAAATTACCATATTGGTTTTGACTACGTACTAAAGATGTTAATTTGCTGGACTTTAATACTTTACAACTATTTTTCTTTTTAAAATTTAAATCGTATTCGACATAGCATGATGCAAGTCCAAAAGTAACAAATTAACGACAATGTAAAGATGTGGCATTTTTGTTTTTTAGGTTTGGGTAATTATTTTTAGTATCAATAAAATAAATAAATATATATATATATATATATATATATGATACTATATTGTTACTAATGATATAGATCTACTATAAAAAATTGAAAAGCATTATCATTGCTGCAGTTTAATTTATTGTTGCAAATTTAGAATTACTGCATGTTACTCATGGATCAAAATTTCATTTCGAATGTATATTTTGGTCAGCCAAATATTGGAAACTTTTCGAGACTATTCGGAAATGTTTCGGAAACACTAAGGAAAAATTGTAAAAAAAGTTACTAAATTTAGGTAAATATGGCAAATAAATAATTTCGATATTTCATCTTGTTTTCGTTTCTCTGATTAAAAAACGGAAACTTTTCGATGTTTTCGATGGAAAAGATGGAAATTTTGATCCATGATGTTACTAAACTATACAATAGGATAGTGATTATACTAATTGTCACTTAACATTGCTGCAGGTAAAGAACAAAAAACCAGCTGTAGTTAGCTAGCAAATTAGATTAAGGTAAAAACAAAAGGTACAAATTTAACCTAAAGACAACAATAAGAACACAGCATTTGCTTTGGAATCATATGTTACATCTCAAGACATTGTCTTTCTTAAATAATGCAATAAAAATGTCAAATGTCAATGTTTTTAGATATCTTGGAATATATAATCTTTAAAAGATTCTTGGTGTAATTATGCAATGTGATCCACATCTTATTCAGTGCTCTTTCTTTCACTTTCACTGTCCCCTATATATATATGTATAAAGTTTAGTAAATGAAGGACATAACAAAGAAATATAAATACATTATATAAAGATATCATGCATTAAAGCAGTCAGTGCATTTCTTTCCAACTTAAAAGAAAATAGAAGTTCGAAATTTGTTTATTATTATTATTATTATTTTTATATTTTCCTTTCCTCGAGCTCCCTCCCTCTCACCCAAACATCTTGTTTTTGAAACAGCCAGAAAAGCAAAATCTTTATAATAGATCATGATAAAAGACTAATAGAAAAAAGACCTCCACGTATTTGTATTTGCAAATACTGCCAGTACAAAAATTCTATCAATATTTTGCGTGCATCATGCATAGTATTGTTGAGGGTAACGCCCTGAACCCCAGCATACAATTTTAATATAATACTAAAATATATAAGGAAACAACTACCTATCCCTATGTCCCAATTTTTGTACTCCATTAGCTACACTCTGCAAAGTCAGTATAGTACTCAAACTTATTAATCTTTTAAGTGACTTATCAAGAAAATTTATTACATTTATAACATTTTAAATCTTTTAAATATTAATATATATAGTGTTGTATAATATTATCAGATTACTGTTGAAAAAAAATAATTAGATTATATATTATATTTTTCTAAATGTTGATCGAGTTGACTGATCAATTGTACCAAAGAGAAAAGGAAAAAAAATTGGAACGGAGGTAGTATAATGGAGAGATCATAACATTGGATAGTTACCCTTAGAGGTAACACCAAATGAGCCTAATTAATTAAGGTGTGTGTGTAACACTGTAACGTTTCAAAAGAAGGCTTATTGTATATGGTAACATTTGTCTTCTATGAAGTAATAATTATATAGCACTATTAGTTGTCGACAATTATGTTCATGGACAAAAGATATAACTTATATCAAATTCGACTCTAATTTGATTATTAATTAGTGAGTCAAGTAAATAAAATTATAATTATAAATTTAGACTTCTTGAGAAGGGTCACCCCGACTCCCGATTTGAGTATGACCCGAACCATTTTGAAGTTGAGAAGGTTTTTCTTTTTTTTTTTACAGAATGAGAGTGAAGTTAAAATAATTATTGCATTATTTGCAGACTCAATATTAATATACTATCTCGACATCTTTAATTTGCTGTTGGATTTCCATATGAATTAATGTTGCATTAAAACAAAATTAGGGCATGCACACAATCTCTTTGATCATGTCAAGATCAATGACAAAAGTAAAAGATCCTAAATTCAAGCTAGTCATTGAGTTAACTCATGAAATCTAATTAAATAAAACCAATATAATATAAAATAATCTACTTATGTAAAGGGCTGCCTTCTATTAATGGATGATATTAATAATTAGGGAATTAATTAATTGCCACTAGGTTCACATATATACATGATGTCTGACTTGCCGCCGACCAATTAAGTAAAACATTGATTTGTTCTTAATAATGGTGTGGTGTGGGATCTTGGGTTCAATTCAACATGCAAGATATTCCAGGGCAATGGAGGATCGGACTTATTGATCTGTTGGAGTATTTTGGGAAGAATATTGAGGTCCGGAGGGATAGTGTAGATTAATTATTTTTTTAGTTAATGTGTAACTGCATGCATGTACGTATATTCTCCAAGAAAAATTAATTGTACGTACAGAAGAAGCATATATAGCTGGAAAAAACTAATTTTATTCAAAATACAAATTTCCGAAGTTTCAATCACTCAAAATTTAATATATGCTAAAACAACGCTCTACCTACGGACAATTAATTTTATTCAAAATATAAATATCTTAATTATCTCATTGGATGATTGGATCCAAACCCATGGACCCTTCATGATAAGTACTTTCTCAATGGAATTTTTATATAATTATTTACTTTTTGGAATTATATATCATGGATTCTAATTATTCATATTTGTATATAATTAGCCTATGTATGGAAGATATGGTTGGGGCCAAAGAGATCAATTTTGTCTCTTAAATTTGCCAATGTGCCCAATGAATCATTAAGATGTGGCTAGATGATTGTAGAATAGACTTATTTATTAAGGAGATAGTGATGTTGATGTCACTTATCACTATCAAATAGGGATAAATAAACAAGTGGAATGGGGGCATAATTAAAGTTCCTATACTTTAGGCTTTCATTTCTTTCAATTTATTTATTAATTTGTCTTTTGGGCTCATTTTGATTAAGAAGTGAAATTCTTCTTGCATAATATATATAGATGCACATCATTATGACGTTTAAATTAATCGAATTGATCATTTATTGAAGTACATTATCTCCTTGAAATTATTAATAACATATGGTTATATAATTTGATCTCTTGTAAATTGTATCTTGCGTATATAATATTGTATCAAACGATCGAGAACTAAGGTAAATTTTAAAGCATTTTAAATTGTATACTATCATGAGTTATTGGTTAAATACATGTTAAATATGCTGATGTTATAATAACAATAAACATGTCACCCACAAAGTTGAGGCCCTAGGATGAAGAGGTCTTGTATTCAATTATCATTAATGTGGAATTTTGTCTAGTTTAATACTATTGTTGGACAATAGTTTATTTATTTAAAATTATTTGTAATTAAACAGTTATTGGAATGATTTCCGATATTTATAATGATTGTTCCGATATAATGATTGATAGTGAATTTATTCTAATAATAATTGAAAAGAAAGTTGGTTGTCATATATAAATAGTTAGATGTTTATAAAAATAGTGGAAGTCCGCAAATTTAATTCAAGTGATGATATTGCTATAGAGTGTAATGATTGAATAATAAATTAATAAATGTTGTAATCAAATCATAATCATAGTACGTGAGCAATATATAGATAACGGAATTTCAATTTTCGTCATTAAAAAAAACAAAATACTCCAATTAGCAGTCATTATTATTAGATAATGACTCAATCGCACGTAACAAGAAGTGCTCTTTAATTTTCAGCTCTAGTTACCCTCGTATGCGCGCGGGCAACACGTGCAATGCAAGTGTAGAAATTGGTTGGAATTTTTTCAAAAGTACTCGATTGTATTTGTCGGGTGAAGTGAAAAGGCCGGTGAAGAAAGAATTTAACCGTTGAGATAACTAATTCTGATGCTTTTTTTTTTTTTTTGGGGGTTTCTGTATTTGTCCAAAAAAAAAAAAAACTACAATATTAATTAGTCCGGTTAGAATTTAGTACGAGTTCATATAATATTGTAAATTAATTGTTCACCTCATAATTTATATAAAAAAAAAAAAAAAACATTGTTTACCCCATAGTCGATCATCTCCAAGGGAGTTTCTATATACCAAATTATAAGAAAATTTAGGGGAAAATGCATATTATTATCATGTGTTTTCGAAAACCTGCAAAAAAACTACCCTCTGAAATTTTTTTTGCACCAGACTTCCTTGTGTTTTCAAAAATTCTGCAAATTACACTCATTCTCCGTTAATTATTGACACCGTTAATTTTTAATTGACTTGCCTAAATTACCCCTTATATATTAATAAAAGATTATATTTTTATTAATGGGAAAAATGCATATTACTACCCTGTGATATCAAAAACCTGCAAAAAACTACCCTGTGAAATTTTTTTTTGCACCAGACTTCCTTGTATTTTAAAAAACCTTGCAAATTACACTCATTCTCCGTTAATCATTGACGAAGGGAGACGGAATTGGTGTAATTTGCAGGGTTTTTGAAAACATAAGGAAGTTTGGTGCAAAAAAAATTCACAGGATAGTTTTTTGCAGGTTTTTGATATCACAGGGTAGTACTATGCATTTTCCCCGAAAATTTATAGGAATTGCACGAAAAATATACTCCAAGGGAGTCTTTGAAAAATAAGACTAACAAAATTTTATGAGTTTGGAATTTTATATCTGAGAGTCCAAAATGAAATTTTAAAAAAAGAAATAGTTTGTTAAAATTGGAATGAAGTAGCGTATTGTGATTATTTAAAAATAGAATCTTAAAATATAAACAAGTTGTCTGAGTAAAAAAGTAAGAATATACTCCCTCCGTCCCATTTTAAATGTCGTTTTAGAGAATTTTTTTGTCCCAAATTATCTGTCACTTTAGAGTTTTAATGCACTATTAATTACATACTTTCCCATTTTGCCCTTTACTTTTCCTCTCTCTTACTTTATTACTCCAAGAGAGATAGAAAGAGAAAGATAGAGAGAATAAAAGAAAAAGGAAGAGAGAGAATGTAAGGGTATTTTAGGAATATCATTTGTTTTTTCCCTAAAATTTAGGCAATAAAGTAGGTGCCTTAATATGTGTGAAAACACCTAAAACGACAATTAAAATGGGACGGAGGGAGTATATTTTTTATGTCGCAAATTTCGAAACTGATGTTTCTTACAAAAGCAGAAGACTAATTAATTACTTGTGCCCTGGGCTACGGTCCTACCCCACCCCGAATTAATTAATAGTAAATAAATTAGTTACTAGTAAATTACTAATTTGTTCTTTAATCTTGTTCCAAATTTCACCTCTGAGACCAGTTGAGCTGTCCATGCGGACTAATTGGTTCTTTAATCGAATATATATATCAGGGTACGTTCTTTTTGACTTCATGCTCTATCAGTGGTAGTGGTGGGTATAGAATATATATTGTGATGTCCAGATTGGATATGTAACAGTAACACTAGATAAATTAATTAATTTATCATACAAATGTATGAGTTCGAGAATTAATAATGTAATATATATATATATATATATATATATATAGGTTGTTCAGGTCAAGAAATTAATGATCATAAAATAAAAGAAATTAATTAGGCGATCAGTTAGCTAGCAATTAAGCAACCCCAATCATTTTAACTAATTAAGTCTTTACATTTGGTACTTTCAAATTTCAGCTTATGCTTTCAGAATTGTTTACATATATGTGACACGCGCGGTAATTAAAAATGGAGCATATATATATGATTTTATAATTTTATTTTACTTACTATCAATATATATATAATAAGAAAAGAGTTACTAGAATTAGTCACTTTCATTTTGAAAAGTTGGACTCGATCGGAAAAAAAAATGAATTTATTTATTTATTTTAATTACTTCTAGTAGCATTCCCATAAAATTGGATCTTCAAGCCGGAATCCGATGTCGGCTCCAGCCAGCTGCCAATACCCGTCATTATGATCTGTACTCTCGAGGGGTAGATCAGGCAAGTCAAAAAATGTATCATCATCATGAGCCGTTGAAGCCGAATTATATGACTCTTGAATATTCTCCAATGCCAAATTTGTTGAAGAGTGAGAATTAAGCAGCTTACTTTGGCTTGGCTCGGGAAATGTAGCCGCGGCTGCTTTCGAGGCAGCGGCTTGTATGTCCTTTGGCGCAGTCGAGGCGGGTCGTGGAAGCGTATGAGCTAAGTGAGGAAAATTGAGATAAGCCGATTGACCCTTTATGGCTAAAGCCGCCACGTCATGTGCTCGAGCCGCCATTTCGGCTGTCGGGTAAGTTCCGAGCCATATTCTCGATTTTTTCCTCGGCTCGCGAATTTCACATACCCATTTTCCCCAATTACGCTTTCGAACACCACGGTATGTCGGGTGTTTATTGTCGACGTTGGCGTTGTCGTTCTTTCTATTTTTGGTGTCTTCATTGCCACTCTTTTCGCCTTGAGCTTTTCGAGATTTGGAGAATTGATCTTTCAGACTTGTTTGACTTTGTGTATCATTCGTCGTAGAGTTTGAAGTGGAAGAAGAGGTTGAGGTGGAGGAAGGCGATGTGGAACCACCGGAAGACGAGGCGGTTGAAGTGGTGGGGGAAAAAAGTTTGTCTTGAGCTAGAGAATGGAAGATGATGGTATTTTTTCCCATGATAAGGTTTGTGTGATGGGGTAATTATTAAGTAGCTCGAAAGAGAAAGAATGTGAATGATGGGTGTACATGTACATAAAATAGGGGAGGGGAGTTGGGTTTTCTGCAAGATTCTTTCACAAATTATTGGATTAATAGTTGTTTATGTTAAGAAAATGAAAAAGAGAAAAGAGGAGTGGCATGAGAGTTGAGATTGCTCTACACTTTGAGCCATATATATTTTCTCTTTACCCAGGTGGAACTTTAATAATATACATATATATATATATAGCACATGCTTGAGATTTATTTTTTGATCATACTTATTTTTCTTTTTATTTTTCTTAATTTGTTTGCCTACATACTAATCATGATGAGAGTGTCGCATTTCACAACTACATACTAGGATTTAATAGTAAAAATGAGTCGAAATAAACAGTTGCATACTTAATTCTATCTAGACGATACTGAAATTCAATGAATTCGCCTACGCATTTTTCTCAAAAAAAAAAAAATTATAATAAATAAATAAAATACACAGACTATTTGGGTTTAGAAAATTAAACAGTCACAAAATTTGTGTAAATTTATAATTCTTATAATTTAATGTAAATTCGCCAAATCATAATTGAAACTAGAATTTGCCTGAAATTGATGACAGTCCATTATGTATCTATGCACGGGGACACACACACTAATGGTGTTGGGGTCATTTTGACGATTAAATAAATTAAGGGGGCCATTCAATTTTGTGCCCATTCAACAACCATGAAGTTCACATGAAAAAATGGGTAGGGGCCATATGTAGGGTTAGAAATATTTCAAATCGGAATTTGAATGTTTTAAGGACAGACTCCTCTTCAATTCCGAGTAAGGTTAATTTCTTCTGAACTTATTAAATTAGAAAGGTCAATTATGATTTTGTCTTCTTTGTTGTTGTTGTGTTGGATTCTTTCTTTCTTTCTTTTTTCATTTTAATTTTAATTTTAATTTATTGTTGCTATATTATGCGGAAAATTAAAATTACTTGACTAGGAAGTTTACTAGTTTAGTATATAGGAATGAATCAAATTATACTCATACTGATCGAGCTATACAAGCCAAAGTACATTTTTCTATTTATCAATTGTTATATATCCAAAAATACTTACCTCGTTTAGATTTGTGGTGACATGGTGTTGGGCTCATTTCACCTATATATAAATAAAACGTCATTTATATTATTGTCGCTTGTTCAACAGTCAAAGAAAAATTCAATTCCTATAAATTTGAATTTTCTTCTAATTTACTACTAGTGTTTGATGATTAATTCTCTTCTATATAATTTGATTGTATTTTAAGAAAGATAATTATTTAGAGATGTTAATGTAGATTTTCTAATTTAGTTGTATTGATGTAATATGAACAATTATAATTTTAACTTAAGCACACAAACTCTAGATATCATAATACAATACATATCTGAATTTTCACTCAAAATTTCCATCCTCAAAATATATTATTAAGACTAAAATATGAAATTTATTAAAAAAAAAAAAAAAAAAATTAGTTGTCCAAATTAAAGTTGTGTCCTTTGATATGATGTGTTATACACATGAGTATGAGTGAGCACGTAATAGGTAAGACAACAGAACGCCGAATACAAAGAATGCAATCACCACATCATGTTACTATTATTTGACCACTCGAATTATATATATTCTGACTAATTACGGGAAACGCAAATGGTATACGTACTTTTAATTAATTAATACTGTATATATATATATATATATATATATATATATATATATATATATATATATATATATATATATATATATATATATATATATATTTCAAACATCTGGATTTTGTCACGATCGAGGGATGACGACAAAGGTTTCTAACTCCCACTCACATGACTTTCTTATTTTATTATTGAAATTTATTATATATAAGTATATAAAAGAACCATATCAGTTTTTCTTGAAATTTTAAAAGGACCTCATCTTGAAAATTAAATGAAAACGAAATTAAATTTATTTACTATGATACACATGGTCACATGCCAGTGGGTCCAATATTGTTCAAAGTATGGGTCCTGCAGCCCAATATTTGGTGTAAATCATCTTTCAAGCTTTTATTCTTTAGCTTCTTATATAAGCTACTATATATATTTAATACTCCGTATATATTAAGAACGAATACTTGCTTGCGGAGAGTATTAATAGACATACTCACACAATAATAACTATATATATTTTTCTTTCGTGTCCAAAATGTAAGAATTGTAAATCAATTCAAACTTAAAATCATGTACGTATATAACAATATCATCATTCCTTTTAAGTAGTATTATTTATGCCGCTATATGTTTTTTCTCATTGTTCTTAATTATTTTTGTTCTAATTTCAATGAATTGGGGATACAAAAATTATTTGATAGAAATAGGAAAAACACGCATATAAATAGATTATTTGCAAATAAAAATCCTATGTTAATACAAATTGTTAAATTCATTTTGAGTTATTAATTTTTATTAGCCATGCAGTAAACATTTTATCGTACTTAAAGCTTTAAAAATGTTTTCCCTATAATATGCAATTATGATCCATCAATAAGTATTTAATATATTACATCTTATCAATAATTTTATAGAATAGAATAGAATGGAATTGAATTGGAAATAGAGATAAAATTATGGCTTTATGTTGAAGAAAAGATAAATGATGATCCTGCGATTTACATCCTTCAGGATTATAGGGCAATGGTTCTGAGGGTCCAGGATTAGTCTAGTGTAAGCTAGTACACCTGGGTTATCAAAAAAAAAATAATAATAAAATTCATAACTTAACTTTGATGTTCTTAATAGATCGAGATACAACTATAATATCCAGAATAGATTATTATGTATTATCAGCTTATTATAGACTTGGAAAAAATAATATAATCTCTCTCGATGGTTTTAGTGCATAGATTGGTCTTGGTGCACTATTTTTATGAACAAAATGAAGTATTTACTAGCCAGCTAGTAGAATTGAATTATACACCCCATATTTGGAGATATTTAAAAACACCCCTTCGTGTTTCAATAATTACAATCACCTTCCTACTTTGTTTCGTTTTATAGAAATACCCTCTGCAATTAATTTTCCAAATAAAAAATATATTTATACGCCTGGCGAATTTGGTAAAATATTACCTTATGTTTGACCAAAACCAAAAAAATCAAAAAAAAAAAATAAAAAAGAGAGAGAATTGGACAAAGTACTCTTTTGTTTTTATAATATAAATCATTTGAGTTGCAAGAAATGAGAAAGTGTACGTCTGCAATCAATATTATTAAACCATTAATTAAGTACTTACATATTTTACAGAGAATAATTTTAAGGAAGTATTTTATTTTTCTTTAATATAAGTATTTCAATAATATCTACAAGTTCTACAAAATTTTCTACAAAATTATTTTGAATATAGTACTACAAAATAAATATAATAAGTTTTAATATTTTTTTTTTCCACCAATAGGCTTTACATATCATGACATTTAACAAAACATTAGTTAATTTGAATCAATAATGAGAGGTTTCTGTATGAAAATACTACTAATCTCTAATCAAAATTTATTGTTTTTTATAATAGAAAACGAGAATTTTTATTATATTTAATCATAAATCTTAATACTAATTTAGTTTAGTGAAACTAATTTGTAACCCACGTGCTATTTATTTCCAGTGCTACTGCAAAAAGCGCAACATTACATGAAATGTCGTGTAAATATTTTATTGAATCATAATATCATATACAGTAAATGCATGAATGTCGTGGTGTAGATTTCGGTGCTCAAATTCCAATTAAGACAAAGTTTAAGGATTGATTGATGATATTTGGAAACATAGCTCTCCCAGTATTTAATTATTAACTGTACCAGATTATAAAGTCCCTAATTCCATGAGTTGGTGATTTGTCACCATATTACTGGTGGTTTTGCGCGCCGGTGCAGGTACACTACGGCTACACAATTAATCCCAAAGTTCAATTTACCAATGGGAAATAAAGATATCCAAGACAAAAATGAAAATGAAAAGGAAAAGGAAAAGGAAAAGGAGAAAGGTGAAGGCTTGCAAATAAAGTGAGCACATTTGGGAAAATAAAGTGGTATTTGAGAATGTGCTAAAAAGACCACATGAAAAAATCATAAATTAATACAGGAAAATATTGACTCATATTGTTAAGACAACAACGAAAAATTTAGACACTATCACCCCGAAGATTTGATCATTTTACCAAAAGTTCTTTAAGTTGGACAAAAAGACACATGTTTAACACGAGGAGGTGTTTATGTATTTAGTTCAAATTTTTGTGGGTGTTTGTATAATATAATATTGGAATTCTTTTTTTTTTTTAAATAAAATAACAAACTTTTCTAAGTGCTAATATAATAAAATATTTAAGATAGAAAATTACTAATTTCTAGTTCTTCAGCTTCATCTTATTACCTGTTAAATCTTTATTTTGCTTTAGAAATTCACTTTATTTTTCTAAGTGAGGGAAATGTTATCATTATTCCTCGAAAAGATGAGATAATTAACGTGATTAGTTTACTTTCAAAAGTGAGAAAAACGTGATTATTTTTCTTCCAAAAGGCGGGATAACAATTGCATGTGGCCAATTCCTTCAATTTCCGTACAATTTTTTGACATTGATATGGACATTGCAACTAATATTTATGTTATGGTACTAGATGTGCATTTGCGTATATATTGGTACCAATGTTGCAAAATACCTTATTATATGGTATCAAAAATGCAATTTCCCGAAAGAAAAGCTATTATATATGTTGATTTTAAGCAATCACAGTACTTGTTAATATACAAAATAAATTTTATTAAATTTTATAAAATTTATTTTTCATGAGATGAGAGTTCATTTTCAATTTATTAAAGTACAATAAATTCACCCATTCTATAGAAAATAGCAGGAATTTAATTTTGGGCCAAATAATTAAATTAAATGTTTTCACATATATGTGTATGAAAACAAAATAAGGGACCAACTATGTATTGTACAAGAAAATACCAAAATATGATTTGATATGGGTCCTGAAGTAGTTGGCAATATTTAGAGAGAGAGCCAATTAAGGCTAGGGGACATGTATATATGTTGAGTCATGCACCTAAATGATGGGAGTAAGTGGAATTAACCCTTCTCGAGTTCGAGAATATTAATTGTCACATTAATTAAAGGGCACTCATGCACATTAGTATTTTATATAAATTTAAAATGATAAATTATGGATCAAAAATTAATTATTTATATTACATGGAGTAATTAAGAGTGAATAAATTAATTAATGGACCATACATAATAATAATAATAACCTGCAGGCCCTGAGGCATTAATTCTTGACCTAATCATCTTTCCCAAAAGAAAAGGGTGTTTCTGCTAATTAATGTTTAAATAAAGACTGATTCCTACCATAACTACTCTTCATCGATCATCCTTTGAATTCTTAATTAAAACAAAATAATGATACTATACGTAAATACTAAAAAGTTGAGTTTTAATTATAATTTAAAATTCAAAACTCGTTCGTCAAAATATACACTTCCAAATGAGGGCATATGTTTATATGATTCTACTTATGGCTTAGTTTTGATTTAAGAACACGTCAAGAAAATCGTAATCACACTTGATTTATATCTCATTGAAATTTACCAATCGGATTAATTTTTTAGATGAAACAATTATATACCTCTTGGTATTAAATTCCCACAAAACAAATTTAGGAAAAGTTCCACGTTGAAATATATATATAGGCAAATGAGTATTAATTAATACTAATTTTTTTTAAATGCAGATTCGAAATTAAATTTTGCAAGCAAGACTATTCAATCACATGTAGCTATATTTTGGCTCAGGGTTTTAGAGTGAGTGAGTGATACATGGTTCTAATTAGAAAGTAAAAATCAAGGCTCGATCGTTTATTTCGTTTTTCTGAAAGTTCTAATATATCACGCAATGTGCATGTGATAAATGTTTGGATTAATTTTCAAAAGACGTTAACTAATTACATATTTAATATAAAGTTTTTGAGAAAGTTTTAATATCACGCAATGTGCATTTTTTTTTTTTAATATATATATGTTACGCTAATGTTTTAGTGGAAATATTTTAGAAAGTGGATTGTCAAATCGGTAGGATATTAGAACATAAAGTGAAAATATTAAAATAATAATGATTTCTTCATTTTTTTGTAAAAAGTTGATCTATAATTGATTTGTTTCCCAAAAATCCTAGAATTTTTCAATGTCATAGTTTTTGAGAAAACATATAGAGGCAATTAGTGATTTGTATATTTTTATTACATAGTGGTGATTTGTATATTTGAAATTGCGAAAAATAGATCTTGATATATTTTCAATGTGTGACTTTTGAGAATATATGAGACCTTATGTATATTACAATTATTTTTGGCTAATCACATGCCGTTGAAACTAGGCTAAAACCGATAATATTCAATTACGTACTGGATGCACACCAATGGAACACTCAAATAAGTCTATTGATCACCCATACATAACAAATTAGTGTATATATTTTTTCTTTTCTTTTTTTATTTAATTTTTGAGCGAAATTTTAGGTAAAAGTTAAAATATAAAACTTTTATGTATTTTCATATAGATACTCCTTGAAACTAATGATAGAATTAGTAGTGTCAAATCATTACTTTATGTATAAAGAGATTATTATGAGAAAATTGATTTTTTTTTGTAAAGAAATAATTTTTTTTTATACATCCCAAAAAAAATTGCAATGTTTATATCATATAGCTCAAATTAATTACTTAATAGAATGTGGAGTTGTTGAACAACTTAAGTATGTTGGTGGACGATTCAGAGACAAGTTGGAAAACAACATTCTTCACGAATAATTTATATACATCTTGGAATTATTTATATTATTTAGATTAATTGTAATGAATGATTTTGTCATTATGTTTTGTTATTACATATGCACTTCTGTAATATTATATATAATTATGTACATATATAGGAAGATTGTAGTTGATACATTGATTCTTAATTAGGGTATACAAAATGACATATGTGACAATAATTAACTCTATGAACGTATATATACGTGGTTATGCTATATGGTTTTTCCATTATAAAATTAACGAAAGTACCAAACTTATAACATAATCTGCCGACTTAATTATAATGTTAGACGTGCATTTAAAGAAATTAGTGGTACACTATTTAAGGAGACAATATACAAACAAACTGGTGAAAATTAAAGGCGTAGGTTTCAATAACAATCAAAGAAGTGCTGACTATTTATTTAATTAAATTAAATATATATATATATATATAGGAAACACGGTAAGGCCAGATTTGATGGAAGGTATTTATTGCAACCAAATTTTTTAATTAGAAGTTCAAATTTAATAAATGCACTGGTTGGTACCACATAAAATATTTCTCCCAGTTTATGCAAACAAGGATTGGTTCAACACGTAAGGACCAAATTTCTCCGATCCGTTTATAAAGTTTAAGTTTGAATATAATCACGCCATCACCAATCTTTTTAAGTGAAAAATATCCGTTAGATCTTTTAGAGGTTACAAGTACCTTCTACAATTAGTTTTTATTTTATTTTTTCCTGAAAAAAAAAAAGAAAGAAGATTACAAATACGTACATTATTAGCCAGATGTATATATATTACTAGAACTAGAATGCATAATTAGAAGAAATACAGATTATATACGTTAAAATTGTAAGCGAAAAAGGCAAAACTATTCCTAGCTATAACTTATGGGCGCTGGCATATTGCCCCGTAAATTTTCGAGCGAACAACTTTACCTCATAAGCCATAAAAATCAAGCAAATTTGGAACATTTACTGCCCAATTGAGAAAGTGAGCTTCACTCTCGAGTTTATGAAGGAGAATGTTGAATATTAATATTTTTTAAGAAAAATAAAAAATTAATATGGGCATGTGCCGCACGCATAACTTATGCAAAATCTGATTTTGGGTTTTGGGAGAGCTCCAATCGCAATTTTTGGATAAAAACTTACAACATTTTTTTTGTTCGTCATTTTTCAAACAATAAAAAATCTATTTTTCTGTCCCAAAATCCTAATTGCAATTTTGGAATAAAATCTCTTGAAAATAAAAAATTATGCCCTTCTTAATTACAATTTGGGAACAAAATTTAAAAAAAAAAAAAAAGAAATTCCTTAAATCCTCGATTTTGGAACATATTTTTTTAAAATAAATTTCAGTTTTTTTTAATCGCGTTTTTGGGGCAATATTTTTTTATGCTCTTCCTTACCACGATTAGAAGGAGTAGAATTTGAAGAAAAAAATCCAAAATTGCAACTAAGATTTTAAGGGGAAAAAAATTAACTTTTGTTCTAATTAAAATAGCAATTAGTAAAAATAGAAAAAAATTTCCTAAAATTGCAATTAAGAAGAGCAAAACCAAAATGAGATTTTGCATGGGTCATTTGCGTTACACCTAACCCATAATAATTTTTTTCCTAAATTATCCTCTCTATAAAAAATGTAACTTCTTGATCATTGAAAAGAAGCTTGACACATGCACTCTCTTGATATTTGTCCATTGTTGACTTGATCATTGGATATATATGTCAAGTCAAAGCAACCCTTTCACTTGCACATTATGTGCCAAATTATGAGGAGAAATTGGAAAAATAAAAAAATCATATCCACATGTGTTTATGAAAAAATGCTCATAATTCCCCAGTGTGTGTGTGTTTTTTTTTTTTTTTTTGTAATGTTGCACAGAATCCCTTTAAAAATGGGTGTAAATAATTATTAAGTTTAAAAGTTATGTGGCAATAAATGCCAAAAACTTTGAAAAAAAAATAATATATTTGTAATGAGGAAGATCTAGAATAATGGAAAATATTCAATCTAAGTATGATTTTATTTTGTTGGTATGGGTTCTGGGGCCAGAGTGAAGGTATTCTACAATTTCTAGGAATGATAAATGGCAAACCAAAACTTGTTGATGTGATCTGTCGATTTAAAGAAATTCAATCTTGATTGATTTAAAACATGTATACAGGTAGCTAAAAAGCAGGCCCATGTATTTATTATTGTATTGCATGTTAGCAGCCACAATGAGAAAGTTGACCTATAATATATTGGGAAATTCTTATCCAGATCGGTTTGGTCGAACTCAAACTAATTATATGGCAAGTGTAATTCACTTGCTTTGGGATTGAATGTAACTTCCAGCAAAGTGACCAATCACAAAACAAGTGCAATACACTTGCTTGGTGGTTGGATGGGTTTGACCAAGCCAGGCTTGGACAAGAATTTTCCATACTATACTATATATGATCAGTAGTGTTAAAATAGTGGTGAGCAATAAATAATAAACATGTGAAATTGTTTTTCCTAGGTCTTCCACATAGACAGACATGTTTAATTTTCAACTAATGCATAGTAAAAAGTTGTATAATCATGCAAGCTGATCGAGATGGTTTGGATCGATTATGAGCCAAATGTTTCGCCCAACATTTGGGCCAAAACCAATCACTAATACGTTTGGGCCAATTTCCCAGCAAGACTCACTGGTGGCCCAAACCCATTTGATATCATATAGGACAGAGATGCAAAAGTCCTCGGGTCAAGTTGTCTCAACTCTCCTCCCTTTTATCATTTTTCTCTCAACAGCATTTTAAGTTAGATGTAGTAGTGGTTAATGACGACATTTTTTTTTCAACTGATATTAATATTTACAAATGAATCCATTATTTGAATAAAAAATGTTTAAGGCCCAAAATCTTTATATTTGGTACAATACAATTCTATCTTAGATCAATTTTATGATACAAAATAAATGAGTGTACAATTTAGATATTTTTAACTAAAATATTTTTGCATTTTGTGTTCAATACAATTCTTATTGACAATTATTTCTAAGTGTGATTCGCAAACTTGTACACAAAATTAGTTTGAATATGATTTCAATAAATTTGACCAAAAAAATATATAGTTCGTCATATACTCTCCAATGCTGGATCCGTTCCTGCTTCGTTGCATGCATATACTTATAAAGTTCTAGTGTAGGTGTTTGTATCAGTTTATGATATTTGTTGTTGTATTCCATGATTTAAAGGTGAGATCATATGCTAGCTAATTGTTTCTTTCAGAGATCAGTGTCGTCAACGTGCATGACAAACTAGCTATGTGTAGAACCTTATGGAATTAAAATAGCAATTGGCCCCATTCTTTTGGTACCGTCTTTGTTTTATGTTGTTGATATTCAGTTATGATGGAGACACAATAACCTAGTTATGACTTAGCAAATAGAGTATTATTTTCTTTTCTTTTCAAAATAAAAAATAGGGATTTTTGCACGTCACCCCCAGTTTTTTTCAATTTTCGCACTTCCCCCCCCCCCCCCCGAAACGTCTTAAATGTGACCGTGCCCCCTACTTTTATGTATGTTTGTGCACTTACCCCCCCCCCCCCCCGGAAATGCTTTAAATGTGATCGTGTCCCCTGATTTTATGTATGTTTGTGCACTTACCACCATACCAAATTTCGGCCAGATTTTCCACCGGAACTTTTGCACCTGCAAAGCACACAAAATTTAAAAGGGCAAAAGGGTAATATTACCAGCAGTGCGACAATATTCCATATCCAGTTCCAATTCCTAGGTGACTTGATTTTTCGGTGTATGTAATGAAGGGGTCTCCATAAAGAAAGGAATAAGAAATGTTGGTATTGATTTCTCTAAATCGTGAGTTTTGTGTGAGAGAGACGATATAAATTTGTAAAATTGTTCATGATTCACTCAATTTCAATAAATGGAGGAGAAATTGAGCCTAACTGAGATAAACTCTAATTTCTTTTCTCAATTTCAATTCACGTTTTTAACTGATGTTTAGGTTTTGTGGGAAATAAGGATAATTTTACCCTTTTGCCCTCTTAAATTTTGTGTGCTTTGCAGGTGCTTTAGTTCCGGTGGAAAATCTGGTCGGAATTTGGTATGGGGGGAGGGGGGTAAGTGCACAAATATACATAAAAGCATGGGGCACAATCACATTTAAGGCGTTTTAGGGGGATAAGTGCACAAACATACATAAAAGTAGGGGGCACGGTCACATTTAAGATGTTTCGAGGGGAAAAGTGCGAAAATTGAAAAAAACTGAAAAGTGACGGGCAAAAATCCCTAAAAAATATCTACAATATATAAAATACTATAATTTAGATATTTTTCTTAAGTAAACACGTGATGATGTGTACAAGTGAAATTTTGATTCATCACGCGATATTTCCTTTCCCTTTCCCTTTCCCCCTCAGAAAAAGGCAAAGGCAAACGCTATTACATTACATTACAAGTACAAGGACAATACATATAGTAGTACAACACTTTCTCGGAAACTCCAAAAAGCTTTGATCCAAAAATCATGGGTTCGTTCCAAGTCAACATCGATAACCAATACCAAAACGTCGTCGTCATGCGCCACGGCGACAGGTTAGACAACGTCGAGCCGCTTTGGACTGCATCCGCTGCCCGACCCTGGGACCCTCCCCTGCACGAGGATGGAAAGGTTCGGGCTTTCTGTACCGGTCAGAAGATCAGAAAGCTCGGCTTCCCGATCCATCGGGTTTTTGTCTCTCCTTTTCTGAGATGTCTACAGACCGCCGCCGAATCCATCGCCGCGATTTGTAGTGTGGAGGATAACTCCGATGACCCCAATGATTTGACCTCAAACGGCGTCGTTATTGACCCCTCCAAGATTAAGGTACGTTGCTGGTTTTGGTTTTTCTTTCACACAGTACACATTCGATCATAAATGTTTTTATTAATATAATATAAAGTTTAATTATGCTTTTTTTTAGTACTTTGATCTGTTCATTAGATTTTAAAATGTGTTGTATTACTATGCATCTATTAGAATAGTTTTGAATAAATATAATTTATGAGTTCATTTTATTAGCAAGAAACTTCCATCTTAAAAAAGTCGATTATTCAATATTTTATATTGCAAATGTTTTTAAATACTTGTGTTAATTGTCTAGCAGTATGGCTGGGTATTTGGTCTTAACTTATCAAAATAATAATAAAGGTCTAATCATGTACCTTAATTACCTTACCTCTAAATTTGGATCCTATACATAATTACCAGGTCTCGATCGAGTATGGACTTTGTGAGATGCTAAATCACAGAGCTATCAGACCCGATGTGGCTCCTAAAGATGGAATCTTCAGCTTTGATATATCTCAATGTGAAGCTGTCTTACCAGCTGGAACTATTGATAATACTCATAAACAAGTTTACAAGGAGGTAATAATTAATATTTACATATCAATGTTACTTGTACTAATTTAATTGCTGCGGGACTAAAAATGCAATTTTGCCTGATTATAAATTTGTGTTCACTTATTGTGAGTATAGCTGCCAAAATGGCAAGAGACGTTAGAAGGTGCTCGGGCTAGATATCCTGCAGTGATCAAAGCACTAGCCGATATGTATCCTTCAGAGAACTTATTGCTAGTTTCACACGGTAAACTTTCCTAAGCCCGTTTCACTTAAGGATGGCTAAATATGTTTCTTATGAAGCTAAATGTAGAAACACATCCATTTGTTATTTTTATTAGCAAAAAATTCCTTTATAAATCAATAGGAGGTCATTGTCAATTTCTTAAGTGAACATGGGTGTTATTGCCTATTTTCAAAGTTAACAGGGGGATTATTGTCAATTTTTTAGGTGAATAGGGGTGTTTTTTGGTGGGGGTATAAATGTCATTTTTCCTGCAAAATATGTACTCCGGCTTGGGAGGGTGATTTTTGCTAATAAAAAAAGGGGTGTTTTTTATTTTTGATAATGAAAAGAACACAGGATTTTTTTTGCTAATTTTGCAAAGCATGGGGGGTACTTTTGCATTTCACTCAAGTGCATGTGTGTGTGTGTGTATGTATATATAGAGTTGTTATTTACCATTATTTTTCGTTTAGGGGAAGGAGTTGGAGCTACAGTTTCTAGTTTTGTGAATAATGTTGATGACGTAATTGGAGTTGAGTATTGTGCGTATTCACACTCACGTAGGCCTATTGTCTTTGGTGAGGATCACTCGTTTACTGCTGGAGATTTTGTTGGATCAACCGAAGGTCAAGTTGGTATAAAGTATAGCCTTCTAAACAAGGCATCTGATGAACTTGATGCGTAGAATATTGGCATTTCCTCCGATCATTCTTTTTGGTATTCATTGCAACCATTTTGAAAGGTTTGGCTTCTTTGAGATCATCGTTTCATTATTGAAACAAATCGAATCTTCTGTGAACTCTATGCTTATTATATCTATATACAGGTGTCATAAATCTTACTATATTTTAGTTAATGTGAGGCTTCCTCAGTTTTCTGCTAAACCTTCTAGTTTTGGCTTTAGTTTGTCAAATGGTAAAAGACAACAAGAAAAGGTCCATAAACCTTCTTGAAATTTCAAAAAGAGTCATTTGGCAGAAAGATTTGAGATGATTATGTATTACATAAAATAATTTGTGTTTAAACTCAATCTCAAATTCCATTAAACAAAAATACAAACCATGTATATTACAGTGTGTTGTTCGATTCTACTCTTCCTCGATTACCTCCATAGTTTTGTGCTTGATATTCTTACTTAACATGTGCCTAATTTGTGGAGCAGTCAATAGTTGTATTATGTTCATTTGATCCATATTTAGATAGACACACAGGTATAAAAGTAAATCCGTTTAAAGGACAACACATATATTCAAGTGCCTATAGTATGAAATACTCCAAAATCCCACATCTATCTATATCTATATCTATACAGGGGCGGATCCAGGAATACGAGCCAGTGGGGGCTAAGCATAGATCATAATTTTGATAAGTTTTCCCCAAAAATACCAAAAAAAATTTGTATTTGAGTCAACCAAAACGAGAATATAGAGTAGTTTTTACTTTAACATATTTTCTTTTTATTACAAATTTTTCAAAGATTTCTCGAAAAGTTTTTAATATACAACTGACCGACACATACGTCGAAAATGAAACTTTAATACATAGGGTTATAAGGTTCTACGATACATTTAATAATCGAAATATAATTTCAGATAACACCAATCATATGCACAATTAATCGCACCGATTCTTAATTTTATGAAATATGCCCATAATAGCCAGGGACGGAGTTATATTTTTATTTTTTTGGGGGGAGAGATTTTATGTAATAATGTATTAAATAAAACATATAATAAAAAAATCGAATTCTCTTGATTATTATTAAAAAAGAAATAAATTTTAAAAAATATGAAGAAATAACAAAAAGCTAAGAAGAATTATTCAGAAAGAAAAAAAAAAGTTAAAAGAACAATTGTTGAGAAAGAAAAAAAATTAAAAGAACAATTATTGAAAAAATTAAAGAGAATAATTGTTAAAAAAACAAAAAAATTATAAAATAAATAACAAAGGAAATGACACTCTTAGAATTTGAACTCGGAACAATGTTGATAATCATGTATAACTGAACCAATGAGCAAAGACATTTTTAATATAACTAAAACCAATATAAGTTAAAATAATACTTCTTAGCAAAGGCATTTTTAATGTAACTAAAACTAATACAGTATAAGTTAAAACTTACCCATCACTTTACATACGATCGAGTTGCACCTTACAGTGCATCTACAGCAAGTTTAAACGAGGAAATGAATTAATTCGATCAATAAGAAAGAACAAGACATTAATAAGTAAAGTCGACTTAAATTTGGTTAAACCGGAGAAAATGAGTGAATTGATTAACGAATGTAAAAACCACAACAATTGGTGAAATTGATAAAATAACGGATTAAAATAGCACAAACTGGTTTAGATGGAAATATCAAAGTCAAAGAATAAAAGAATTGATATTATTCATTAGCTCAAATGGTTGTTTTAGAATAATAGTTATGAAAACATGTGTTTTATATTAGAAATACTTAGTAATTATAGTTCATTTTTTATTTTCAATTGTTGATTTTAGATATTTATGATAACAACTTTAAGTTTTTGGGAACAACATAGTAATGATTAAAGCGATTTAATCAAAGAAATTATGTGGTATGTCATTTAGTCCATAGTATGATTAAAAATGATAATATTATTTAACTAACATAGCAAATTAATTAATCAAGTGCAAAGCGCGTGCACTTTTCTAACTTGATTAAAAGAAATTAGTTAATAATTTGGTCTTGTTTGTGTTTCTGCTTAAGCAGTGATATAATTTTGTTATGGCTGAAAAAACAATATTCTTAGTTTACGAAGCTAATGTTATTTTCCAACCAAAAGCTTGTTATCTAGCCTCCTTATTTACATTTTCTTTTTCGAATGAAAATTTATGGATGCAGAGTCTTGTTGAAATAGAGAAGGAAAAGGAATATATTATAATTGAAGACGAGGGGGAGGAAGCGAAGGAAAAGGACGAGGATGGAGAAGAGGATTCTGAGGACGACCATGAATTTGAGGATGAAGAAGAGGATGAGGAAGAGGAAAGTGATGAGGATGAAGAAGAAGAAAACAATTTTAATATGGAGGAGGATTCCGAGGATTCCGGGGATGGAGAAGAGGATGAGGAAGAGGAAAGTGATGAGGATGAAGAAGAAGAAAACAATTTTAATATGGAGGAGGATTCCGAGGATTCCGGGGATGGAGAAGAGGATGAGGAAGAGGAAAGTGATGAGGATGAAGAAGAAGAAAAAAATTTTAATATGGAGGAGGATTCCGAGGATTCCGGGAACGAATCCTGGATGGATTACGTTGAAAATTTTATTTTAAAATAATATTTTAGTTTGTATTTTTTTCATGTATTAAGTTTTTTTATGTAATAAATTAATATATAATTAAATATTTATAAAATTAAGCACTTTATTAATTATTTCCATTGATTACTTTAATATTAAAAATCCTATTTATATAACTATGGAAGCAATGCCCAATCCTATTGATTAGTTTAATATTAAAAATCCTATTTATTCGCATTGATATAGTTCCCAAGGAGAAACAATGGAAGCACGAAAACTAGATACTCAATCCCTTTCGGGTAAATTTTAGCTTAAACCTGATTTGACCAAATTCATCCAACAAAAAGCAAGTGTATTACACTTGAGTTCGCCAAACCTGAACAAGAATTACCCATCACTTTACATACGATCGAGTTGCACCTTACAGTGCATCTACAGCAAGTTTAAACGAGGAAATGAATTAATTCGATCAATAAGAAAGAACAAGACATTAATAAGTAAAGTCGACTTAAATTTGGTTAAACCGGAGAAAATGAGTGAATTGATTAACGAATGTAAAAAACCACAACAATTGGTGAAATTGATAAAATAACGGATTAAAATAGCACAAACTGGTTTAGATGGAAATATCAAAGTCAAAGAATAAAAGAATTGATATTATTCATTAGCTCAAATGGTTGTTTTAGAATAATTTTTTTTTTGGTTTCCCAAGGGTTTTAATCCCTTTCGAGGCGCGTCGGGCACATAAAGTGGGAACCTCTCCCAACAGGGATTCGAACATGAGTCCGCTACTTTGTAGTGACTAGTCCCTTCCACTAGACCAATCACATGTTGGTGTTGTTTTAGAATAATAGTTATGAAAACATGTGTTTTATATTAGAAATACTTAGTAATTATAGTTCATTTTTTATTTTCAATTGTTGATTTTAGATATTTATGATAACAACTTTAAGTTTTTGGGAACAACATAGTAATGATTAAAGCGATTTAATCAAAGAAATTATGTGGTATGTCATTTAGTCCATAGTATGAATAAAAATGATAATATTATTTAACTAACATAACAAATTAATTAATCAAGTGCAAAGCGCGTGCACTTTTCTAACTTGATTAAAAGAAATTAGTTAATAATTTGGTCTTGTTTGTGTTTCTGCTTAAGCAATGATATAATTTTGTTATGGCTGAAAAAACAATATTTTTAGTTTACGAAGCTAATGTTATTTTCCAACCAAAAGCTTGTTATCTTGCCTCCTTATTTACATTTTCTTTTTCGAATGAAAATTTATGGATGCAGAGTCTTGTTGAAATAGAGAAGGAAAAGGAATATATTATAATTGAAGACGAGGGGGAGGAAGCGAAGGAAAAGGACGAGGATGGAGAAGAGGATTCTGAGGACGACCATGATTTTGAGGATGGAGAAGAGGATGAGGAAGAGGAAAGTGATGAGGATGAAGAAGAAGAAAACAATTTTAATATGGAGGAGGATTCCGAGGATTCCGGGAACGAATCCTGGATGGATTAAAAGTGATGAGGATGAAGAAGAAGAAAACAATTTTAATATGGAGGAGGATTCCGAGGAT
This sequence comes from Penstemon barbatus, assembly GCA_003313485.2. Taxonomy (NCBI): domain Eukaryota; kingdom Viridiplantae; phylum Streptophyta; class Magnoliopsida; order Lamiales; family Plantaginaceae; genus Penstemon; species Penstemon barbatus. Next base: position 68,845,601 of record CM064880.1, read on the forward strand.
TCCGGGGATGGAGAAGAGGATGAGGAAGAGGAAAGTGATGAGGATGAAGAAGAAGAAAAAAATTTTAATATGGAGGAGGATTCCGAGGATTCCGGGAACGAATCCTGGATTCATTACGTTGAAAATTTTATTTTAAAATAATATTTAAGTTTGTATTTTTTTCATGTATTAAGTTTTTTTATGTAATAAATTAATATATAATTAAATATTTATAAAATTAAGCACTTTATTAATTATTTCCATTGATTACTTTAATATTAAAAATCCTATTTATATAACTATGGAAGCAATGCCCAATCCTATTGATTAATTTAATATTAAAAATCCTATTTATTCGCATTGATATAGTTCCCAAGGAGAAACAATGGAAGCACGAAAACTAGATACTCAATCCCTTTCGGGTAAATTTTAGCTTAAACCTGATTTGACCAAATTCATCCAACAAAAAGCAAGTGTATTACACTTGATTTCGCCAAACCTGAACAAGAATTACCCATCACTTTACATACGATCGAGTTGCACCTTACAGTGCATCTACAGCAAGTTTAAACGAGGAAATGAATTAATTCGATCAATAAGAAAGAACAAGACATTAATAAGTAAAGTCGACTTAAATTTGGTTAAACCGGAGAAAATGAGTGAATTGATTAACGAATGTAAAAAACCACAACAATTGGTGAAATTGATAAAATAACGGATTAAAATAGCACAAACTGGTTTAGATGGAAATATCAAAGTCAAAGAATAAAAGAATTGATATTATTCATTAGCTCAAATGGTTGTTTTAGAATAATAGTTATGAAAACATGTGTTTTATATTAGAAATACTTAGTAATTATAGTTCATTTTTTATTTTCAATTGTTGATTTTAGATATTTATGATAACAACTTTAAGTTTTTGGGAACAACATAGTAATGATTAAAGCGATTTAATCAAAGAAATTATGTGGTATGTCATTTAGTCCATAGTATGATTAAAAATGATAATATTATTTAACTAACATAACAAATTAATTAATCAAGTGCAAAGCGCGTGCACTTTTCTAACTTGATTAAAAGAAATTAGTTAATAATTTGGTCTTGTTTGTGTTTCTGCTTAAGCAGTGATATAATTTTGTTATGGCTGAAAAAACAATATTCTTAGTTTACGAAGCTAATGTTATTTTCCAACCAAAAGCTTGTTATCTAGCCTCCTTATTTACATTTTCTTTTTCGAATGAAAATTTATGGATGCAGAGTCTTGTTGAAATAGAGAAGGAAAAGGAATATATTATAATTGAAGACGAGGGGGAGGAAGCGAAGGAAAAGGACGAGGATGGAGAAGAGGATTCTGAGGACGACCATGATTTTGAGGATGGAGAAGAGGATGAGGAAGAGGAAAGTGATGAGGATGAAGAAGAAGAAAACAATTTTAATATGGAGGAGGATTCCGAGGATTCCGGGAACGAATCCTGGATGGATTAAAAGTGATGAGGATGAAGAAGAAGAAAACAATTTTAATATGGAGGAGGATTCCGAGGATTCCGGGGATGGAGAAGAGGATGAGGAAGAGGAAAGTGATGAGGATGAAGAAGAAGAAAAAAATTTTAATATGGAGGAGGATTCCGAGGATTCCGGGAACGAATCCTGGATGGATTACGTTGAAAATTTTATTTTAAAATAATATTTTAGTTTGTATTTTTTTCATGTATTAAGTTTTTTTATGTAATAAATTAATATATAATTAAATATTTATAAAATTAAGCACTTTATTAAATATTTCCATTGATTAGTTTAATATTAAAAATCCTATTTATTTAACTATGGAAGCAATGTCCAATCCTATTGATTAGTTTACTATTAAAAATCCTATTTATTCGCATTGATATAGTTCCCAAGGAGAAACAATGGAAGCACGAAAACTAGATACTCAATCCCTTTCGGGTAAATTTTAGCTTAAGCCTGATTTGACCAAATTCATCCAACAAAAAGCAAGTGTATTATACTTGAGTTCGCCAAACCTGAACAAGAATTACCCATCACTTTACATACGATCGAGTTGCACCTTACAGTGCATCTACAGCAAGTTTAAACGAGGAAATGAATTAATTCGATCAATAAGAAAGAACAATACATTAATAAGTAAAGTCGACTTAAATTTGGTTAAACCGGAGAAAATGAGTGAATTGATTAACGAATGTAAAAAACCACAACAATTGGTGAAATTGATAAAATAACGGATTAAAATAGCACAAACTGGTTTAGATGGAAATATCAAAGTCAAAGAATAAAAGAATTGATATTATTCATTAGCTCAAATGGTTGTTTTAGAATAATAGTTATGAAAACATGTGTTTTATATTAGAAATACTTAGTAATTATAGTTCATTTTTTATTTTCAATTGTTGATTTTAGATATTTATGATAACAACTTTAAGTTTTTGGGAACAACATAGTAATGATTAAAGCGATTTAATCAAAGAAATTATGTGGTATGTCATTTAGTCTATAGTATGATTAAAAATGATAATATTATTTAACTAACATAACAAATTAATTAATCAAGTGCAAAGCGCGTGCACTTTTCTAACTTGATTAAAAGAAATTAGTTAATAATTTGGTCTTGTTTGTGTTTCTGCTTAAGCAGTGATATAATTTTGTTATGGCTGAAAAAACAATATTCTTAGTTTACGAAGCTAATGTTATTTTCCAACCAAAAGCTTGTTATCTAGCCTCCTTATTTACATTTTCTTTTTCGAATGAAAATTTATGGATGCAGAGTCTTGTTGAAATAGAGAAGGAAAAGGAATATATTATAATTGAAGACGAGGGGGAGGAAGCGAAGGAAAAGGACGAGGATGGAGAAGAGGATTCTGAGGACGACCATGATTTTGAGGATGGAGAAGAGGATGAGGAAGAGGAAAGTGATGAGGATGAAGAAGAAGAAAACAATTTTAATATGGAGGAGGATTCCGAGGATTCCGGGGATGGAGAAGAGGATGAGGAAGAGGAAAGTGATGAGGATGAAGAAGAAGAAAACAATTTTAATATGGAGGAGGATTCCGAGGATTCCGGGGATGGAGAAGAGGATGAGGAAGAGGAAAGTGATGAGGATGAAGAAGAAGAAAAAAATTTTAATATGGAGGAGGATTCCGAGGATTCCGGGAACGAATCCTGGATGGATTACGTTGAAAATTTTATTTTAAAATAATATTTTAGTTTGTATTTTTTTCATGTATTAAGTTTTTTTATGTAATAAATTAATATATAATCAAATATTTATAAAATTAAGCACTTTATTAAATATTTCCATTGATTAGTTTAATATTAAAAATCCTATTTATATAACTATGGAAGCAATGCCCAATCCTATTGATTAGTTTAATATTAAAAATCCTATTTATTCGCATTGATATAGTTCCCAAGGAGAAACAATGGAAGCACGAAAACTAGATACTCAATCCCTTTCGGGTAAATTTTAGCTTAAACCTGATTTGACCAAATTCATCCAACAAAAAGCAAGTGTATTACACTTGAGTACGCCAAACCTGAACAAGAATTACCCATCACTTTACATACGATCGAGTTGCACCTTACAGTGCATCTACAGCAAGTTTAAACGAGGAAATGAATTAATTCGATCAATAAGAAAGAACAATACATTAATAAGTAAAGTCGACTTAAATTTGGTTAAACCGGAGAAAATGAGTGAATTGATTAACGAATGTAAAAAACCACAACAATTGGTGAAATTGATAAAATAACGGATTAAAATAGCACAAACTGGTTTAGATGGAAATATCAAAGTCAAAGAATAAAAGAATTGATATTATTCATTAGCTCAAATGGTTGTTTTAGAATAATAGTTATGAAAACATGTGTTTTATATTAGAAATACTTAGTAATTATAGTTCATTTTTTATTTTCAATTGTTGATTTTAGATATTTATGATAACAACTTTAAGTTTTTGGGAACAACATAGTAATGATTCAAGCGATTTAATCAAAGAAATTATGTGGTATGTCATTTAGTCCATAGTATGATTAAAAATGATAATATTATTTAACTAAAATAACAAATTAATTAATCAAGTGCAAAGCGCGTGCACTTTTCTAACTTGATTAAAAGAAATTAGTTAATAATTTGGTCTTGTTTGTGTTTCTGCTTAAGCAGTGATATAATTTTGTTATGGCTGAAAAAACAATATTCTTAGTTTACGAAGCTAATGTTATTTTCCAACCAAAAGCTTGTTATCTAGCCTCCTTATTTACATTTTCTTTTTCGAATGAAAATTTATGGATGCAGAGTCTTGTTGAAATAGAGAAGGAAAAGGAATATATTATAATTGAAGACGAGGGGGAGGAAGCGAAGGAAAATGACGAGGATGGAGAAGAGGATTCTGAGGACGACCATGATTTTGAGGATGGAGAAGAGGATGAGGAAGAGGAAAGTGATGAGGATGAAGAAGAAGAAAACAATTTTAATATGGAGGAGGATTCCGAGGATTCCGGGGATGGAGAAGAGGATGAGGAAGAGGAAAGTGATGAGGATGAAGAAGAAGAAAACAATTTTAATATGGAGGAGGATTCCGAGGATTCCGGGGATGGAGAAGAGGATGAGGAAGAGGAAAGTGATGAGGATGAAGAAGAAGAAAAAAATTTTAATATGGAGGAGGATTCCGAGGATTCCGGGAACGAATCCTGGATGGATTACGTTGAAAATTTTATTTTAAAATAATATTTTAGTTTGTATTTTTTTCATGTATTAAGTTTTTTTATGTAATAAATTAATATATAATTAAATATTTATAAAATTAAGCACTTTATTAATTATTTCCATTGATTAGTTTAATATTAAAAATCCTATTTATATAACTATGGAAGCAATGCCCAATCCTATTGATTAGTTTAATATTAAAAATCCTATTTATTCGCATTGATATAGTTCCCAAGGAGAAACAATGGAAGCACGAAAACTAGATACTCAATCCCTTTCGGGTAAATTTTAGCTTAAACCTGATTTGACCAAATTCATCCAACAAAAAGCAAGTGTATTACACTTGAGTACGCCAAACCTGAACAAGAATTACCCATCACTTTACATACGATCGAGTTGCACCTTACAGTGCATCTACAGCAAGTTTAAACGAGGAAATGAATTAATTCGATCAATAAGAAAGAACAATACATTAATAAGTAAAGTCGACTTAAATTTGGTTAAACCGGAGAAAATGAGTGAATTGATTAACGAATGTAAAAAACCACAACAATTGGTGAAATTGATAAAATAACGGATTAAAATAGCACAAACTGGTTTAGATGGAAATATCAAAGTCAAAGAATAAAAGAATTGATATTATTCATTAGCTCAAATGGTTGTTTTAGAATAATAGTTATGAAAACATGTGTTTTATATTAGAAATACTTAGTAATTATAGTTCATTTTTTATTTTCAATTGTTGATTTTAGATATTTATGATAACAACTTTAAGTTTTTGGGAACAACATAGTAATGATTAAAGCGATTTAATCAAAGAAATTATGTGGTATGTCATTTAGTCCATAGTATGATTAAAAATGATAATATTATTTAACTAACATAACAAATTAATTAATCAAGTGCAAAGCGCGTGCACTTTTCTAACTTTATTAAAAGAAATTAGTTAATAATTTGGTCTTGTTTGTGTTTCTGCTTAAGCAGTGATATAATTTTGTTATGGCTGAAAAAACAATATTCTTAGTTTACGAAGCTAATGTTATTTTCCAACCAAAAGCTTGTTATCTAGCCTCCTTATTTACATTTTCTTTTTCGAATGAAAATTTATGGATGCAGAGTCTTGTTGAAATAGAGAAGGAAAAGGAATATATTATAATTGAAGACGAGGGGGAGGAAGCGAAGGAAAATGACGAGGATGGAGAAGAGGATTCTGAGGACGACCATGATTTTGAGGATGGAGAAGAGGATGAGGAAGAGGAAAGTGATGAGGATGAAGAAGAAGAAAACAATTTTAATATGGAGGAGTATTCCGAGGATTCCGGGGATGGAGAAGAGGATGAGGAAGAGGAAAGTGATGTGGATGAAGAAGAAGAAAAAAAATTTAATATGGAGGAGGATTCCGAGGATTCCGGGAACGAATCCTGGATGGATTACGTTGAAAATTTTATTTTAAAATAATATTTTAGTTATTATTTTTTTCATGTATTAAGTTTTTTTATGTAATAAATTAATATATAATTAAATATTTATAAAATTAAGCACTTTATTAATTATTTCCATTGATTAGTTTAATATTAAAAATCCTATTTATATAACTATGGAAGCAATGCCCAATCCTATTGATTAGTTTACTATTAAAAATCCTATTTATTCGCATTGATATAGTTCCCAAGGAGAAACAATGGAAGCACGAAAACTAGATACTCAATCCCTTTCGGGTAAATTTTAGCTTAAACCTGATTTGACCAAATTCATCCAACAAAAAGCAAGTGTATTACACTTGAGTTCACCAAACCTGAACAAGAATTACCCATCACTTTACATACGATCGAGTTGCACCTTACAGTGCATCTACAGCAAGTTTAAACGAGGAAATTAATTAATTCGATCAATAAGAAAGAACAAGACATTAATAAGTAAAGTCGACTTAAATTTGGTTAAACCGGAGAAAATGAGTGAATTGATTAACGAATGTAAAAAACCACAACAATTGGTGAAATTGATAAAATAACGGATTAAAATAGCACAAACTGGTTTAGATGGAAATATCAAAGTCAAAGAATAAAATAATTGATATTATTCATTAGCTCAAATGGTTGTTTTAGAATAATAGTTATGAAAACATGCGTTTTATATTAGAAATACTTAGTAATTATAGTTCATTTTTTATTTTCAATTGTTGATTTTAGATATTTATGATAACAACTTTAAGTTTTTGGGAACAACATAGTAATGATTAAAGCGATTTAATCAAAGAAATTATGTGGTATGTCATTTAGTCCATAGTATGATTAAAAATGATAATATTATTTAACTAACATAACAAATTAATTAATCAAGTGCAAAGTGCGTGCACTTTTCTAACTTGATTAAAAGAAATTAGTTAATAATTTGGTCTTGTTTGTGTTTCTGCTTATGCAGTGATATAATTTTGTTATGGCTGAAAAAACAATATTCTTAGTTTACGAAGCTAATGTTATTTTCCAACCAAAAGCTTGTTATCTAGCCTCCTTATTTACATTTTCTTTTTCGAATGAAAATTTATGGATGCAGAGTCTTGTTGAAATAGAGAAGGAAAAGGAATATATTATAATTGAAGACGAGGGGGAGGAAGCGAAGGAAAATGACGAGGATGGAGAAGAGGATTCTGAGGACGACCATGATTTTGAGGATGGAGAAGAGGATGAGGAAGAGGAAAGTGATGAGGATGAAGAAGAAGAAAACAATTTTAATATGGAGGAGGATTCCGAGGATTCCGGGGATGGAGAAGAGGATGAGGAAGAGGAAAGTGATGAGGATGAAGAAGAAGAAAAAAATTTTAATATGGAGGAGGATTCCGAGGATTCCGGGAACGAATCCTGGATGGATTACGTTGAAAATTTTATTTTAAAATAATATTTTAGTTTGTATTTTTTTCATGTATTAAGTTTTTTTATGTAATAAATTAATATATAATTAAATATTTATAAAATTAAGCACTTTATTTATTATTTCCATTGATTAGTTTAATATTAAAAATCCTATTTATATAAATATGGAAGCAATGCCCAATCCTATTGATTAGTTTAATATTAAAAATCCTATTTATTCGCATTGATATAGTTCCCAAGGAGAAACAATGGAAGCACGAAAACTAGATACTCAATCCCTTTCGGGTAAATTTTAGCTTAAACCTGATTTGACCAAATTCATCCAACAAAAAGCAAGTGTATTACACTTGAGTTCGCCAAACCTGAACAAGAATTACCCATCACTTTACATACGATCGAGTTGCACCTTACAGTGCATCTACAGCAAGTTTAAACGAGGAAATGAATTAATTCGATCAATAAGAAAGAACAAGACATTAATACGTAAAGTCGACTTAAATTTGGTTAAACCGGAGAAAATGAGTGAATTGATTAACGAATGTAAAAAACCACAACAATTGGTGAAATTGACAAAATAACGGATTAAAATAGCACAAACTGGTTTAGATGGAAATATCAAAGTCAAAGAATAAAAGAATTGATATTATTCATTAGCTCAAATGGTTGTTTTAGAATAATAGTTATGAAAACATGTGTTTTATATTATAAATACTTAGTAATTATAGTTCATTTTTTATTTTCAATTGTTGATTTTAGATATTTATGATAACAACTTTAAGTTTTTGGGAACAACATAGTAATGATTAAAGCGATTTAATCAAAGAAATTAGGTGGTATGTAATTTAGTCCATAGTATGATTAAAAATGATAATATTATTTAACTAACATAACAAATTAATTAATCAAGTGCAAAGCGCGTGCACTTTTCTAACTTGATTAAAAGAAATTAGTTAATAATTTGGTCTTGTTTGTGTTTCTGCTTAAGCAGTGATATAATTTTGTTATGGCTGAAAAAACAATATTCTTAGTTTACGAAGCTAATGTTATTTTCCAACCAAAAGCTTGTTATCTAGCCTCCTTATTTACATTTTCTTTTTCGAATGAAAATTTATGGATGCAGAGTCTTGTTGAAATAGAGAAGGAAAAGGAATATATTATAATTGAAGACGAGGGGGATGAAGCGAAGGAAAATGACGAGGATGGAGAAGAGGATTCTGAGGACGACCATGATTTTGAGGATGGAGAAGAGGATGAGGAAGAGGAAAGTGATGAGGATGAAGAAGAAGAAGAAAACAATTTTAATATGGAGGAGGATTCCGAGGATTCCGGGGATGGAGAAGAGGATGAGGATGAAGAAGAAGAAAAAAAATTTAATATGGAGGAGGATTCCGAGGATTCCGGGAACGAATCCTGGATGGATTACGTTGAAAATTTTATTTTAAAATAATATTTTAGTTTGTATTTTTTGTCATGTATTAAGTTTTTTTATGTGATAAATTAATATATAATTAAATATTTATAAAATTAAGCACTTTATTAATTATTTCCATTGATTAGTTTAATATTAAAAATCCTATTTATATAACTATGGAAGCAATGCCCAATCCTATTTATTAGTTTAATATTAAAAATCCTATTTATTCGCATTGATATATTTCCCAAGGAGAAACAATGGAAGCACGAAAACTAGATACTCAATCCCTTTCGGGTAAATTTTAGCTTAAACCTGATTTGACCAAATTCATCCAACAAAAAGCAAGTGTATTACACTTGAGTTCGCCAAACCTGAACAAGAATTACCCATCATTTTACATACGATCGAGTTGCACCTTACAGTGCATCTACAGCAAGTTTAAACGAGGAAATGAATTAATTCGATCAATAAGAAAGAACAAGACATTAATAAGTAAAGTCGACTTAAATTTGGTTAAACCGGAGAAAATGAGTGAATTGATTAACGAATGTAAAAACCACAACAATCGGTGAAATTGATAAAATAACTGATTAAAATAGCACAAACTGGTTTAGATGGAAATATCAAAGTCAAAGAATAAAAGAATTGATATTATTCATTAGCTCAAATGGTTGTTTTAGAATAATAGTTATGAAAACATGTGTTTTATATTAGAAATACTTAGTAATTATAGTTCATTTTTTATTTTCAATTGTTGATTTTAGATATTTATGATAACAACTTTAAGTTTTTGGGAACAACATAGTAATGATTAAAGCGATTTAATCAAAGAAATTATGTGGTATGTCATTTAGTCCATAGTATGATTAAAAATGATAATATTATTTAACTAACATAACAAATTAATTAATCAAGTGCAAAGCGCGTGCACTTTTCTAACTTGATTAAAAGAAATTAGTTAATAATTTGGTCTTGTTTGTGTTTCTGCTTAAGCAGTGATATAATTTTGTTATGGCTGAAAAAACAATATTCTTAGTTTACGAAGCTAATGTTATTTTCCAACCAAAAGCTTGTTATCTAGCCTCCTTATTTACATTTTCTTTTTCGAATGAAAATTTATGGATGCAGAGTCTTGTTGCAATAGAGAAGGAAAATGAATATATTATAATTGAAGACGAGGGGGAGGAAGCGAAGGAAAAGGACGAGGATGGAGAAGAGGATTCTGAGGACGACCATGATTTTGAGGATGGAGAAGAGGATGAGGAAGAGGAAAGTGATGAGGATGAAGAAGAAGAAAACAATTTTAATATGGAGGAGGATTCCGAGGATTCCGGGGATGGAGAAGAGGATGAGGATGAAGAAGAAGAAAAAAATTTTAATATGGAGGAGGATTCCGAGGATTCCGGGAACGAATCCTGGATGGATTACGTTGAAAATTTTATTTTAAAATAATATTTTAGTTTGTATTTTTTTCATGGATTAAGTTTTTTTATGTAATAAATTAATATATTATTAAATATTTATAAAATTAAGCACTTTATTAATTATTTTCATTGATTAGTTTAATATTAAAAATCCTATTTATATAACTATGGAAGCAATGCCCAATCCTATTGATTAGTTTAATATTAAAAATCCTATTTATTCGCATTGATATAGTTCCCAAGGAGAAACAATGGAAGCACGAAAACTAGATACTCAATCCCTTTCGGGTAAATTTTAGCTTAAACCTGATTTGACCAAATTCATCCAACAAAAAGCAATTGTATTACACTTGAGTTCGCCAAACCTGAACAAGAATTACCCATCACTTTACATACGATCGAGTTGCACCTTATAGTGCATCTACAGCAAGTTTAAACGAGGAAATGAATTAATTCGATCAATAAGAAAGAACAAGACATTAATAAGTAAAGTCGACTTAAATTTGGTTAAACCGGAGAAAATGAGTGAATTGATTAACGAATGTAAAAAACCACAACAATTGGTGAAATTGATAAAATAACGGATTAAAATATCACAAACTGGTTTAGATGGAAATATCAAAGTCAAAGAATAAAAGAATTGATATTATTCATTAGCTTAAATGGTTGTTTTAGAATAATAGTTATGAAAACATGTGTTTTATATTAGAAATACTTAGTAATTATAGTTAGATGGGTACATAGGATTTACGAACAACGAGATGGGAAATAAGAGGAAAAACATTTAAAAATGTGGGAAGTAAACAGAGTGATATATATAATTCATGGACTACAAACTACATAATAAAATTTAAAATGTTAGATGGGTACATAGGATTTACGAACAATTACAAAAGTCATAAGATTTAAGTTGAATAAATTCATGACCATTCTGACGGGCTTGGAAGTGGTTCGATATGATCAAACGTTTCTATAGGTGGGAAGTCATCGATGAAACTATCGAGGGTTACTGCATCTAGACTTTCTACCTTTCCACTAATCTGACAACTTCTTTCATGTGCAAAAAAAGAGGACCCAAAATCACTTGAATTAGCAAAAACATCATCAAAACTAGGATCTCCGATTCTTGTAATAATATCTTGGCTTTCGAGAGGAAAGTCCAGTTGCAATTGAGGAATCTCAGGAAACGAGAAACTGGATTTTGACTCATCAAGTTGAAGTGGACTCTCTTCGTAACTTAGCAAATTTGGCATCATTTTGATCATCGTTTCAGAATCATCGATATTTGATGATTCTTCCTCCGTTGATGAACTTAACTTGGGTGCCTTAAAGTATAAAAGCGGATATTAATAATTACACGAAACTATATTATGTGTATTTAAAAAGAAATTAGATTCTTACTGCATTTGAGTTCTTGTGTGATTTGCTGGATGATGGTGTGGAAGACTGAAGAATTCTTTTGAGCCTCTTTTGCCTGCTGCTCCAGAAATTCTTTACGTCGTTGTCTGTTCTTCCATGTAGATAAGTTGCGATTTTAGCCCATTTGTTGCCAAATTGAGCTTGGAGGTCTATTACCGTTCTTTCCTCTTCTGCTGAAAACTTCACCCCACTGTAGAAATGAAGAATATATCATCAACTCTCACACACACACTGAAGTTCATGTAACTGGGAATTTACTGAAGAGGGTATCAAAAAGATTGTATTTTTATCATGTTTCTGTCGAAATCGAAAAATATATCTTCAATTCACACACACAAACACATAGTGAAAGAAAATATTGGTTACATAGCAGGGAAATTTTAATCAAGATTGTAATAAAAAGGAAGCATTATTTCACTTATTTTTGTTGAAATCAAGAATCATCAATTCACACACACACAGAGTGAATTAATGTAATGGGGAATATAAACAGCAAATTACCATACTGGAGAGGGTAAGGAAAATATTGCATTTTTTTCACAAAAATAATGCTTTGGCAATCATGAATAACCAACAAAATCAAGAACATAAGAAAAATTACTGAAAAGGGTTAAAGACTGCATTTTCCACATGCTTTTGTAAAATCAAGAATCATCTATTCACACACAATGAAAGAATATAACGAGCATTTAACAGGGAAAGTTAGTGAAGAGGGCAACAAAAAGATTGAATTTTTACACCAGTAACTTTAAAGTAATGCTTGGGAATCATGGCTAAAAGCAAAACCAAGAACATAAAACAATTTCGATTAAGTGGGCAAAAGAAAGAATGCATTATTTTGTTCACCCTACAACAAAACAAATAAGTTCACAATCAGGCAATATGATATACTATATTACATACTTTTTCAAGTTTGGTCGGAGTTTATTGACCCAACGAAGGCGACAAGACTTTCCAGTGCGCTGCAAAAGGCCTTTGGATCGAATGGAGCTCCAGTCCCTTGGCCCGTATTTCTTGACATGATTAACCAAAACTTCATCCTCTTCTGCTTTCCATGGCCCTTTCTTTATCTCCCCCATTTCATCATGATGATGCACTATTCTCTTTCTCCCTTCCATCATTTAATTTCTACTATGTTAATTACAAACGTACAACTAAGCAAAGGTTGAATCTTTCATGCAAGAACGTAGTTTTTTTGATACTAGATTCTTGTCTGTGGAAGAATTTAGATTGTATTTTTCAAGTGGGACTTTATCCACTGTGTGTCTCTGTGTGTAATTTGAGGAGTGACGGTTAAGGGCGGTTTATTGCCACTCTGCCCATTATTTAGCCACATTCCCTGTTTTTCCTCAGAGTTCAAATTTAGTGAGCATATTTACGAAATTGCCCTTGTGGGTGTGGATTGGGCTAGACGAATGGAGATGGCTTTGGGCCCAAGATTAGGCTTTTAAGTCCAGCCTCTCGTATAAGGAAAATGAAATTGGTAAATTGATTTTATATTATTATATATTAATATGCATAAACCAACGTTTCTACTAACTTGACCCAAAAACGAATTAAATTTAGAATTCTGTATATTATAAGTAAGAAATATTGCAGGTCAAATTAAATATTTTTTACTGTATATCATAAAATAATAATTAATTGCACAACATCAAATACCACTGACAAGCATTTGGTTATGAAACAAGAAAAATATTGGAAATACTCATTTCACGAGGCTAAAATTTATAAAATTAAACAAATATTTTTTAATTACAAATATATTTCAATATGTGTAATTGTCAATAAATTTGCTATGGCATTTTATTAGAGTTTTAACATTACACAAGAAAAAAAATTACATTTTATTGACTATAAAGGGATCTTGATTGGACCTTAACTCTCCCTTACTTCTTTAAATATATTAAACTATAAAGTTTATACTAATATGAGTACCTTTAGATGGATTCCATATTGTTAATTGTAATTATCAACAAGTGATTGGTCGTGAAAATGACTAATTATCACAAAGTAGCAGACTCAAGTTCGAATTTCTGTTAGGAGAGATACTCACTTAATGTGTCCAACTCATTTCGAAAGGGATAAAACCTTTGAGAAATAAAAAAAAAATGTTAATTATAATTTAATAATCAATTCTATTTCTCTACCTAAAATTGTCCATTTTATGTTCGAACACATTTTTCATATTCTAAAATCATAGCTGGCGTTTACTAAAAAATAAAAACCCTACCCCTTTAAATACAGTAACTTCAACCCTTTGAGTGCTCTCCTCTCTCCTTTTTTATTTATATGATTTCCGAAATTAAAATCAAAATTTACTCTTTTCAATTTTCTAGTCTGAACAAAATCATATACGAGTAGATTTTACTACCCAACAGACCTTCTCATGATTTTGCATGTTCTTATCGGGTCTAATTTCTAATTGATTCTGTTCCAACTCTATTCTCTCCATTCTTCTGAAATCAAAGCCTTAAAAACCTGTGAAAAATTATAAATAATGCATCACATTAAAAGAAGTGGTTTTTCGATGAAGAACAAATGTTTAAGTATTTTGAGATCATCACAAAAGGGTTGGGAGCTTATGCCTTCAAAATCTGTATCCGATGTGGGTTTTTCTGAATTCTCATCTTTAGCAACAGAAAGATCAATTTTGAGTGATTTTACCGAAAGGGTATGTAAAAGATTGCATTTTTTTACTGTTTTGGTTTCAGCGGTTTTTTCACTTATTTATTTCTTATTTTGTCTTTACCTCATCCATGCAATTTCATAGAAGTTAATTGATTGAAAAGGGAACATCTTTTAGTGAATGTTTATTTAGAGACATGATTTTTCAGCGTAGAGGATTTGTGGTTAATGTGTTATATGGTGATTGTGTTGGTGTTATTGAAAGTGTGGCCTATTATATGTATAATCAATGTGGGTAGCAGTTTGTTTTCTGGGCATTGTTCTTTTTGGTATGGGTTTTTGGTTTGAATCAAGAGTGATTGGTAAACAAAGTTTCTTAGCTATGTGCAATTTACCTAGTGTCAACTATGCAGGCTCTCCTTATGTATGAATTTGTCTGTAGTTTCAATTGTTTACATCCTGAAACTCTGGCTAAATTGTGTTCCAATGTGGATCTTTAACTAAAATCAAAAGTAATGCAGTTCATGAATCTTTTAGTTAATTACTAGTTATAAAGAATATTGAATTGAAATCTATTGCGGCTTCCTGTTTGGCACCTACTGTTTCATGAACTTGTTTACGAAATCGAGGACAGTAAGATAGTTCATTTCCATGGTGTAGTCGGAGAAACAAGGCATGGAAAATACATCATACTTCAGTTGCAGTAGGGCTTCCATTCTCATTTATCTTTCTTGTTTCAGTGCATAAATACTTACCGTTTTCTATTGAACGCCCGACGTTTTTTGAAAATCTTTCGTTTCTTAAAATATTCGTTCTGTACATAACTTCCCAGTTCCCACCTTCTTCGGAAGCCCTTTTAATGCTCCGTTAGCACATGTGGCTCTTACAGTGGGTCACTCCATCCTTTAGATTCTCATTTATGGGGCTGATCATTAAGTTCATACTGATAATTTGTTAAAATTATCTTTACCATGAAAGGTAAACTATTAATTGCTTCATAAACGGAAAACTATGTCATCTGATAAAATGACTTGCTTGCCATCATTTTGCTTATTTTTCAGAACCCTAGGTGTTATTATGACTATATATATTTTAAGAGGACCAGAATTTGTATTTTTTTGCTTCAATTATTTTCTTTAAAAGAGAAACTCTTTAGGTCTATAATCACAAAGACATTAATTATTTGCAGTCAAAATGACACACTGCAGGTGTTGATGAAGTCAGCTTGCGGGAGAGAATCGATTGATGTTAGCCGTACAACTAAGGTGGGCAGTTACTGTATATTTTTTTTATGGTCTTGGAGTTTACATACTGTTGGATAATGATTTTTATTTTACCTTTATATTGCAGGTTGCTCGTCAACTTGGTGGTTAGTATACCTTTATTAACACTGAAAGAAACAAGACGTTCGAAGCCTTTACATAAAAATTGCTGGTCAAATATGAATTTGGCACTATAACCTATATTACTTATATTTTTCTTATATATTTCCTCGGTTTTCCTTCCTGTTGCAATATGTTAGAGAATATTATGTTAGGTTAATATTATGATTGTTTAGGTAATTAAGATCCAAATAATGGTGAAGAATTATTGTGTGATATTTTATCCTTATAGGGAGAAGTTTATTCACTATAAATAACCCCTAGGGTTATGATGTAAGATATACCGTCAAACACATTGATTATTAATGAGAATTAAAACTTTCCCCAACTTTGTCTTTCTTTACGCAATATATTGTTTTAGTTTATATAACATCCTTATATTATAGAAGTGAAAATTTGCCATTTTGTTACGATGGTTAATATCCGATCACAAACATTTACATAGAATTTCCTAGAGCCATTTGAGACATTTGCCTACGAACTCAGTGTGTTGCAATAGCTATTTGTTATTACATGAAGCACATTTTAGGATGTTGGTTTCCGCAGAGTATTTTGTTTGATCTTTTTTAGGGAAAGGGAAATATTCAAAAATTTCTATTTAAATTAATGGAAAGAAAAAATAAGGTGTAGTTTTGAAACTCTTTATTTGCCTTGAGACTCTCTTATTTATTAATTTAGTAATTTCTTCACAATTTTTCCTAGTGTCATGTGCAAAAAGTTTTCGAAAAGTTTCCATTATTTTGCTGACCAGAAGATACGCTAGAAACGAAATTTTGATCCATGTGTGTAGCTTATAATAAACTGTGTTTACTATTAATTATAATTCATTGACGACCATTTTTCTGGCAGGGAGCTCTTTTCTAGGAGATAGGTGGACAAAGAAGCGACATGCTTTGACCTATCACTCACCATTTCAACTTGCTACAAGAAGTGGAGAGAATTTGAGAAGTCTTTACTTTGCTAGAAGCTTTGCATCCCAAACCACGAAGTCAAGCGGTGAAAAAGTATCAGAGGTTTGCCCCTTAATTAAAAGTAATTTGTGAGTTTTATACTTGTATTTACTCATATGGAAGGGGTTCCTTTTGAACTTTCTTTGACAGACTCAAAAAGAAGTATCGACTATCGAGGACCCTTTTGCCGCTCCAACGTATAATATTCCGGAGAAGCCAGTGACGTTTACCGAGGGAGCTTCATATAGTCTTATCATTCTCGCAGGTCTTGGTGTTGCTGCTGCTGCAGCATATGGTGTTTTCAAGGAACTTATATTTCAACCGAAAGAGTAAGTTAGTTTATAATTTGTTTTATATACTTGGGATTTTTCATGATTTCCAATTTGTCGAATTAAGGGAGTTTGATGTTTTATAGGTATAAGATATTCAACAAGGCTCTTGATAGGATTCAAAATGACAGCCAGGTATGTTACTTTCAATTTTTGAGTACTTGGCACTTTGCACCCTCAAATTAAAATTTTGGCAATTTATACCCTCGAATTGCATGTTTTTGGCAATACAATGGGCATTTTGATCCTCAGCAGAGAATATGCTATTCGAGGATGCAATGTGCCAAAGTTTTAATTTCAAGGTGCAAAGTGCCAAAATGTTATATTTCTGGGTGCAAAACGTCAATTTTCTTTATCATAAATTAGGTTTCTCGGACATACATGATAATCAGTACAAAGGCTAGATCAAATTCATAACGTAGATGGGATATCTCAACTATAGGACAAGATGAAGGAGTTTCAAGTATATAAACCTAAGTACTTCCACTTGCAATAACAAAAGAGCAGGCATGCAAATATGAGTATAAGTTACTTTTGTTCTTAAAGAAAAGGTCAAACCAACCTTCTCAGTCAAGATTTTACGTTTAGATACTGTGATTGTTTATCAATAGAAATCATTTCCGCATTGCATAACTTGATGTACAAGTTCTACTTTGATGTCTTTAACTAGTACATAGTTCATAGGGTTGTTAACAACCACAATTAAGTTGAACAACATATTTTTCAAGTTTCTTTCGTTTTTTTTTTTTTTTTAACTGAACGTCATCTTTAGTTTATAACTTTATATATCAACAGACCGAGATTGAAGGAGCTTAATCAGGCTGAACAAGAGTCGAATTCGAGTAGCTTGATATTTTCATATATATTTTGTCATTTTTAGCTTTTTGAGCCAAACTCAACCGAGATTCAAATATCATCATACGATAAATTTAATTATGGTTTATGAACTGAGTCAATTTTTAATAAATTGAACTAGACCTGAATATCGAGTACCTTGCTTTGAATTTCAGTCCTGATATTTTACTTCCTTTCCATGTAATTAATTACACCTTTCTTTTTGAATTATATGCAACAGGTTAGGGTTAGAATTGGACACCCAATTACGGGGTATGGTTCAGAGAGTAGGAATCGTGCTGCTCGTCAACGTGTTCCCCATAAGACGTGGACTGACGAAGATGGCGTTGAACATATATTGGTAACTTTGTCACCCTATTTTTTGAAATTAAATAGCTCAGTGCTTTGTAAATATTTCAAGAATACGGGAATAATGATGGTCTTTTTGTTGTAGGTTAATTTCCATGTTCGGGGGCCACATGGAGCTGGCAAAGTGTTTACGGAGATGTTTAAAGACAATGTGGACAAGCAGTGGAAGTTTATGTACTTAATTGTTGAAATCGAGTCGCCTTCCCCTGCTCAATTGATGCTTGAGTCTTACGTTCCTGCCTGAGGGCAATATGGTCTCAACCAGATTGATCGTGTGGATACTAATTATAAATCTGCTATTTATAGCAACCAAACTCAACTTGTTTTCTTTGTCCAAAATGTTTTGACTCCTTGAAGTGATGGTGGTAGTATGAAGACTTGTGATATTTTATTCTTCAGCTGTTGATTTATTCATCTTTCTTTCTTTCAGTAGAAATTGGAATGTTTTTTCTCTGTTGTAAACAATCTTTGCTCATACAAACAAATAGAGAGTTTAATATAATAAAATATATTTATTTTGTTCTTTTGCTTGTTGAGCTAGTTAGTGAGTTCTTACATTGTTGAATTTCGCTTTATTTGAAGTTTTACCGCATTCCAATTTATATTTAAGTTAAGCTCGGTTTGAAATATTACCGAATTTCAGATTGTGTTTAAATTTGATATCGCATTTCATTTAAAATTGATATATTAATAATTAAACAATTTACTTCAACTTGAACACTGAACACAAGTTATACCTTAAGTTTGACAATAATATTAAAAGTCAGGACACAATCATTAATTTTGATTTGTTGCATGTAATAAAAGATTAATCGTCTCTAATTAAATTTCATGTAATTTACTTCTCAATGCAAGTTTCAGTTTGAGTAAAGATCAATTATAGGCATATAAGAAACTAAGGAAACAAATAACGACTGAAGTTACATCGGTAAAATGTCTTCAGCCCCGTCGATAGTATCACAAGCTATATATAGTTTTACATTCGTTCTAGGAATAGCCATATCAAACTCGGATGAACTCAGCAAATGCGTAAATTTATTAGTCAATGGAACAATCATCTTTTCTTCAATTTCATCACTTTTACCTTCAGAAGAAATGTTCTTAAATTAAGTAGAATAGGTAGAAAAAAGCCATTTTTATACATTCAAAATTGCGAAAGCAAAATACTCAAATTCATCTTAGTGGTCACGTCCTTGGACGTATTCCTAAACCGGTTCTTATGTTTGCGCCTACAGTCTTCATGTCTTGAACCTACAAGATTCACAGAAAATGTTGTAACGTAAACCATATCAACAAACACACAAGCAGATCAAATGAATGAAAATACACTTATGACTGCAAAGGAAGGCAATCTATTTCACTAGTAACTTATGCTTAAATTTTCGAAAACTTGACTAAAAGACAAGGAACAGATATAGGAAAATGAAAATATAACGATCTGAATAATGGATTATTTACGTTTATATCATAGCAGGACCGTTAAGAAGCCCAAGGTCATAATGTTGATATTTTGAAATGGTTTATAATTTACTCGGAAAACATTTTCTTGGATAAAAAATTAACAATCCAATAATTGTTTCTCTGTAAATTTACCGCAAAATGATGAGCGGAGCATTGGCCATGATTATACGAAGATATGAGTCAAATAGCAAAAGAGATGTACTTTTTGAATCAAGCTTGGAACATATAGCACCACAACCAATGGCCAAATCAAGCCATCAAAATAAAACGAATAATGTTTGTTTAAGTAATCGTCTCAATCATACTTCTTCCATCCCATATTTTTTTGCTCCTTAGATTGAAGATATGACTCGAAGTTTTTTTCCGAAAGCTTAAGAAAATCATCTCTCTTCTTTTTAGCTCAGATAAGCACTTGTAGTGTATTTATAAAGACAACCTGTGAGTTAAGTTCTCTCAAAAAAGCTCAAAAGAACGGAAAAGCAGAAGCAGCAGCTTCTTCTAGATATTGATGACATTTCTATTTTTACCCATTCTTGAGGTTTTTTCAGAGAATCTAAAGAGGAAGTTTAGGGTCTCGAATACTCCTAAAGCACTTAGTTGCCCGAAAAAACAGTGAAGTGTTTGAAAGAAAACAATCAGTTTAAACAAAATGTGGTGAAGTTTCTATTCCAACAACAAGTTTCTCTAACTCACAATTTCTCCTGAAATATATCCTGAGTTTCTAATATTCAGCTAACCGACCGCAGCATACCAATTAAACCAAATTTTAATCCATGCTCTCAAGTACCTTAAACCCTAAAACTTAAAAACAATGTCAACAATAAAAAAAAAAGACCGTATATTATATCAAATAATCCCATTCCATCCAATAACATCTTTTTTTCTCAATATAAAATCGAATCTTTTTTATATCCAATAAACATCGTAATTCGAAATGAGAAGAAGAATGCTTACGGAATGGACACCGGAAGCACGGAGGGAGGCTACGGCGGCGGTGGCGGAGGCGCCGACGATGAGGGAGGCTACGGAGAAGGCTTTGAAGGGCATTAAGCGAGACTCTCCGGCGTAAAACTTTCTGTAAACATAAATCCCCCACCCTAATTGGGCCGTGCTTGCCGCTCCCCACCACCAGTACTCTTCTACAGCTCTGATTTCCTCCATTTCATTTCATTTCATTTCCACTTTCACCATTTTTCTTTTCTGGTTATATGTGGGCTTTCATTTATCGGTCTTTGCTAATGGGCTGGATATTGGGCTATCCACTTGAATTAATTAGATAAGATTATTCGCAAAAGCGTCTCCATCCAAGAAAGTTACAACAATTTAAATTTTAATAAATGAATTTATTATACAATGAACATTCCTTTTATATTCAGTTCTAACTACTCATTCCAATTAACATCATTTTATATATTTAGTTTTAATTACTCATTCAGACCGTAGGCTCCGTAGCCCATTGCCAAGACAATTTTGGATTTTTTTTTAGTTTTAATACTATGTATTTGATAGATATTTTTCTTTGCAATTGGTGGTGCTTGAATGAGTTTATGATTGTTGATGTAATTTGAGCTCTAAACAAAAAATAAAAACAAGAATACTCATTCAAAAATTTCAATATTCAAATTTTAAATAATTATTATATTTTATTATCCTTCATACTTTGTATACGTTAAATATGAATAATATATATAGATTTTAACAATTTATTTAAAAAGAATTATGAAATGCGTCGAACTATATATATATATAAAATATATGCTTATGACATGATTGTATAACACTTCACGATGAGTGAGGCGGGTTAGGCACATTAATGTGGATACCTCTCCCAACAGGGATTCGAACCTGAGTCCGCTATTTTGTAGTGACTAGTCTCGTCCACTAGACCAATCACCTGTTGGTAGTCGCAAAATATTATAAATACATTTATTTGGTAATGAAAATACAAGCTAAAACTTAGACTGACTATATAATTATTGAGCAAGTGATTTTGAGAAAGTAAAGTAACTCAATTATTGCAAGCAACTTGTGACAAATTTTTCAAGAAAATATACTCTATAAAACTAACAAATTCCGAAAAGAAGATTTCTACGCCTAATAAGAAAACTGGATTCATTTCTGGGTAAAAGGAAGTGTTGATAGATGCTGAACAACGTGACTCCAACCCCACCCCTCCTCATCAATCCCGTGTGTCACTCAGTGTTATTTGCACCTCAGAACCGATGATCTAAGTCCTGTTTAATAATAATAATAATAATAATAATAAATCACACATTTCCCATTTTATTTTCCAGAAGACCTAATTAGGACATAGAACAAGAGATCTTGGACATGCGTTTTCTTCCATTTGAGTCATTCGGGTGGCATTTGATGAGACTGAGTCGGATCTGAATGTCAAATACAAATCCGATGAAAAATAAATAAATGAAAAAAGACTTGTTCTCTTTCATGTACTGATCGATCATGGGTTCACCTTTTGGATGTTATGATTTTATTTTAAGTATTTGATTTCTTGATCCAGTCAAATTAATCCTGCTTCATCTTAGACCCTACGGATTAAATAATAAAGTCGGCCGGTTCACATAGTGACTTCCAAGTTTTTGAACATATATATCAACATACTTCATTGATTTCATGATTTGTACATCTTACATCATATCATAGAACTATTACCATACAATTTCCAAATTTATTTTTAACGTCAAATCTGTATAGATTAGAAATAGAATATTAATATTCACATGTCATACCCACTTGAATTTTCAATGGCATACCCGGTCCAACCTAATCTTTGAATAACACTACAAAAAACTCCAGTGAGCAAGCAGAGACTTTGCTTTCGAGAATTTCATTTTGGAATCTTTGAAACACGATTTGAATTGAGTCCGGATATTGGTTCTGTAAATTTAAGATATGGTTTGAATGTTGATATATGGGGAAAAGTAATTGATATGTGTCCAATCAATATATTTTATAGGTTCGGAATTATGATAGATTTGGGAAGATGGGCCAAAACCATATTTTGACTTTAACATCTGATGAGATTAGATACACAAATGAGTTTTGGCTCCATCCCAGTAGGACCTGGGCAAACCAGATCCATAAGGAGTCTTTCTCCTCAATCTTAGGCCAAAACACATTTATACCTAAAAATAAACCAGGAATATGAATATCTTTTCCTACAACAGACATCACTTTCCTCGTCCATGTCTGAAATGCACATCCTACACACATTCCACGCACAATATATAAACAAGATAAATCTGTAATACAGTAGTAAATGCTTTCAACACCTAATATCTCAAAAGCATAAGCAGGCTTACAAAATTTGAAGGGAACATCTTTACACTGATTCATCAGGCATCACTAGTCAAAACGTAACATGCTCGGAAGAGCAAGTAATGACTTACGGATCAGAGAGAACACTGAAGCTTTAGATTAAGCAAGAAGTTGAAGTAACTTCTAATTATTCAAATGGATGGGCGTAAAACTTTGATGAAATGAAGAGAATCTCTAGAAAAGAAATAACTCTTCATGAATTCGCTATTTGTTTTAGACATGGTAGACTAAAGGCTACAGTAATTCATATTCTGGTAGATCTCTGAAGTATAAATTATTAAAGGAGATCCTACAATTTATTTCCTTGTTAGTTTAGGAAAATATATACATGTAACAACACCAGTATGTTCAGCATTTTCACAGAATAAAACTATTTGGAAGTTCTTGTGTACCTCATCTTCCTCCAAATATTGGATGCCATGAAATAAATCATAGTCAACATAGTTAAAATACTTCGTATAGAAGGGAAGGCATACAATAAGCAACTAAACAAAGCCAAATTTTCACAAAACTAGATACTGAAAGCCTATACTAAGCAGTATCTAATTGTCTGGCCCTCACACAGAAATTCCTAATCACTAGTTATCAGCAAACAAGAACAAAAAACTAGATAAAAGAAGGTAAATCATACCAAATGAGTATTGAAATTGATAGAAGATTATGAAATCCATATTTACAGCTGCAACTATGGATAAATAAAAAAACTAACATCCTTCTCTAAATTCCTTGAGATCAGCATGAAACAAAAGTAAGAAGAAACTATCAATGTTTATTATTCCTTTCAGCTTTACAAGTAACTGCATTTATACCTTCAAAAGCCATCAAAAAAATTGGAAGCAAGCCCCATAAACTCCCACAAATCGCATTTGAAAGGCATAATCTTTTGTCCAACGATTGATCTAACCCTGTGTATAATACAATCAATCTTATATAAGTAACCAGTCATCAAAACCAAACGAATTAAAAGACTGACGTTGTAATCCAAACCAATATAGATCAAGACCATACCTTCATATAATTTTCAGATACTTTATAGGTATCTGGAGTTATCGACACCAACCACAGTCCAGGAAAGACAAACTGCGAAAAGAAAAGATCAATGAAACAATGTACGGGAAAAAAACAACAACAGAGAAACAAGCCTTCATCTCAACATAATACACACAAATCAAACCAAGATTGAATATGTTCTTACATCCAATTGTTTCTGTATATTCTTTGCCCTCTTCTTAGGCCTCCTCGCTGGCTTTGATCCAGTCCAAGCAAAAATATCATCCTCGATCTCCTCTTTTGTCAGCGAAACATTAACACTCAGCTTTCTCTTCTCCTTCTTCTCACCAGCACCACTCCCTTCCTTTTCCCCTGTTTTATTGTTGTTCCCATTCCTTGACGGCGACTGAGCTTTAATCTTTTCAGGCAAGGCTGAACCATTACTTTTAGCAGTACCTCCACCTCCATTCACATTGAGGGACTTGCGATTAGGTTTTCGCGGCCTCAAATTCCATGTCTTGGACTCTTCATCAACACTATTATTAATCTTCCCCTCTTCCTGCACCTCATCAGTCTCATCATTATCATGAATCTGTTCCAACTTCTCCGTCTCTTCTTGGGGAGTTTCCTCCTCCGATTTGGTGTTCTTAATGGGTATTTTAATCTTGATCTTCGACGATCTCCTCACTCTCGAAACATCCCCATCTACTGCTTTCGATTTCTTCTCAAATTTCTCCGTGCCTCCTTCAGAATTCAATGAATTCTTAGAGTGACTTCTACTATACTCAATCACAGCACCTTTACTCCTCCCCGAAGCCTCCGATTCCGATTCGTGCCTAGTTAAAAACCTCCCCGAGTCACCTCGAGCCGGGGACCATTTCACCGAGTCACCACGGATCGGCGACTGCCTCACCCCCTCGCGAACCGCAATTGATTTACACGGAAACTCTCCTCGATTCGGAGACTGTTTCACCAAATAATCCGGAGACTCACGCAATGACGAAGGCGGCGCAGAAGAGTCTCGCAAGGGCGAGTGACGAAGAGGAGAAGGAGATGAAGTATTAGGTCTCCCCGATGGAGATTTCATCGAGCGGCGGCGGTGGTGGTGGTGACCGCTGGAGTTACCGTCCTTGTTCCATTTCAACGGCAGGTCGAAGTTGTGTAGCGGCTGAGATTTTGCTGGAGCGGTAGAAGCCATAGCAAAATCAAAACTACACCCTTTTATCTTCACCTTTTTCAATAAACAAAAGATTTACACAAGAACAAAAACCTATCAAATTCGTGATCGGCTATAGAATTCCATAGCGATAACGAATTAGTGTAGGTATATGTGCATCTAAATGTATGTGTGAATAGGGGTTTTTTGTGAGAGGATTTGTAAAGAGAGAAGAATGGATTTGCAGATGAAGCAAAGCAAGGTTGAAGAGAAGACGGTTACTGAATGAGTATAATACAAGTAGAATACTGTGATGATGATGGTATATATACAACTTTGTCATAGGTTGGTCGAAGAGGGATTTTTACCCTATTTACTCAATTAGGGTAAGTAATTCAATGCCATTACATGGATATTTTTAGTTTTAATTATTTTTCCTTCTTCCTTTTTTCATTTTCATTTTAAACTATTTTACTATATTTTTATTCCAAATTGGGCCATATATGCAACATATTATATAAATATGATTTTTTACAAATTTAGTTTACTAAACTCGAATTGATATAATCGTTTATCGTAGTATTTCTTTTAACTATTTTGATCTTGAAGATCTGTTACTATTGTTGATGTCCTTAGAAATAATTCGTGTGAAGAGATTGCATTACATGATTGTTACAGACGAGGAATTTCAAGAACGTATTGAGATCATTGAAAAAATTAGGTGTTGAAATGTAGCTGAATTAAGAACATATTACTATTCAATGTAAGAATAATCTTATGGTATATGATGAACAACATAGGTTATCTATAATGCGTTGTGGAACGTAACACCAAGCAATAAGACTATCGATGGTTTGATCATCTGAATCTCGTTTTATTAGTCACGTGTTTTTGTGTGTTTGATCGAGAATCGCCTTTATTTGATGCGTATAATTTATATGATATAGTGGATCGAGAAAATGAACTGTAAGATAAAGTTATCGAGGATATACGATACTTGTTAGCCTAATTATCAAATACGACTGTTACTATCAAAACTTATTCATATTGAAAATTTATGAAGAATTCGGTAAAATTTATCACATAATAAGGAGTGTTTATCAAAACTGATTCTGAATCTTCTTTCCTCAATATTTAAAACTTTTAAATTCTGAAAATAAATTATAATTTTTTTATTTCCTAAAACTAGTTTTCCATATTGAAATGTTATATATAATTTGTCATCCATACAAACCCCATTTATGAAACAATGACCACAGAGTGATTCATATTGAAAATTCTACTGCTACGAATGTGAATTTGTTTTACAATAACTTTTATTAAGAGCATTATTTCACTTGTTGAAGTTTAACCTTTGTTTTTCTTCTTAGGTTTAATAATGTCAATTTTCACCTTTTATTTTGTAAAGTATCACAGGTCCTTCAGTTCTTTTTAATTAGAAAAATTAAGCTTTTTACCAAACTCCTACAATGTCCGTATAAATTTAAAAGTAAAAAGGATAAAAATAAAAGGAAAAGTACTAATGTCAATTAAGTCTTAGAGATAATATCATGGATATAGCTAATAATTGTTACCATCCATTACAATGCTGAGTTGTAATTGAAATCTCAACTTTCTATTCATTATTATTTTTCTACTTTTGATCCTCATAATTTTTGAATTACAAAACTGCACCATATATACTTTCTAACATTGGATATGGACAGAAGGCGTGCGGAATCAACGACCAATCACAATCTCTCCGGCCCGCGAGGTTTTGTACTGGTCAGCTTTGAGTTGTAGAGTGAGGATTGCTCTATCTCTTAATCTCTTAAGAAATGAGCTTTTCCAAACCCTGCCTTATTATTAAAAGGGGAGTAGTCTCTGATGTGCGCTCTATTATTGGTTCATATTCTGCTCTATTATTGCGTCCTATTCTTGAGGGGGTGATCGGCGTTAAGCCGCGTGGCCCGCGAAAAATAAAGGACTATTCGCTCTTTGGGGCATGTTCGGCCACGTCAGGATGCTGACTCCATCCTATCTATGGGCATGTACCTAAACTCTGAAAGCCCGCCCGATCAAGTACCAGTTGCTTCGCTGGTAGGCCCTCAATAGATCTATCTGGTCTGATACGGTACAATACGAGACGATGGAATGCAATGGGATAGATGGTAGAGGGCTACCTACGCCAAAAAGCGATGATTCACTTGTCCCCTTGTCCATAGATAGATGGTTCTTTCCTCGATTCAAGCATCCAAACCCACCTGTAGCACTTATACCTTACATTTCAGCTGAGTCTAACGAGGCTCAGGTGCGGAGCCTTACACTGTGGACCGAGACTACGCAAAGGTAGAACACCATAGAAACTTTCTAACATTGGATATATGTTGTACATTAGATATATATCAATATATAACAGTATAAAAGTTAGTGTTACCATTGTCAAATAATAAAAAATGAGCCGTCGAGTTTGCATCGTTTTATGAATAAATATTTTGTTTTGTGGGAGGGGAAAACTTTTTTTTGTGAAAACTTCAATTGAGTTGTATATGATAAGTTAACCATGTAACACGATGTAACTTTTGATGGTCGACAAAATATTAAGCAAAATATGACAACAAATTAACGAGGTTAGTAGGATTTATTTTTATTAACTATTTTGTCACATTAAATTAGTTTATAATGAACTCTATATATGGAACATATTATTTTCATACAGTAAAAATAGAACAATCATCCATTTTACGTTAGATTTTTTTCATAATTTTATTTCCACAAATTGGTAATTTGTGTCACGTGTCAAATATTAGAATGGGAGATGTTTTTGGTTCTACGTTTGTGGTCTATATTTCAAACTATCAACACAGTATGTTTAATATCGATCGATGTGTCCTGCATGTCCATACAATTTACTAATAGCAATATTCCATAAAGCTTTTTATGAAAAATATTTTAAATGTGTTTTCATCTCTGATGTACTAAAATAGCATGAAATATATATATATATATAATCCTATTATTTCAATAAAACACAAAAATAATTATAGATCATCAAATATTTATTGTAGGGAAAAATATTTCTCATAAAAATATTTAATTATACTGTAATGAATGAACTCACAAAAGAAAATATATATTCTCTAAACTAAAGTTAAAACCACATGCAGTTTTGTCTAAAAAATATGATGTTTCACTCACAAAAGGATGAATTAAATAGCATCATCCTACACAAAAATTAATTTCACAACCAAATGTAAATATGAATACTACTTAGTGTCATAAGTCATAACTACTAACATTTCAGCATATATTTTAGTTTCATCAACTACTAAGGATATCATAAAATCTTTCTTTTCTTACAACATTATTCTCGAGAGCTTCTGCACAAAGAAATATTTATTCTCCCCAATTAATTAAAGCAAAAGAAAAATGCTACAGAATCTATCAGAACAAATATAAAAATTAAAAATGGTAAGACTCAAAGCAATAGATCTTCTTAATTTCCATTTCATCATCCTCCATCAAAATAGCAAAACCCTCTAACCCAAATATATTCCGTATCAAGTATGAACTACAAATCTCATAGCATATTGTCTTCAAAAGTAACCTTAATTTGGATCAAAATTTCATTATGTTTCTACATAGTAGCAAACTTAGGTTCGAATTCCTGTTAGGAGAGGTTCCAACTTAATGTTTCCAACGCGTCTTGAAATGGATTAAACCCTTGGAAAAAAGAAAAAAATAAAGGACACTCGAGATCAAGCTTTGCGTCTAAGGACTAATAATAATTTATCTTGAGAAGATTCCCAGAAATCGTAAATCGATGAACTCTCCTGCCACTTCTTTGCTGCAGCAGGGTGAATACGAGTAATACGAGCAATTAATTTTTTTCTCACTATGCGCCATGATAGTAGACAGTGTGTATTCCTTTACACTAACCTTTTTCCACAAGCCATTTATGCAATTCGTATCTTGGTTTGATTCGTTTCTCCAAGTCGTGATATAAATATCCAGGGAAATCGTCTAAGTACTGCAGGGACAATCCAATATCCTTGCAGAAGTACTCGATTTTTTTCTCGAGAATGCTTTCATGTCGGTTAAGAATCTTTGCCGATACGCTCACCATTGCACAAAGTTTCGAGTATTCAATTCCACAACTAAGAAGGAAAACGAACCTTTGCTGCAATTGGTAGCACTGCTGTTTAATTGGGCTAAAGCTTTAACCACATACTTATTCTCTACAAACCCGATTCCACGTAAAAAATTCAACTTTTGAATCGCGTGCCTATGCGATCTTTTAGCTTTTAGTTTTAACAAGTTCTTTGAATAATATTTGTTCATGTACCCATTTTCAGAGTGGATTTTGTAAGTTTCCAATAAAGAATGATCCCCCCTTTCCATTCTCTCGAAAAACCATTCACCAAGGTCCATCGACCTCATAACATGAGGCAAATTAGCCATTCGATTCCTTCCAAAAACATGAGGGTACTTTTGCTCAAAAGACATCAACTCTTTTTTTTTACTCAATCCAAGGTCGTATAGCAATTCTTTAACCGAAATCACACGATCATCCAAATTGAACCCAAAAATTTCCGGCTTTGAAAGAAGAAACAATCCAACTTGTTCCTTTTCAACATTCAACTTACGGAAATACTCAATCTTTCTTACCAAATCCTCTTCCGAATACTCAAGAAAAACACTCTTGCTTTCCCCCATCTCACAACCTGACTAGTAAAACAATCAATTTTTTATACAAACCTCAAGCATAGCAATTAGCATCCACATTTCCCTCCACCAAACTAGCTAAATCATAATCCATAAAAAGTATTTTCAAATCACTTAGCAAACCCTCCATGTTACTATTCAAAACTCGAGGAAAAGCCAAACAAACACCAATTACAACAACAATATTAAACCCATAAACAACTTTTATCTCATTAATCTTTAGCTTCAATTCTCCTGCATCCATTTAGGATATAAAAGCTTCATCTTTAAACAACATTCCCAGTTTACTCCAAGGAAAACCCATCCTCGCCAAAGCACAACCAACCTTAAATTGATTCCAATCGGAAAGAAAATATGTGTTTTGAGGGAAAATAGGAAGTGATTTTTCAATTTCATGACAATTTAAGCCAATGCTTTCCAAGAAAAAATCAAGGTCGTTAAAGGGATGGTACCCTAAAAAATGCTCGAACTAGTTTGTGAAATTGGAGGGCGAAAATATTGTTTTTGCGACTATTTCCCAGAGAGAACTGGCGGAATTTCTAGTGATGTTTTCGGCGTAAAGGTAAGGTAAAGAGCGAGTGGTGTGTAGATATTCGGTTAGTGCTTGCTGGGATTCTTGAATGGCTTTAGACCTGTGGTTCCATGGAGTTTTTGAAAATAGTTTGTTGGTGGTGGAGAACTGATGAGAGATAGTGGCGGTGAGGCAAAATAATATGACGGCGGCGGCAGTGGTGCGGTGAAGGAGCATAATATTTCTGTTAAAGAAATTGGACTCAAATTAATGTCTTGAAATTGTAAACAATTGACTAATTATACTAATTTAATTGAAGTTTAGTTTTAAAATTGCACAATTTTGGTGTTGAGGTTATACTTGATCACCATATTTTAAGATACATGTTTTGGTGAAATGATAATCAATGACATAAAACTTAATGAAGTTACATTTGACTATATATAAGAGAGCTTAAGAAAGTTAGAAATTAGAGTTAATGCTATGAGATAAGTATAATTTTTTTTTAATAAGTAATGCTATGAGGTATATACTATGCATTTATGAGTATATTTATTGCGACTAGGTGATTATAAGAGAGGCGAATCCAACGATCTAGGTTTAGACACATTGATAGGTTTCAAGTTTGATGTCAACCTTTCCTAAAGACCAACGTGATAGATGCATCCTTGTGTATTATGCGAATAGTGTAGGTTGCTATACTCTTGTATTGTTTTACGATTGCTAAAGTATATGTTTGCGATGCTTGCAAGACTTGCTTACTTGTGATAGTTTAGGACCGTTAGAGAAGTTTTGTGTTTGAGCCTTTGAGGATCTTCTTACATGGTCTTGTAGAGGTTATTTGTTGTGACATGGTGCAATATTTTATATCACATGTTTTTATTGTGGGGGAAGGCTTTTTTATTGCCTGTTTTATATTCTCTTGTTTGTTGATAAATAACTATGAAATATTTGGATTGTAAACATTAAAAGGTAAAGAACTGGAACATGAAATTTAAAGGAAAACTCACATCCATGTTTTGTTGATCTGCAGTTTTTCTTTCATTGTGTGACAGATAGAGGAACTAGCCTTTTATTCACACCTGATTCATTGTAAAGGCAATCAAGATCGAACTAAGTAGTAACTGCATCTAAGGAACTAATTTATCTTGAAAAGACTACCTGAAATCGTTATTCGATTAACTCCTGCCACTTCTTAGCTGCAGCAGGGTGAATACGAGAAATACGTGCAATGAACGTTTTCTCACTAGAGGCTATGATAGTAGACAGTGAGTATGCCTTATCACAATAACCTTTCTCCTCAAGCCATTTATGCAATTTGTATCTTGGTTTGATTCGTTTCTCCAAACTGTGACATAAATATTGGGGGGAAACGTTTAAGTGCTGCAGAGACAATCCCATATCCTTGCAGAGGTACTCGATTTTTTTCTCAAGCATGCTTTCTTGTTGGTTAAGAATCTTTGCCAATAATCTCACCATTGTACAAAGTATCGAGTATTCAATTCCACAGCTAAGTAGGAAATCGTATCTTTGCTGCAGTTGGGTGCCACTGCTTCTTGATTCGGCTAAAGCTTTTATTGCATACTTATTCTCTCCAAACCCGATTCCATGTAAGAAATTCAATTTTTTAATCACGTGAATATGTGTTTTCTTAGCTTGAAGTGTTAACAAGCTGTCTGAATAGTATTTGTCCGAACACCCGTTTTTAGAGCGAATTGTGTAAGTTTTTAACAGAAAGTGATCCCCGTTTTTCATTCTATAGAAAAACCAATCACCAAGATCGATCGACCTCATAACATGAGGCAAGTTAGCTATTCGATTCCTTCCAAAAACATGAGGGTACTTTTGCTCAAGATATATCAACTCTTTCTTGCTCAATCCAAAATCGTATAGCAATTCTTTAACCGAAATCACACGATCATCCAAATCAAACCCAAAAGTTTCCGGTTTTGAAAGAAGAAACAATCCAACTTGTTCCTTTTCAACATTCAACTTACAGAAATACTCGATCTTTTTCACCAAATCCTCTTCCGAATATTCAACGAAAACACTCTTGCTTCTTCCCATAAACTCACCGATCTTTCCCGTCTCACAACCTAAGTCGTAAAACAGTCTAATTTTTCTACAAACCTCAAGCATAGCATCCACATTTCCCTCCACCAAACTAGCTAAATCATAATCAACAAAAAGTATTTTCAAATCATTTAGCAAACCCTCCATGTTACTATACAAAACTCGAGGAAAAGCCAAACAAACACCAATTACAACAACAGTATTAAACCCATAAAAAACTTTTATCTCATTAATCTTTAGCTTCAACTTTCCGGCATCCATTTCGGATATAAAAGTTTCATCTTTAAACAACAATCCCAGTTTACTCCAAGGAAAACCCATATCCACCAAAGCACAAACCTCCTTAAATTGCTTCCAATCGGAAAGAAAATATGTGTTATGAGGGAAAAGGGGAAGTGGGTTTTCAATTCCATGACAATTTAAGCCAATGCTTTCCAAGAAAAAATCAAGTTCGTTAATGGGATGGTACCTTAAAAAACGCTCGAACGAGTTTGTGAAAGTGGAGGGCGAAAAGGGTATTTTGGTGACGATTTTCCAGAGGGAATTGGGGGAATTTCTCGCGATGTTTTCTGCGTAAAGGAAAGGTAAAGAGCGAGTGGTGTGTAGGTATTCGGTTAGTGCTTGTTTGGATTCTTGAATGGCTTTAGTCCTGTGCTTCCATGGAATTTTAGAAAAGGGTTTGGTGGCGGTGGAGAAGTGGTGGGAGATAGTGGCGGTGAGACGGAAGACTATAATGGCGGCGGTGGTGGTGCGGCGAAGGAGCATAATATGTCATAGGTTAAGAGATATTCGAATAGTAACTAAAAGGTGGGGTTTAGCCATTTTTGTAAGGTCAATAAATTCTTTATCAAAAAGAAGAAGAAAGACAATAAATTGTTTGCATCCCCTATCCCATGAAATTTTGGGTAATTTATGCCAGGATCCCCTAGATTTATCCTAATTACAAAAAATCAAATGTAACTTTTGGATATACGTCCATTCTAACAGTCGTTGGAAAGAATTACGAAAGTTGAGAAAAATATGAAATGTCCTTTCGTTATTTTACTTACTTAAATAAAAATAAAAAAAAGGGTAAGCACCACTAATAATCCCCTCTTATCATTAATTTTTTTATAGAGTGATATTTTTATATTTTTTTTTTTCACGTTATTCCCCAATGTGAATTATGTGTTTCAGTTTGGTTATTTACGAAGGGTCTTTTACTTATAATGTTTCATTTTAATCCCTCATAAAATTATTTTATATCAATTTAGTCTCTCATAAAACTATTTTGACACTTTAGTTCACTTTCGACAATTTAAAAACGTTTTCATCCTCTTCAACACTTTTATTAATTTCTTCTACTTCATCTTTTTCTAACCCTTGTGAGGTTATGCCCTTATATTGAAACACCCAACAATTCCTTTTTTTTCTAATTTCTAAAATTAATAAATATTTCTTTTTGGGCACCCTAATTTTGGATTTTATTTTATTCTGCAAAGTGAATTAAAACGGACAGTAATATTTTTAATTATTTTGTCTCTATGCTATATTTTTTATTTTTTTATTTTTAGGTTCAGTATTTTCTAAAATTACTTGATTTGTTGATGTGAATTAGGTACTAGCTTGTGATGGATATTTTTCCATGTTGACAATTGACTTGAAATTGTTCAAAGATGTAATATGTTGGGTTCAAGAGCAGCACATGAATGGTTGTATATTGATAATAATTAATAAATAAAAATAATAAGGGCTGACATTTGATTCTTACTCAAAACCAGCAACGGAAATCAAATTTAACATACGAAACAAGAAATAAAATTGGATTTTAAAAACTCTATTTCATTTTGCTCAAGTCTTTGATTACACTTTTTTGGATTTTTGACATTTATCAGTTTTGAGTCATAATATTATTATGTTCTATAGGTATTATCAAACAAACTAAAAAACTCAAAGTGTTGGTTATGTTGCCTTTCAACTTTCCACTTGTCATGTTCTATTGTTTTTTTGGCAGAATTAAAATTTTATTATCATATTTATTGATTTTTGTTGTTGTTTAAATTTTTTTTATTATAATATTGTGTTTTTAATTTTTAATTTATTATGTTGTCTAATATAAAATGCTTATCCGGATATGAAAAAGAAAAGAGAGACAAAAAAATAGAAAAACCGGTAAATTAAAAAAATATAATAAAATAAGCAAGTCTAATATTTTAGATAAGATATAATGAATTTTATTAAGTAAGGACCCCGATTTTCAATTTTGCCTAGCGGCTCCAAAGCCTTAGGACCGCCCAAGTGTGGTGTGGTGGCTAGGTAAAATGTTTGGTGTTTAGGGATTGCTAAAAAATTATTTTCTCATTTTGAAAAGAAAAATAATATTAATTCATCTTATATAAATGAAAATATTTTAGTACAAAATTATTATTCCATCTATTAAATTTTTTAGATTGGTATATTTATTTAAATAAAAATAGAGTTGTTATTTTATTTTATAGAAAATTCAAAACGGTAATATTTAACTTTGTAGAAATTTTTTATTAAGTAATGTTGTTGAAGGTTTTTTTTGTAGATTTATGTTGTTGGAGTTTTATTTAATGAAAATTTCGCATAAAAATTTATTGATTTACTTTATTGAAATGATATAACTAAGTTAATGTTGGAATGAGATAATCATAATAAGGTATACTTTTTTAACAATGAATTATTAAATTATTTTCATTCCTCAAAAGAAAAATATTAAATTATTTTCACGCTTGATATTGTTCATATCTTAATCATTAACGAATCAGGTTTTCTTTTTTATTTGGTAACAAAAATATGAATTAAGTATTCAAGTTATGAAGAATTATAAATAAAGGAATTTTGGATTGAATTGATGGGGTCAGGAATCAAAACTTGGATTCGGGATGGATAAAAGAACTTCCTATGTTATACTATTCAAGTCTCGACGACGAATTTATTTGATAGATTAGATATTGTTATTCATGATATTGATCCGATTTAAAACCATTGAGAGGTAATTAAGTCATTGAATTTACAGACGAAAGATTTATCATCTCTAGGGGATTAAATTCCGAGTTATTGCGAAGTAAAAAAAAACCAATGAAATTATGGAATTAATTGACACAGTTGTCAAATATTTTTGTTTCAAATTAATTGATATGTTTGAATTTTTAGATTTTTTTTTTTTTAATTTTTCTTCAATTTGTGAGAAAGTAAGAAATGTGTCATTTAATATTAAAAAATGGAGTATTATGCAATTTGACAAGAGGGTAAATCCGTAGTCATATCCCAATATAAAATCCCTCGACATTAGCAGCGGATTCCATTCGAAATTGCGTACCCAGCCATGGCACAACCCCAAACTCCTATAAACCCGACACCAAACCCGTACCCGAATCCTAATACGACAGTTCCTCCGACTACATCAGCGGCGGCGCCACCGCCACCGCCTTCCAAGGCGGATCCTACTCTAGCAGCTGCTACGGTCACCTCTACTCTTAAGAGACGTCGAGATGAGGGCGGCACGGAGGCGGAAGCTGAGGCGGGGACCTCAGCTGACGTACCGGCGGCTAAGAGGCGCGAGAAGGCAACGCACGACGTTATATACCGCATTGTGGTGCCGTCAAGGCAGATCGGAAAGGTCATAGGAAAAGCTGGTCACCGAATTCAGAAGATTCGAGAGGATACTAAAGCTACTATTAAGATTGCCGACGCAATCTCTGTGAGTACATTTTGAGATTCTTCAGTGGTACTTTTGGCTATAGTGTGTATATTAGGAGTTCGATTAAGTGTTGAATAGTGGAATTTTCAATTTTGTCTATTTTCTTAATAATAATGACATTGAATATGAGTTTATTAGGTAAATGGAGTTCCTTTGTGAAATCCTTTATATGTAAGAATCCCTAGGAGAAGTATATTTTTAAATGTAGATTGAAGGATGATAAAGGAGAAAAGTAGTATCATTTTTTTTGGGCTAAGTGTTCTTGGTAAGAGTGCATGGTTACTGGTTGTTTGGGATCTTGTTGATAGACACCTTTTGCTGGACACACGACAGGGATAATACAATTTTCTGAAACTAATGAGAGAAGAAGCAGAAAAACTGATATTTGATTTTGGATTCAATTTTGGTGATTACACCTGTTAACTATTTACATGACTGATGAAAAGAAGAAGACAGGGGAAAATGTATCATCTTTGGAGAAGTTTTAGTGTCGGGGAAGGCTTTATTGCCTGTTTTTTATTCCCTTGTTTGTGGACAAATAAGTATGAAATATTTAGATTGTAAAAATTAGAAGGTAAAGAACTGGAATGTGATATTTAAAGGACAGGAATATTAAAGGCAACTCACATACTTGTTTTGTTGATCTGCAGTTTTTTTCATTGTGTGACAGATAGAGGAACTAGCCTTTAATCAAAACTGGATTGTGACCAATAAGGCGGGCCTATAAAATCTGATCCAGATTCTTCTCGCAACTGCAGGAAATTTTCAAATCAGTTCAGGACCTGCACCATATTTAGTCCCAAATCAATACCCAAATGCCCCATATCTAGGTCAGATTTGCCCCTGCGATTTAAATTAATAACACATCCCTTCCCCACCACCTTTAGCCCCTCCCCCCTCCCCTCCCCTCCCGCCCCGCCCCGCCCCACCCCACCCCACCCCACCCCTTCCACTTCCACCACCCCGGGTTCCTTCAGTGGTCCTGGTAGTTCTCTCTCTGCTACGCTCCCCTCCCTCCTTCCCCCTTATTACCCTCTTTCCCCTCTTCTGTTTCTCATTATGTTTGGGAGGCCCCTCTCACCAAACCAACCAAAATTAATAAAAAAGGTTGGATGTTGGGTGGGTACCTATTCCGGTATTCCCTACAGGGAAATCTTGACTGGGGCTGTCTACTTCGACTACCCTATATGAATTGGAATTTAACAAAGTCATTTTTGTCTTGGATTTACTTACTAATAAGGAATTGTTTGTTTTCAGCTACTACATCATATGTTTTTAGTTATTTCAATTTTCAACTTAGATTTTTCTGATATATGTTCGATTACGCGATGTTGGTTCAGACTTTTGGCTGTGAAATCTTTCTATATTGATTATTTTTTTGTATTGTAGCGACATGAAGAACGAGTGATCATTATAAGTTCTAAAGATAGTGACAGCGTTTTCTCTGATGCCGAAAATGCACTTCATCAAATTGTTAGCCTGATTCTCAAGGTAACATGACAGAATTTCATGAGGTGCACCACTGCAGTCCATCTAAAATTATTTACTTTGTTTTAGCACAAGTGTGAGGTTATCATTGCACCTTCCTCCATAGTTCGTGCCGATTGAATGACCAACTCATCTAAAAGCTTAAGCTGTTAGAGAGAGGAATCATTTAATATATATCACTTAACACGTCCCCTCACGTGTAGGCGGTATTCTTTTACTCAAGCCTTAACACGTGGAATTTAGAAATGGGTGGCGGAGGGATTCGAACACCGGACCTCTTTTGGCCTGAGCTCTGATACCATATTGAATGACCAACTCATCTAAAAGCTTAAGCTGTTAGAGAGAGGAATCATTTAATATATATCACTTAACAGTGCCATTGGTGGTAACTGACTGAGATTTGCCATTTTAAATATGTTCATGTTCTGACTTTTTTATACTGTTTATGACTGTCAATGTGAGAGGATTAGAATCCACATACAACGATACTTACATGCTTATATGGCTAAGAGTGTACAGTCTGATAAGAGTTCAATTTAACATGTTATTGTTCACACAGGTAAAGGATTAAAGGGGTCGCTATCTTATAGTGTAACATTCTTACATACCCACCTTGACTTTGTTGTAAAGGATGAATTGTTGTTTAGGTATTGGTTATGAACAAGTGTGGCTATATGGGATGCCGTTACATGAACTTCAAATCATAATTGTTAAAAGCACAAAGCTTAAAAGGTCTCATGGGGCTCTAAAGGGAATATTGCAAAGCAAAGTGCTCTGTAAGTAAGGCGTGTGTTCATATACTCTTTAGTGTATATTAACAATGTTAATTAATTTCAATTCTATAAAATAGAGAGAACTAAATTAAGATAACAAGAAAGTTATCTTGATATTGTATATCAAGTGTAACTTAATATATGCTTCTAATAAAACATACAGAAAGCAAAATCAAGTAGAAAAATAAATTAACTACTGAGAATTTCAGCACATTCCAACCAGGAA
The DNA here is from genome assembly GCA_003313485.2 of Penstemon barbatus. Lineage (NCBI taxonomy): Eukaryota > Viridiplantae > Streptophyta > Magnoliopsida > Lamiales > Plantaginaceae > Penstemon > Penstemon barbatus. The sequence continues at coordinate 68,884,343 of CM064880.1, forward strand.
ATTTCAACGAACATCACCAGGTTGCTGACCAAACTGCCAAAGTCCATCAAATTCTTATACTAAATTCCAACAGTAAAATTAGAAGAAAAATGAAAATATTTTGTTGCTGAAAGAGTATGCCCCTGACAGAACCCAAAGCCGGATAGAAAAATTCTGGTAGACAGATACTCTTACTTAGGCATGAACTAAAGTCAATCCTCTGATTAGTTCCATGCATAACCTTACTTTTTTTCCTCTTTCAGAATTCGTAGTTCTTGTGTTTGGCTTTGGTTTAACCAACTGAATGTCGAAATGTAAAATTCTTGATTTCTAATATTTATGTGGCATATGTTTGCCAACTTAACTGTGTAGGACGACGGGGGAAATGTTGAGGAAGTGAATGTTGGTGCGGGACATGTGGCAGCTAATACAATAAGGCTTTTGATTGCTGGATCTCAAGCTGGTGGTTTGATTGGAGTTTCAGGTCAAAATATAGAGAACTTAAGGAATACGTCAGGAGCAACTATTACAGTTCTTTCCCCTAGTCAGTTGCCTCCCTGTGCATCTGCACATGAATCTGATCGAGTTGTCCAGGTTAGCTAATTGGAAATTTCATCTACAGCGCGAATATGTGGATAAATTTTAAGTTTGATTTCGTAGTAGACCTTTAATCCTAATATAAACTTGCTATTTATGTTTTATGTAAATTCCAGGCTATGAGATTCCTATTAGTAATTTTGTGATGCAAAAGAGTAGCATCCCTTTTACAAATTTTGTGATGCAAAAGAGTAATTTTGGAATGACAGCCTTCTTTTTAAAAGTACTCTCCCACATTCCTAATTACATGATGTGACTGCTCTAAATCTTAACTATTACTTTTGAGGTTAAAAATGCTAAAATAAACTAATCTTTTACCTTCTCATTTTTCATTTATAACATGCCTAATCAAATGAACTTTTAAATTGGGCGGTATTAATTAATATGTAAAATGAATAAAAGCTCGTGTGTGTGTGTATGTATATATATTTGGTTAACTGAAGGATCTGCTTGAACTAATTGTGCATGCCAATGTTAATTATGAATGAACTGTATCCTCTGCCCTTTATTTTAGTTAAGATAGAATTTCATTGTGGCAGGAGGGTACTTATTTTCTTGACCGAGCTTATACTACACTTACACTGGCTTCTCTACCTTTTTCTGCTATGACGCCATTGTTATTGTTTTTCCAGATATCAGGAGATATTCCTGTGGTTTTGAGGGCTGTAGTGGAAATTGGGTGCCAACTGAGGTACTAGTAATTTGCATCAATGTATAACTTTTTTTGTCTTTCTATCTGTTTCTTTCCTAATGCTATTGTTTGCATCATATAGAGATAACCCACCTAAACAAGTAATATCAATCAGCCCAACCTATAATGTTAGCTTGCATCGCCAAACTCGCCAACCTCAACAGTACGTGGATCCCACTTCAGGTAATCATGTCCTTTGCCACACAGGTAACTTAGTTGCTGCATTGTGCTTCCTCTGTTTAAAATATTCATATGTTTCTCTTGATGATATCATCTTGAGGACCACTCATCTTGCAGCTGAATATGTAACTCTGGATCTCATGGTTCCTGAAAATCTGGTGGGAGGGTTGATTGGAAGGTTTGGCGCCAACATTTCACGGATCAGAAATGAGTCAGGAGCAGATATCAAGGTATTAAATTTGTCTAGATATATGTTTTTAAACCTGCTGCTAATTAGTTTACATCCCAAGATCTTAGTGTATTCACATACATATTTGGTTTTAATGATCTCTCTTTTTTTGCGTGCTGAAGTCACAACATCTCTAATTATCGATAGTTTATGAAAGTCTCTTTAAGAATCAGTGCTTGCTTATATCTCCAGTTCCTGGGGAAAATTCTTTTTGCAGGTTTATGGGGGCAGAGGTGAACAAACTCAAAGGCAGATCCGCCTCAGTGGTAATGCTCAACAGGTGAAGCTTCATTTATTTTTAGTTCTTATAAGTTTCAGAAATTGTGACTTCTCTGTACCTGTGAAAAACCTACCGTAGTCTTTCACTGTGGGCATTATTGTCTTCTTTTTTGGTAGAGCCTAATACCGGTCCTTTTTATTCAACATGAATGTGATATCTATTATAGACTAATGATTCTTGATTCCTATATAACTGTCTGTTTTAGATTACACTTGCCAGACAGCGGGTTGATGAATACGTATATGCTGAATTGATGAGACAAGCGGGTGGTCAATTGCAGCCAACTGTTGGTCAACTGCAGCAAGTTGCACAACAGCCAACGTAATTTATTTATTTTTGATTATTTGATTTTTTGCTTATGTGATTCTTAAAAGTGTTTGTGGAAGTTTTACTTGTAAATGAAAAGTGCATCATATTTGTGCAGACCTGACATGTCAAATTCTCTGTACCAAGGTTATGCACATGCTCATGCCCTTTATGCAAACAGGTTTGCATCTCAGATTTTATTATGTGTTTGTTTTTAACGTGCCTGCATTTTTATAAATCTCGTTTGTCGGACCTCCTTGATTAATCACACTCAAATGTTTTTAACCATAACATTTTAAATTTCTGTATAAGGAATATAATAATCTCATTACATCTTGTGGGGGTTGAGGTATATTGATAGATAAACGTGACTCAAGAACTCTCCTTTATGCCAAGGCAGCCTCTTTGGATATATAACCAGTAAATAAGTGTGTAAACTAGTCGAATTGAGTCATACATCACTCTGTTCTAACTTAATTTTTTTTTCTTTTTTTTTTTTTAATATTGTGTTTGATATTTTGTTTCTATTTTTTAACCAATAACGCGCTTTAATCAAGCTGCCCCGATACAAGTTGGGGTCGAAGCAGGTTGATAATTTTACATATCCTTTGTCAATGATTAGCTTATTAAGTCAAGCAAAGAGCTTTCGATGATTGTTCCAGACTAGTTTTGGTATTAAAATGCAGCTAAAGTTTCATTTTCTAATTTTGTAGCAGTTACGACGTAGGAACGAATACGATGACCTCTCATCCTCCAACGTATGCATCAACCGCAACAAACCAAGTTCCTCCTCCTTATTATGGTTATCAGCCTTATCCTGCCCCACCACAATTATAGTGTGAAGTAAGTAATAGTATTTTCCTCTTTTCTGGGTGGCTTTTGTTATTTTTTATGTTGATGTAAAATTCTAGGATTTTCATCTTTGACCTTTGGTTATCAACCTTGTATTCTCTGATTAGTTCAATAAAACATATTTTTGTTGGATTTAGAATGTTGTCTGTATATACACCTATGCTCTCTAAGTACCTGATTTGAGGCAAGGTATAGATTTTTCCAGTAAGTTTTATATTCACCTAAGAGTAGATTTGGGATACATAGTAAATTCAGAAAGCGTTTGCAACCTTAACTTGATCAAAAGATATATGATCTTTTGAAATGCAAAACCATCTCCTATGAAATGCAAAAGATATGTGATTTCATTTCATATTCTTAGATTTTTTTTTTGGAGAAAATATTGCCGTCTTAGATTGAACTGGCTCATTGCAACTGTTGTGAAGTTGTATAAAATAAGCTGCAGATTTATGGCTTTTTTGGCCCAATAAGTTGCTAGAAGTAAAGGCCCAACTTATTACTTACTACTACACATGATAATAGAAGAAGCTGCAGATTTAAGATACATAATAATTGAAGACCACATGGTCAAGTTAATGAGCCTGTTTGTCTCGCTTTTCCGAAAAAAAATTCGGTTTTCGGAAAGTTCAAACAAACAATCCAATCACTTTCCCAATTAATTAGCTACAGTAATTTTTTTCTTAAATCACTCTCCGAAAGACCAAACAAACATGCCACTTTTCTACTCTATTTCTATTTCTCTCTATATTAGAAAAGTCAAAAATTGCGGCTACTTTCCCAAACAACTCTCCCAAAATCCAAACAAACAACATTACGCAAATCGAGATTATTTCTCAAACCTCTATCACTTTCTCAAACCACTCTCCGAAAGGCGAGACAAACAGGCCCAATCTCTTCTAGACGGGTTCGGTCTTTCTGAATGACGTAATTCTGAAAATGATAAAAGAAAAGCAGAAATTCTCTCTGTTTCCTTTTTATTTTTTCATTTTCTACTATTCTCTTGTGTTCCTTTGGAAACCTACTTCTTTCTTTGCTTTCCAACTAAATATAAATTTTTAGTGAAATAACTACTGTTGAAATTATTTTGTATTATTATGTATATGTTAGACTTCATTTAATATGAGGTCCATCAAATGATATACAATTAACACGTTTTAATTAATAATCTACAATTTATAATGAAATTATACAGTATATATTGTCCTCGTTAGATGCACTAGTTTGCTTGAGAAATTATCTACTTATATGATGATGATGATGATGTGTGCATGCTCAGTTTAAGTTTGAACAACTATTTTCATTTTTATTTTCTACGATTGCCTGCATGTTTCCTTATTTTATGATTTTTTTTCTTCGTATTTTTTAAAAATTTCTAATATTTATTAGCCCGAAAAATACTTTGGAAACAAAACCATTCTTGTCATCATTCAATTTCTTTGTCTTGGACTTCACCCGCTTAATGCTACGTTTGGTTTATGGATTTCAGTGAGTAAAATGATAAGTAAAATCCAAATGAACAATTAATGAAGTTCAACATTGTGTCATTGGATGCAAGAAGAAATATTTTCCTTAGCATTTTTAATCACTTAAATCCATGAACCAAACATAGCCTAAATGAATTCAGATCCCAAATTCAATTATAGTATAACTATATCTATATATATTTATATTGTGAAAAATACTAATCTGAAAAATATTCAGATGACACACTTATCTTAATATATATATATTATATAAATTGTCTCCTCTTTATCCTTGAACTAATTAAAGCAAACCATGTAATAAGTAGTGTTCCTATAGCAATTAGCAACATGATTCACCAATTGTGGCACTGTCTTTTCAGCCTAGCTATCCCATATTTTATCCAGTTCCCAAGAGGCAACTTGGTTCACTTTTAACTCAGGATAATAGTTTGAAAATCTAACATATATTGCACCTGTAGAAAATTCTTGCATAACTCTAGGAATAATATAGTATATTATTTTTAAGACATTGTAGTTAAGAATATCGTTCGTTGCTTGCAAAATTAAATGATTGATATTGTACATCTCCAGCCACAAAGTTTAGAATTTTTTTTCTCAAACAAGTTATAGCAAGATTTTTGTTACGCACATATTTTGTTGTATTTGCACAGCTGGAACTCATTTGATTATTGTACGAAAATTTTATTGGTTTTAGGTACAAACCAAAGATTGAGTCTTATTATATAAGATGTACCTTCATTGTTTGACAATACATATATAATGTTGAAAGACTATAAAAAATTAAATATCCCAAATGGGTCAATCATTCGGCTTCAGTTATTTATTACGTACTATAGTATTAATTTATTTATTTATATGTATATGATTTTGTATTAATAAAATTTTGTGATACGAACTTTTCATGAGGTACGGTGTATATTCTATTAAGAATGCTTCATGCAATGTGCATGTTCAGATATAAGTTACTAAAAGCATAGCTGCAACTGAAATCACAAAATAGACTATAAATTTGAATACTATATACAATATATTAAATTTTAATGTTGTCAGATATATAAAATTACTCGAATTATGATTAAATACCTATTGAGCTCGTTATGTGAAGAGTAAGGCGAAGTTAAGATACACTGTGACCTTATAGAGAAAAAATATAACGTAACATGCATATGATTGGATCTCGTTTTTTCGTTCCATTTTTTTTATAAAGAAAAAAATATGACCTAATATCCACATGGTTGGTTGTATCTCATTTTTCATTCCTAATCCAATTTTGTAATTCTTGTTTCGAGTATTTCAAGTTAATTTAAGTCTTAGAATTAAGAAGATATATTTTTTATATTCTCGCTTGAAAATAAAAAATTGACATTATTATAATGGGTGAAGTACAGTTTTCCTTTAAAGTATGAGGGTGGTATCAGTTACCTCTTAAAGTATCAATTGTAAAACCTACCCCCCTCTGTTATAGTTTTGTAGTTTTTATTCCAAAAATACCATTGTCACTTTCAAAAATAATAAATTTCTTAATTAGTTTTTCTCTTAATTAATTATGAATCCATTCATTCACCAAATAACATTATGTTTTAATTTATTCATTTCTTTTTTTACCTTCCTTTTTTTCATCTCAATTTTTTTCTTCATTTTCATCTCATTTTTTATAACCGAAGGAAACAAAAGAAATGAAAAAAAAAATTAAAATATAATATTGTTTGGTGGATGAATTCATAATTAATAAAGATTTTTTTTTTTATAAAAAGGTGAAAATTTAAAACATATTATTGTTTGGTGTCAAACTTGAATTTTGCGCGAAAAAATTTGAAGGAGAATTACTTAATATTTTAAATAATAATTTATACCAAAAATAAATGAGATAATTATCATCAAAAACTCAGAAAAATATAAAGAAAAAATTGAGATATAAATAAAAAAAATGAAATATAAAATAAAGAAAACAAATTTAATCAGTAATAAAGAAAAAAATGAGATGAAAATAAAGAAAAAATTTAGGACCATAAAATTAAAGGAAAAAAATGAAGAAATTAAAATGTAATAGTATTTGTTGGATGGATGAATTCATAATTAATAAAGATTTATCTTTTGATAAATTAATAAAGAAATAATTTATTTATTATAAAAGGAGCAGGGATAGTTTTGAAATAAAATGTTCAATTTTATAACAGATGGAGTAAATGTTATAATCAATGTTATTAAAACTGGACCGGACCGGCCGGTCCGACCGGTTCGACCGCGAACCGGAGGTCGGCCCGGTCCGGTTTACCCCTTAAAACCAGCAACTCCAAAAATCAGTTTGGACCGGGTTGAACCGGTCCAAAACCGGTGAACCGGTATGGACCGGTTCAACCCGGTTCTGATATCCTTTTTATTTTTTATTTTTTTAGTACAAATTAAAATTTATAAATTATAGAAACTTGTAGCCAAATTTATTTATAAATTAGATAGTTAACTTAAATAAATATTTCACACATTATGAATGAAAATTAATACTCAAATAATAGTTTTATATTAAAATTTATTCTATAAAATATTATTTTCAATATTATTTTTAGGATAAATAGTCAAATCGATATAATATGCAAGTTTGACTTTGAATATTAGACTTTTATACATAACCATATTTTAAAATTTATGAATATCTTAGTTTGTTGTATTTTTAACTTACACTTTTAAATTTTTAAAAAGAAATATAATCATATTATATTTATATGAGCATACAAATTAGTACCATATTACCGTTATGATATAAGTTAGATAAATATTATATGATTTAATTGTAGAATATTATAATTTTTTTTTTATATTTTTAATCAATTGTATGATAATTTTTAAATTTTATGCATATTACATATACTTTAAAATTAAATATATTTATTACATTATTATTACGTCATCCGGTTCGACCAGTGATCCGACCGGTTCGACCAATAAAACCACTAATCAGTCGGCTCACCGGTTCACTGTCCGGTCCGATTTTGAAAACATTGGTTATAATTGACAATGGCGGAGCCACATACAAGCTAGGGGGGTGCATGGACCCCCCCTAAAGTTTTTATCTTTAGGTTATATTATATGCATAATATTGTGTTTTCTTAAAGAATATATAAAACTTTGAAGTATAATTTATAATTTTCTTTTAGTGAACTCCTCTAATAAAAATTAAAATCTTATAAGAAAGGGGTCCATCCGTCCATATATATATTACCGTGTCATGACATTAATAGTCATGGTAAAGAGGTGAACTAATTAAATTCAAACTCTTAACATTTATATTCTTTTTTATTTTGTAATTTTAATCATAAAAAAGACAAACAATATGTTCAGAAAATGAAGACACTTTTTAAGTATCTAATTTCATACCAATATCTTTTGTATTTGATCTCATTTGTACTAAAACGAGCTTACACATAAAAGTAATTTTTTTATTCAACAAACATGGGTCTTTCTAAAATAAGATTTTATAGAACATAAAGTGTATATCAGTATATGAGATACCCCATCTCAGCCATTAAAAAAAGTCAACAAGAAATCTGAACCACAAATTTTGGTCAAAATGTCCAATGATGATGTGGCATCGGACATTTAGAAAAAATAAACATATGTTAAATTACATACTAACCCTTTAATTAATATGTTTAAAAAAATCTCCCTAATCTCTAATTAGTATCAAATATCTTTCCAAAAAAAAAAAAAAAATCGAGAAAATTGCACTATTCATACGAAATTTTTGCCTACTTTATATATTTCATACAAAACTTTTCAAAAAGACACATTTCGTACAAAAGTTAGATAACTTTTTTTTATATTTCATTCGGCCGCTAGTTTTTGGATGAAAAATATCACGTGCCAAATATGTGTCCGTTAACTCACCATTTTTATCTCTCAAGGGAACATTTACAATTGAACACAAAATAAACTAAATTCTTGAAGGGGATAATTGTAATTATTGCAACCCCGCCCAATTCCTCTTCATTCACCTCCGAGACCACAACACTGTCCAGCCCCAATTCCTCGTACCCACACAACCCCACTTTCATTTTATGATTAGGATTTTCTGTTTTAGAATCTCAGTTAGTTCTAATTTTTTAACACAAATCAAATCATTTTAATATCTTTTGTATATACATATTTTGAATTTTACCACCTAAAGTATAAAATAAGTACGTATGAGATCCGTTGCATTTTTCCCCCTTAAATGATTTTATGCCAATTTCGATCGCCAAAAAACTCATATATGCGCCTCACATGTATTTTAAGGAAAAATTAGTCAAAACATGACGTGCATTTTTTACTTTCTCTTTACAAATAAAATATTTTTCTACTTAACTTCGGATTTCCGATTCTTTTACATGAGCGAAGTATTTGGACTTGTAAGAAGTGTTGTGACTAAAGTGGCACAATATTTTCCGCCGAACAAAAATTAAATAAAATTATTTTAGGCGGTAATTAAGTGATTATTTTGTACATGTGGGTGGTAAAGTGCAACAATATGTAACTTTGGGGGATATGATTTTTGTCAAATTAATAAAGTGGACTTCATAAATCATATGAAAGCTTTTATCAATTTTTTTTTAAATACAGAGGTTTATTGCAAAAATTTAATGTTGTCAGGGGTTATTGATAATATGTTAATTTAAGGGGATGTTTTTTCATCATTTGATGGGGTAAAATTGTCATTTCGACTTGAGAGGGATATTTTTTGCCAATAATAAAAAAAAATTACAGGGTTCTTTTTCTAATAAAAATAACATATGTTTTTTTTAATTAGAAAAAACACAAGGGGTGTTGAAATTTACTCATAAAAAAGGGTAAATTTGTCTTTGAGAAAATAAATTATTTTAACTTAAATTTTAAGGGGACATATGTCACCAAGATAAATGTTATCTTATGTGCTCTCCATCCATCGAAATCTTATTTTAGACGGACCCAACAAACATATATATTTAGTTTTCTCAACAAAAGGGAAAAAAAAACAAATATAGTACTCCTACTTACTTTTAATTGTGATTTTATTACTAGTGGTGTTTTTTTTATAATTTAGTATTTTGATACAATTGTATTATCAAGATCGATTAGAGTTTTATTCAAATAAGATTTGTTCCGTGTGATTATGAGGTTAAATTAATTGTTGTTGTAGAATTTGTTTTTGAGTTATTAATTTATTTTTATTTTTATTTTTATTTTAATTAATAAGTATAGTTCAGTTTTATAATGGACTCCGATGAAAAAAGTTTCTGACACCACCATACAGGGATAACTGATATCACCCTATACTTAAATGGGAAAAATTGTATTTTATCCTATTATAATAGTAAATAATATTTTTTTTAAAGTATTATAAAAAACTATATTTCCTAAACTCTTTAATTAGTCTTGTTCACGTACACAGGAACCAGTACAATTTGAACTGTATGGAAGAATCAATAACTGCAATAATAATTACACATCTGATTGAAGTTTGAATTCTTTTTTATCCATATCTATAGTTTCAAGCAAAGCATTAAAATTGATGCAAAAAACCCGACAATGAAATGGAATAGACAATTCGGGTGCTGGAGTGGGGGACCACAATTGTAATGATTGCAATTTCCTTTTTCTTTGAAATAAGTATTCAGAAGTTTGAAGGATTTGAATCTCGTCATCCATTTTTTTTTTTTTTTATTAATATCGTGGGAGAAAATTTTCATCTATATTAGACATAGGACTGTCAATTGGGTCTTGTGAGTCGAGCTTTAAATAACTCAAACTCATATACCATCGGGCTTCATAGTTATAGGATCAAGCTCGGCTCATAAATTTTTTAATTGTTTCGGCTCAAACTCAGCTCATGTAACGTTTCGGGCTTCGGATTTATATCGAGCTTATGTCGGGTTTATTAACACTAGCAAATGTTACTCCATAAATAAAAGAATTACGCACTAATATGAATAAACCACTCTTACTTAATACACATGAGACAAGAATATGTAAATTCCAAACTTGTTCTTCATAATATTAAACATTAAATAACATTAAATTGTATTACTGTATTAGATAAAAACTTTTCATCTTCATAGAAATATAATTATTGATATACGTTTTTTTTACTCCAGTTAAGTAGAGTTTTAGTGTTACAAGACTTCCAAATTCTCAATCTTGATCACTTTCTTTTATTTTTTTCCTTTATGTTTTTCATTTCGCTTGTACAATTATATGTAATCGATTTTGATATCTGGTACATAATAATTTTGATATAAATAATTAGTAGTAGTATTCGGTCGGGCTTTATTCGGACTGAGCCTTATTAGGTTCAAACTCGGCTCATAAATTGATCGGGTTTAATTATAATGGCTCAAAATCGGTCCGTCTCACAAATTATTCGGGTTTGGGTCATATTTAATCGGGCTGAGCCATCGGGCTTCGGGTAGGCCTGGCTCAATTGACAGTCCTAATTAGATATCTCTTGAAGAAAAGATGTAAATCGAGGGATGTGCATGGATGATAGAATTGTGAGGGAGAAAGTCAACATGATATCAACCCCAACACGCAAACTCCCACAATATTTTAATAAAAATTTATGCCACACGAGATTCGAACTTGCATTATTGAAGGAAAGATTCTCCACGTCACCTCCTTTCGCCAGTGCCCAGTGGTTCTTCCATATTCTCTTCTCAATCTTTTTTAATTCTTCTTCTTGTACTATTATCCTCCATAATAAAATCTTCCCTACTTAAATATTGTTATTAACACCATCTATTTTCGGCCAAACGTATTCATGATTTTAAAAGTACTATTATTTTCTTCCTTTGAAGTTCATATCAAATTTGATGTTGGATCCAAAACTGTTTGTATTTTTTTGATAATTAAACAGTCATATCTACTTTAGACTTTTTTGTACAATGTAGATGACTAATATTTAATGTAGTATATATAATGCAGTTAATTGTTAGTAGTTCTACGTAGAAGAAAATCATTATCTAAAATTGTTGGTCTCATTATGTTAGAACTTAGAACATATAATTCAAAAAGTTGTATTTCTAAAATATTTTCCAATCCAATAATATACTCTATATTGTTTTAAGAAATGAAAATGCAAGTAGTACCAATAAATATGTGTATGGCTGGCATCCAATGATTGGGAAACGTTGGATTTGTGGGTGAGGGGGAGACAAACACGACACTGGTAGGGACCACTTTCATTTATCTAGACTTTTTATTAACTGAGGGGAAAAGGAAGGAAGTAAGTATCACGACTTTGGAAAAAGCGTTGACAAGATGAGGAGACGACATATTAAAAGTACCACCCACCACCGCACGTAAAGTCACCTGACATTAACTTTTAGCTTTCCTTTATCAAACTGAATATTATATTATTATTATTATTACATTTATTATTATTATTATTAGTATATCAATCATTTCACATTTACAACGCCCCATTCACGTGATCACCACTTCCTCTCGTCCCCACTCCAATCGCTATTGAATATTGTTGATTACTAGAAAACAACGTAATTGTACGATTCTATCGTATATGGTGATTTTTCATTTGAAATATACTACTAGTATTAACTCTACGGGAAATTCTTACCCAGACCGGGTTTGGCCGAACCCAAAGCAATTATATGGCAAGTGTAATACACTTGCTTTGGGATTGGATGTAACTCCCAGGAGAGTGACCAATCACAAAGCAAGTACAATACACTTGCTTGGTGATTGGTTGGGTTTGGCCAAGCCAGGCTTGTATAAGAATTTTCCTAACTCTACAATGTGATGAATGAAATATACGCGCTTTTAGATAAATTATTAAATTAGGTTTAAGACTTAAATATATATATATAGATAAACCAATATATATATATATATATATATATATATTAAAATAAATATATCGTTCATCTCTAAATTTTTGTTCCTATTTATTTTTGTAATTTTTTCTCAAAAATAATATCTATAATGAATTGACATCATTAATTCACAATCACTTTTCAGATTTTTGTTTTGAATTATACAACAAATAGTTTGTATATTCTCGAATTATTTTTGAACTGAGATAAGAAAGAATCATATTCCCTTTGTCCCTAAATTTTTAATCAATTTTCTTTTGAAAAAGAAAAGAAAAGAAAAACATACTCAATTTGCTGCAGTTAGTGGTCCATCTAATTAATTTTTTTATTAGCTATTCTTTCAATTGGGATGTGTTAAGTTTACATTAGTATTAATATTTATGTAGGGCTGGGTAAATGAGATCGGGTTTCGGGTACTCGTCCCTTCTCGATCGGGTTTTTCTCATTTGGGACAGGATAAAATGGGTATTTTTTCATTTGGGACGGGACAAAACCCGGTCAAGAAAAATTGGGACGGGATTCATGAATTGATCCCCACCCGATCGGGAAACCCAGTCCCGATTACATAGTTTAATATATATAATCAAATTACCTAATTTAAATCAAAATACAACCATTCACATCTCCCTTTATATATTCTTTTTCTATAAAATCCAGTCTAAACTCAGCCACAACTCAACTCCCATCGCCCGCCACTGCTCCGTTACTCGCCAACGTCCGGGTTTTTCAACATATATCATCCAAGAGATTTCAATTTTCAAGTTTCTCCAATAATTTTTCAATCAGATCTTGAGGTTTTGAGATCATTTCTAAGTCCACATGTGGTGCATAACTTCAAGTGGCACGTGGCGCAAAATGGTGAAATGGCACACCAATATTGACACAGAAGATCCGAGGCGGTTTGAAGTTGCATTAAACTAAAAAAAAAATTAATTGTTTATCGGAACACCCGGTACCGTCCCGAAATCCCGAAATTAAATCGGGTACCCGAAACTCTCTGGACCTTGATTGATCTACCAGATTTCGGGATTTGAATTTGAGAACCCGAAACCCGAAACCCGATATCCCGAGAACCCGTCCCGATCCCACCCCTAAAAAGATTTATGTTATTCATAAATATTAAATAATATATTATTTCTTATATTAACTTAAAAATCACTTTATTTAAATCGATTTATCATAGGAAAAATAAAATGTAAGTTTGCACTTTGCATGCGTGTGTTAAGTAAGAGAAATTAAATACTTAAACTTACATGGCAAAATAGCCGAAAATCATATCTATGATTGGATATACTCTAGTATTATGTCCAATCCTTACATAACTATAATTCTCTTTATTAAACACAAACTACAGCTGTCACATGGTTACATTAATTCACTCACTATAGTTGTGAAATACTAATACTATCAAATTGCAACCTCCAACAACCTTCGTAAATTTTGACCTCTTATTTAAAATTTAAGGAGTGAACGGTACTGTTATACATTAATTCTCATTTTTACTCTGCACTTTTAAACAAAACCACCATTTTAATCCAACATCTAGATTATATTTAATAAAGTATTTTTAATTGTGATTCACATATAAATAATAGTGGGATATATATTATTTTGAGAAATATATTAATAGTTTAAATATAATAATCTTGTTTTATGAATTTAAATTAAATATATCGTGAAAATAATATAAATTTAAAATATTATTATTTCAAAAAATATATAAATTACTATTTAAAAATATTTTTAATTTTCTATGAGAAAAGAACAAAACTTTTGTACTTTCAATGCCAAAAGAAATTTTAACAATTAACTTTGACCTCTTATACTTGAGAGGTCAAATTTATAATTTTTTGGTGGGTTTTAAAATATAGTAAGAACTTCTTTGGAGCTCAAATTTTTACCAAAACTTATATATTTTCTTATAATTTGAGTTATAAATGATCCTTGGAGAAAGGAATTTAAGTGGTCATATATTTAACTATTTTTGAAACAAATCACATGGAACAACTTGCAAGAACACGTGGTAGTGGGAACACTTTTATTTATGAATCTAGTCTCAACATTCTAGTAAATCTTACATCAAAGCATAAGAACTCTTCTTTAGGCTTTGCTGGATTGTTGGATAAAGACAATGAAATGTGGAACCTCATTATATCAACCTATTTTAGTTTTCCTCTTTTAGATCTTAAAAGTACGTACTTAATTCTATTTAATTTTTAGTAATATTAATTTGATTTTTTAATGAGATTATATCAATAAGTATTACTCCACGTCTTCTAGTATAGCTAGGATATTTAGTATTCTTTTATTTATTATTTGTGTATGCTATTTAGATAGTCATTGATGGTTGGCAAGTATGATTATCCTAATGATGATTCTATATGTTTTTCATGCGTATCTCACTGATGGGTATTAAATTCCTCGCTAATTGTTTATTTTTATCGGAATATTTTTTTCTTAGCAATATCTTTGGCATTTGATCTTATAGTGTTTCCGTAATATAGGAATATATATTTTCAATGAGCGACATTACAACATTCAATGCCAGTGGAAGTGACTCGAGTTCAAGTTCGAGTTGTGAGATTATGATTTTGAGGAATTGTCGATACGTAAGGTCAAAATTATACGAGATTTTTCCACAGAAAAATTGTATTTTCAATTGAATTTATAATTTGGGATCATAAGAGAAGTCTCCGTCGATAGGAAATACAAGATTTATATACCATAAGATGTCATACCATATATATAGGTTCACATGTTCATAATAATCTCGTTTGCTTATCTTTGCAGTGACCAAATCTCGGGTGAGAGCTAGATGTGATAGTGTTGTGAGCTATAGGTTATTTATCATCCCAAAGAGAACTAAAAACTTTGTTTAAGATTATGGCTGCAGAGCTTCAAATAGCGCACAACTAAGATACTTATTGTTGGAACTATAGAACGTGACAATTCAAGTGCGAAGTGAATGGGCGTTGTGTCGTGAGTCAATCATGTTGATGATGAAGAGAGACCTGTAAAAGTATTAGTTGATTTAGAAAAAAAGTCTTAGAACTGATGTTTATTAAAGAATGATAAATAGAAAAGTGATGTGAACTTTTATTTATGTTTTAAGATGCAACAACAATGCAATTATAGTTTAAAAATTTAATATAGATGCAAACACCAATTATTAACTTTGTCTTTAAACTTTCTTCCCACTCCTACAATGTTAAACTTATGTAATACATTCAAACTATATTTTGTAGTCCATAGAATATAGTTAAGTTTCTATTCAATCGGATAAAATCTTTTAAATTTAAATAACACACAAGATCTATGATTGTAGGTGTATATCAAAATTAATTAATAATTAAAAAAACCAAACATTACATATTTGCAAAAACTATTCCCTGTCTCAAAATTGAAATAGTATGACCCATCGATGGTCACTCTATATGAGAAAAATAATTTAAGCCAAAAACAAATCAAATTTTGAAAAAAGGTCCTATTTTTAAGACATGCTAAAAGGAGTAAAATCTTGTTATTGAATAGTAGTAGTATTTGTATGTGGCTAGTTAATTATTAGGAATAATTGAGTGTTGATTAAACGATGATAAAGAATGGCAAGGAGTATCCAATGATTGTACCCGACTGCGTGTCGGATCCAAGAAGGCAATCCAATGCGCAACGCATGAGCGGTCCCACATGATGCTACATGGGATGGCAATACATGGTCATGTACACGTGAACCATGATGCTCCCCCACGTGACCTTCTCTCTTATTTTTGTCCCCACATGTACACTAGTTCTAATCTAAATTCACATACCCCAACCATTTTCTTTATCAAATTAGCTTGAGTTCAACTTTTGTTAGGAATCGAATAAATTTAATCGTACAATCATTTTACTTGAAAAAGAATATCAATTCTTTCACCTCAAGTTTCTTAAGCCTCTACCTAGGTTTTATTTTAATAAAACAATTATTACGTTTCTTCTATAAAATCATAAAGTTCAATGTTTTAAACTCTTACCTAAAAATTTGCTATAAAAATGTAGAGTAAAATGAATGGGACGGACGGTGAAGTACCTTCCAATGATTTCTAATCCAAAAGATTTATAATTGTAATCATTATGTGAGTGTGTCAAATTGTGAATATTGAGCAGTCGGTCAAAGAAAATTCTAGTTTGAATCTATGTCGATTTTTTCAAAATTCTTTATAAACATATCACGTGAAAATTACTTACATTATGATCGGCCAATTACAAAAATTTATTACGACTAGTTAGTACTTAGTAGTCAACATACTCCGTTTCAAAAGAGATTAAATTATTTGCAATATCTAAAAATATACATAAAAAAGATAAAATTAGTGATCACCAATTTACGCATGAACTACAACAACTTTTCACTAATTGTCACGCACACTAAAACTAAATCCCACCATAGAATATGTTAACAAACTAGTAACCCCTCTTTAAACATACGTCAATATTTAAATAATCAACAATGAAACCGATGAACATAATGTGCATTTATGCTACTTAGTTGCTTATGGGTTTTCAATTCACAAGACAAGACAAAGAACTTGTAAGTTGTAACATACTCTTTATTTTAAAATGATTAATTACTCCTAATTAATGCAAACTATAAACTCATAATCCAATAGAAATTTAATTGCCGAGAAAAGATAGGACACCATAAAATAAAGGAAAAAGATGAAATTTAAAGAAAATTTAACACCCCTAGTAATAAAGCCAAACCACCTACATCACACGCTTGTTTCGTGAATTGGGCCCCAATGCATTTAATAGTTCAAAGGCTAAGCGCGTGGGAATAAGTAAATTGGTTCTCACGAGAAAAATCACAACCCCATGTCCATGGTCAAACGTGAAAAAAGGACATTTTAAGAGGAGTTACATTTGAAAAGGAAAAAGCAATTTATGACTTTTAACCAGGGTTGACAACTTAACCCTCTTCAGCCTAACTTGTATGATCCATGTTTGGTTTGCCCGAATATTTGCAATTTGAAGCACAAGTTAAAATTTCATTTTCTTAATTGACATGTGTTTGATTAGCCGAATATTGAATCTTTTTTTTTTTCAAGAATTTTCAAAATAAAAAATCTGATGTTTTTTTTGAAATAACTAGAAAATATTTAATTAAAGAAAAATGTTCAAGTAGGAATAATATCATATTTTTGTTTTGATTAATTGAGCAGCGAAAATGTTTTTATGTTTTAAGTGGAGACGTGTGAAAACTCCAATCTATATAGATTAAAATTAAAATTGGATTATTATTGCGTCAAGTTTAGACCTAAGTTTCATTTATTTAGACTTTGTGACCCTTTATAATAGATCTCGAACAATTTTCATCCATATTAGAAGTACAACTTTTTCATAAATTTTTTTATTAATTATTTGTCAAATTCTAATTAACATCGAAAGAGCTTGAGATGTTAAATTAAATTGTCGTTAATTAACACTATTTCCTTTTAAGAATCTATGTAACATGAAAAAGGCATGCCCCGCCCTTTTCAATCAACACTTTACTATAAATTTTGTTTCAACTAAAATTGTTCACATAAAAAACATGACAACTTTTGAAGAATCGGAATATTTCAGTCTTTGCAAACACTACACATATTGAAGTGAATCGTGGTTAAAATCTCAAATAACTATGGTTAGTAAACAACAATAATAAAAAGAATGAAAGGAAAGCAAAGCAAAATCCCATCCCACCATCATAAAATCATAATAGACCACTCTGTCTGACACAAGTCATCATTGAACATTTGAACTTCTGCCTTGTACCTTGTATTGTATTGTATTTGTATCTCTCCCCTTCAAGAAACAGAGAGAAAGCAGAGGAGATCTAGAGGAGGAGTGAAGAATTAATTAAAGATGGCTGAAAAAGAAGATGATGGTTTAGGTTTGAGCTTGAGCTTGAGATGCCCGGAGGAGCAATATCAGAATGTTAATCCTCCGCCGCAACAACCACCGGCGGCTGCAGCAGCACCTTTTCCATTAAATCTGTTTGGGTCCCATTTGCATTCTGATGCATTTCCTTCGTCTGCTGCTGCTGCTGGTATATATATATTCTTTTTAATTTTAGTAAAACAAACAACAAAAGACATTCATTCATTTACCCCTTTTTCAGTCGGATTATATATCAACTTCAAAAATACTAACATTTATTGGAAAATTTTGTAAGTCAAAAAAAAATTATTGAATAGAATCCACTTCGATTGACTGAAAAATAGAAATATTTTTGGTGTGGAAACATACAAAAGCTTTAGTCATCCAATTGCGGTAAATGTGATTTTTTTTTTTAATTTATGATTTACTATAACTGAAGTGACAAATATATATGTTTTTTTTTTCCCTAATAAATTTGATAATATATCAATTTTTTACCAAATAAATAAAACACAGGGATGTTTGTTTATGCATTTTTTTTCATAGTAATAGTAATATATTTATTCGATTTCCAGTAAAACTAATGAACCCTTTTGATACATGTTTAATTTCAGATCGAAATGCTGAAGAACCCAGATCATTATTTAGAGGAATAGATATAAATGAATCGATCACAGTAATAGACGACTGCGATGAAGAAGTAATGGTTTCATCTCCAAACAGCACCGTTTCAAGCGTGAGCGGGAAGAGGAGTCGCGAGAGAGAAGAGAACGAGGGAGAGAGAGGATCCAGTTCACTCGAAATCGACGATGACGAGGGGGGAGACGCGGCGGGGCGGAAGAAGCTCCGGCTGTCGAAGGAACAGGCGACGGTGCTTGAACAGACGTTCAAGTCGCACAACACCCTGAACCCGGTGAGTGAGTGGCCACTGAGGGTGGGTATGTTTGTAATATAATAAAGTTATGAGTCTTAAGAGTAATTAATTTTGTGGGGGTTGTTTGATTGCAGAAGCAAAAATTGGCGTTGGCGAAAGAGTTAAACCTGAGGCCAAGACAAGTTGAGGTGTGGTTTCAGAACAGAAGGGCAAGGTTAGTTATTTCTCTTAGGAGGCAAGGATAATTTGGTCATATATTCTAATTAATTTGATCAATAGTATGTAGCAAGTAGTAGTTTGGTTTTTAAGGATTTTTGTTTGAATAAAAGAAATAGTATTTGTATGGTATTAAGTATGAGTAATTTGTGAATGATGGATATATGTAGGACAAAGTTGAAACAAACAGAGGTGGATTGCGAGTATTTGAGACGTTGTTGTGAGAATCTAACGGAGGAAAACAGACGACTGCAGAGGGAGGTGAATGAGTTGAGAGCATTGAAGCTGTCGTCGTCTGGGCCGCAATTTTACATGAACATGATGAGCCCTCCTACTACCCTCACTATGTGCCCTCAATGCGAGCGTGTGGCGGTTTCATCTTCATCTTCACTTGGTCGTCGTCGACCATGGGCTGCTGCAATTATTCCGCCTCCTCAGCCGATCGATCATCCATGCCCATGCCCACCAACCTAAATTAATTAATTAATGTTAAATGTGATTTTGATCAGTCAGTTAATTTTCATGACTAAATGAAAAAGTAAAAGATAGATAGATAGATATTGTAAAGGAGAATGGTTATGTCCATAGTTTGGGTAGGGTTGGAAATGTAAAAATGATGGAATCTCTTCTCTAGTCTTTATTGGTTCTTAGCGCGATATCTGATAGTCAGCTGCTTTCTCTTTACTACTTTTTATAAATGTTAAAAAAGAAAAAAGAAAAAACATCATGCATTGCATTGCATCCTACTAAATACATTTGTAAAAGGAAAATGAAATGAAGAATGGAAAATGATTGTTTGTTGTGGGCGGGTGGCTCTCGAATTAGGAGATGTTACCTGCTGGATATTGCCTTATGGGTTTCTATAAATGACACATGTTCAAAGTGAACCAACTCATTCTGCTTCTATATTCAAAAAGTAGACCTACTTAGGACAGATGTAAACCAAAGAGAGCGGAAGACAATACCCAGCAGGTAGTCTCTCCTAAATCCATCTCACTGAATTATTAATATTGAGGTCCTACCCTACGTACGTTATCTTTTCATCCCATTTGTATGGGTGTAGATCCTCTGTACCACTTTTGGTGTACCACTTAAGTGTACCACCACTAAGTGATTGACACATGCACATTTAACAATTATAATAATTCTAAAATATGCATGTGTCAATCACTTAGTGGTGGTACACTAAAAGTGGTACAGAGGATCTTGAGCCCATTTGTATATGCTATTGGGGAATTATTGATTGATATTTAATCGGATAAAAAGCTGCTCAATATTTATCTACTCCATGATTGCTTGCTTGCTCGCACTATATTTTTTTTTTATTCGGACCCACTTTTGTCCAAATCTCTCCAAGTAAGCCCATTGGTCGGTCCAAATTGGAGTATTATCTTTTCTAAAACAACTAATGGTGGTGGAATGGTGATTAATAATTGTTAGGAGGAGGAGGAGGAGGAGGTGAATATGTAATTATGCCTAATCTCACAGAATTAACATTGTCATGATTTAATCACAAAATTACTTTAAACTAACAACAAAATAACACCACTACTTCTTAGTTCTTACCCATCTGTACAGCTTAATGAAGAATTAGACAAGCTCCAAGTGCTATTATGAATAATTACCACAAGAAATTATGGTCGGATTCGGATTCAATAAAATGACACCCAAAATTATATATGATATGATTGTGACCACAATCAAGCTTCAAGCCAAGAAAATTTTGTATATCAATAATGTACATGACATGAGACTTTGATGCAAATAGCCAATTATGCACTGTAATACTACCAATCAAACAGAATTATGATCTAAACAGTATTAACTGTGTCTGCCAATGTACGCAATATGCAGCCCAAACCAGCCCTCTCCGTCAACTTTTCATGAATCTTTAAGCATTGATCGCAAGTTGGTCTATCTCCAGTAGACAAACCTTTGTATAAATACCTACCAAACAGAATACGAAAAACATTCATTATTACAATTCTTACTAAACAAAAGGCACAAAACAAATACTAGGAAATTGTATTATTATAATAGTTACTTCAAGATTTGTGATGACAACTATATCTATTATAGCTCAACAACCTCGACTAAATTTCAAGATATACAAAGGAATTAGAGTAAATGAGGAGAGTAGAAAGGATGGTAATTTTATTTTCGCCTCTCCAACTATCTATTTGCACATTGCATCACTTGCCCCCTCCAATTATACTTGTGTAAAAATAGGCCTTTTGCCAATGAAAAGAGGGGTAACAAGAAAATTTTGTGCATGAATTCTTCAAATTATGGAGGTAGGTAAATGAAATATACTGTGTTATTTCGAAGATAGTATATAGATTCAAATAGATACATTGATTACAACAATCAGAAGGTTATGTATCTTGATCAACATAGACATGATAAAAAATAAGATCAACCATACTTGAAGGATGAAAATTGATATTAAATGGGATATTTGTGCATGTGTGATATTTGAAGGGGTCACAAATTATGCAATCGCTAGTTGAAGGGACAAACTGTGTACCGATGCTGGTTGAAGGGTAAAGTGGTATTTACCCATTTTTCTAAATGAAATTTTCCTTCTCCTGCTATTTCTGAAGGGAAATTTTGCCTAAACCTAGGTACTTTGATTGTAGCAGTACCTTCTAAATACTACTTGCCTTGCATTAAGATGAAAATGAATAATCCTAAAGAACAGGATACTCGATGGGGTCGAAATTCCGACTGAGGTAATGCCATGAGTTTCAGCTGAAATACCTATCAAATTCATCTCTATTTATCCTTCAATTACTTTCAAAAAGCTTTAGATACAACGGAACCAAAAGGCCACATAAAATAGCTAAGATCCAAATTTCAATCATTACAAGGTAAATTTGGTCTTTTGCATGAATCAAACATGTAATCAATCCTCTAGCATAATAGAATAAATCAATGACCAAAATTGTTTAATGTTTACCAGTAAATGTTAGGAATCTTAATGTCAATGTCTCTACCTATTGGAAGATTTGAACAAGTTGCCAAAACATTTGACCTCAATCGCTGAAGCAATGACAACATTCATGCATATTCTTGGCATCAAGGAAAATGTTTTGCAGAAGATTTTAACGAGTACCCAGATGAAATGGAGATGTATTATACTACTAGATTAGCATAAACGCTCTGAAGAATTGCAATGTAATAATGATCCATCCAAGTAATAATCACCCACGAATATGCATGAATGTTGTCGTCATATGTTTTGGAAACTTACTCAAATCTTCCAAGTCAGTAGAGAGCTTGTCATTGATTCTTCTGAAAATATGTGGTAAACATTCAACTAACCAACCCTTAAAATGCATGCATAAGCCAACTTTTATGTACCATGTACTTGAAATTGACAACTAGATGATGAATTCTGGCTCAGAGTTATGGATCCTAATCTATGATCTTCTCAAGGTAAGGGAATTCTCGACCAATTTAACAATTAGAAGGACCTTTGAGTTTCATCTATCACTATATCCATATTAGTGTTATATAACATAGAGATACATAATGTTCTGACAATCCAGACGAGGAAAATATGAAATGGCCAAGCAAACATAGGTAATAAATTCAAGATGCCAAAAGTAATAGAACTTATACAAGCTTCATTTAATGCACAGTTTGATGATCTTGGTTATCACACTAGGTTTTTCTTAGTAAAAACCTTTCGTGATAGCTAAACTATACACTATTTCACATTAATGAGTTATAAACAACTTATGTATTTCAAAGAGGCACTCTACTCATAATTTTCAAGGAGAAGTGTCACAGACACAATCGCTGTGTTTGGTTCTTGTGTTTTAGTGAGTAAACACTACATAAAAGGTTTTGCTTAGCTTCAGAGAATAGAACATTTATAGCATATACGTAACACTTAGTTTTGAGGCTGAAAAACCATACCTTTCATAGCTCAAAAACTTGGAGTTAAAGAGAAGATATACAAAAGAATTAGAGTAATGAGAAGACTAGAAAGGTCATTCTGGAGTAGTAAACAAACCACTTGTCTCACTCTATGGTAAGGTACCATCTTCTCTTTTTACCAACCTGTAAACGTTAACTATCCAGACCTATCACATCCTCAAAGTCCTAGTTTAAACCCTTTGAAGTTAACACAGAAAAATAAACCTTTTCATACTAAAGACGCCTAATTTCTTAGAAATGTATAGCAAGGCTGCACGGTATCAGTCACTCCTGGATCTGGTTCAAACCAAAATATCTCTTCCATAAAGCTTTTTACACATAACCATTCAAGTTTAATTCTTATTCAAAGAGAGTTACTTTGATGACAGGAGACAAGTTTACAACAGCTCAGGTGCAACGGAATCCAAAATGAAAATCACAAAAACATGCTATGATCCATATTCAAGACATGTCGGCAAATCCTATAACATAACCGAATAAATCAAGAAAAAAATTACCTTAAGAGAGGGCTAAAATAAAATGCAATCAGAAAATTATAATGCAACATAATATTAAAGAAGAATGAAGAAATGGGTTCTTGACTTACTTCATGAGAACATCATAGTACTCGGGATCTAGAGATAAGAACAGACTATCTACATCTCTAATCGCCATAAGTGCCCTATGTACCACAATCCAATAAGCAGACTTCAACAAAAAAGAAAATTAATCAACGACCCTTTTCACTAAAACAAATAAAATCAAGAAATAAAAATAAAAATTCAATTTTTAGTATGAATATGACCTTACAACGCTCATCTTTGGTCTTGGGTGGGGCGCCTTCAAGAGCTGTTTTCAAAGCTTCCACAGGTTTGTACCTTCAATCCAGTGAAAAATCAATAATTAATTTGTTTATAAGTAATAAAAGATAATTAGGTCGTACTGTTTGAGTAGGCTTTCGATCTTGCGGGATTTGTGTTCGATTCTGGTGATTATGGCTTCTACATTGTCTGCTTCTACAAATTCTGCCATTTTCCGTTCTCAAACTATACTTGCAGTTCTTGATATTGTGAGATTTTGTTAAAATTGACAATATGTGTTTTGATTTAGAGAAAAACTGCACTTTCCCCCACAGTTACATGCTTTTGCATTTTACCACTTAGAAGTATAACATAAGCATTTTACCCCCTCGAAATATATCAGTTGCACTTTCTCCCCTTAAACGATTTTAAGCATTTTTGTTGGCCGAAGTTTACTCACGTGTTGTGACCGAAAATCCTAACTGAAATAAAAAGAGATTTAGTTAGATCATAAAAGAGAGGAAAAAATGGGAGTTGGTAAAATATTTGAGGTAAGAAGTGTGGTAATAATTTATTTTTAAATATATATATATATATATATATATATATATATATATATGAGGCTCACATGTTCGCTTTTCGGTCAACTAGGGTTGTTCAATGAAATCATCAAACCGCCCCAATCGATCATCCCAATCCAAACCGACCACAATTCACGGTAAATGATGAATGGGTTGGTATCGGGTTTCGTGAAAAAAACCGCAAATTATGATCGGGTTTGGGTTTATATGTTAAAATACCGCATAAAACCGCACCCAATCGCATGTATATAAAATAACAAATTTTGTTTTATAATTTAATATAATTTAAGCACATACATACTTTTAATTCACCGTTTCAACCCCAGAGCCTAATTTATCCTCTAAACTTACACGACACAATTTATTAACAATCCAAGTTAAATTCTATCGACTGACGACCATCAATATTAACTTTAATAATTTAAGTATTTTCTATTTTTGTTTATTGTTTTGAAAAAGTCTTCTTCGGTTTTGGAAGTGGTAATATATTAAAGTAAAGCCTCTGAAAAAAATACTTCATTAAAATAGGAAAAGCTAAGACCGCAAAAACCGCTCCAACCTGTCCCAATCCGAAGGGACCGCAAAGTGCAATCTCTAAACTTATTGGGTTGAGTTTGGTCTAGAGTATTAAAAACCCGCAAATATTGGATTGAATTTGAGCGAGAATAAAAGCTCAATAGACCGCACCGTGAACACCCCTACGGTCAACAATAATGACTTGAAATCGTTTGAGGGTAAGACAATATTTCAAGGGGTAAAATACTTGTTTTGTATTTTTGGGTGGTAGAATGCAAAATCATGGGTGTACTTTCCAGATTTAAGGTGGATCGAACAAGTTTACTATTGAAATTGAATATTTTTTAATATTTCTGCAAACAAAACCTTTTCATTTTCAATAACTTAAATTAATAGTATAAAAAATCCATACACGCAAAAATTAATAATAATGGCAATAATAATTCATAACTTTTTTAAACATCACAACAATTTTAAACATTACAATAATTTAAAACACAACTAGCTTCGTATTTATTTAAATTATTATTTACGTAAATTTTTTTTTTTTTTGAGAACTGTAAATTTTGTATTCAGTTAATTAAGTTGAATATATGAATAGATTAATGTTAAGTATTCTGATGAAACTCGGTGTCAAGAATGTTAACCTCCTGTGTTGAATATATTAAACCAAAGAGATTTGTTCAAGAAAAAGCAGAAGTTTTGCAAATTGCAATTGTGCCTAATAAATATATCACAAAGAATTGACTCTCCACGACTCCACGTCACAAGTAGAAGAGAGATCACGGTGAAATTTTAGAGTACGAGCAGTCGAGCACACAATACCACAATGACTAAGAGCAAAAAGAATTGAAATTTTTCAAAACATCAGCAAAGTATTTGAAATGGTTTTTTAGGGTAATTTCCATTTGCCGAATATTTAATAGTACATGAGGATTTTATGTTTGTATTGATGCAAGATGCTTCCCTGTATTATGTTCATTTGCATGGACATTATTTGGAGAAAAAACAGAGTTTTCTACTTAGAAGTGAATTATGATGTGCGATTCATTGCTGTATGTGTAGTTTATTTAGTTGGTCATGGACCATCCCAGCAAGTAATAATGGAGGTAACGGAAATGGTTAAAATTTGGATCTGGTAAAAAAAAAAATGGTAAATGTTTTCTGGCTATATCAACAACAACCATTCATAATACTGAAAAAGATTACAGAGAATTCAACAGATAATCTTTACAAGCATCCCTGGCCCATATCAATGAGATTGACGGATGGTATGTTGGAGATTTTGTACGAGTCTACGTCTCGGAGCTTAGATATAGTCATGGTGGATGCTGCTATCGTCAACTCTTGAAGACGAGTCACGAATCTCAATTCTTCAAGGAGCATCTCCAAATTTATAATTTGGTGTAATTCAAGGCGTTTGAGCTCCAACATTGCTCCTTTACGAATTTCTAATGGAGTTTTCTGGAGATAGAGGACTCTGAGCTGAGGGAAACCATTCTCTGTGATAACCATTTCTCGACCTTCATATATCGTTCCTATAAGTTTGAGATATGATAATTTGGGAAGCATCTCCAGCACTGGAATGGGGTCTTGTGTGAAATATGTCTCAACCAAGCTCAACTTAGTAAGATTTGGTGGCAAATTTGGTAACCTAGTCATCCGTAGATTCAATGTAAGTTCACTGAGATTGTGTACAAGACTAAGCTCATCATAGAGGAACGGGAAATCCGTCGGTACATCATGCAATGGATACATGAATTCCAGGCAGACAACATTCTCCAGCATAGCCAGTGATATAGAGAACGAACTCGTGAGATTCGAGTCTTCCTTCTCCAGCAGTATGCTCAATTTGCGTAGACTAGTCATCTCTAATAGCAGTTCAGGCGTCTCAATATCCTTCAACGATATGTAGGTTAGAGTTTGAAGATTCTTTAGAGTGTGTATTGTCAGACGTCCCTCGCATAAGATTTGACCCATGTAGAGGTGACGCAAGCTACCCATTTTCCATATCACATTAGGCATCTTCAAAACATGGACTTGTGCTACATCAAGAACCTCGAGGTTTTTAAGGCAACCCATCGAGCTTGGGAGCTCCTTTAAGCCCGTGTTTCTTAATCCCAAGTACTTTAACCCAATCAATGAACCAATAGAATCCGGCAAATAATTCAAATTAAAATTTTCCATGTCAAGTATCCTTAAGAGACCACATCTCTTCCAGTAGGATGAAGTACTACCACCATCAAGCTCGCCTTGTCCATGGTAGAAAAGAGAGCGAAGGTGGATCGGGTTTGGATAAATGGTCCTTTTGGGATCACGAGAGATAGTACAGTGACGAGACCTATTGGAGGAGGACTTCGGATTAGATTTGTTATCCCCCTCCTTTAGGACCTCAAATCTAATTTCCTCCTCTGCTTTCGCCATAGATAGATCACGAACAAGATCATGAACACGACAACTTTTAACTCTATCGGTAAAGCTCATATCCTTCACTTGAATCAAGTTTCGATTTATCAGCTCATCTAAATACCTTCTTGCTATATTCTCCAATGTTTCTCCTTTTTCTCCTTCAACTTTGATCAAGCCTTGTGCAATCCACAACCCCACCAACTTTTTTGCCCGGATAGTAGCATCTTCTGGGAAAAATCCTAGACAGAGGAAACAAGACTTGAGCTTTGGAGGCAAATCGTGGTAACTCATTGCCAAAATAGCTGATATGCTGCTTCCGTTTCTTCTCAACTGAGAGTTCATTCCTTTCCGAACATTTTCCCATTCATTGATCATGGTATGGCACTTGTCCCTTAACATCCCTCCTACCACGATTATCGCTAATGGTAGACCATCACACTTTCTCAATATCTCATTGCCAATGTTTATCAAATCTTCTGGTAATTGTTTATATGTTTTATCAATCGATGCTCTCTCCAAAAGCAATTTCCAGCTATTGTTGTGGTCTAAACTTTTCAGATCATGAATGTAACTAGCACACTTTGGAATGTCCCTTTTGCGGCTTGTAAGCAACATTCTACTTCCTTTATCTGTTCGGTCAAGTGTACGTTTATTAAACAATATTTTCGACGATCTAATTACTTTACCGGCCACTTATAGCAGTTTATAAGCACTGATACGCACCTTCATCTGGGAATGCATTTGCAAGAGATTCCCAAACTCCTTGTTCCCAAACATCATCAAGAATGATAAAGTACTGTTTGCCCTGCAGGTAGGAATGACATATCTCTAAGTAGTTTTTTTTTTTTACAATAAAATGGTAACATATTCATATAAGTTAGTAAGAGAATATTATGATAAAATTTTATAATAGTCTTAACACAAAGATTTAGACTCCTTATTAAACTGTGAACTTAAAATGAATAAAAGTTTAACTATGTAACAAATGTTGCTTGATGTTTATGTAGGCACAAATCAGAGACAAACTACCCAATCACATGAATTGTTTGCTCATTTAATTGATCAGATTTTTTTTAGTTAAGTCATAATATCAGATGGTACGTACAAATGAATAATTCAACAAATATGAAAAGCAAAATAAAATTAAGTGTTAAGGTATCATGAGAATATCATAATATAAGGACATTAGATGTCGAGTTAAAAAAATCCTAGGTAAAAATAAAAGGAACGAAAATTAGAAATAAAAATATTTTGCTATTACTGTATAAATTTGAAAAGTGCCCTTGTGCCGCACAGAACTTGCAAGTGCGTCACACATGATTAATTAATTTCATATGTTAATTGCATCATATTATTTTTTGAGTTGTTTATTAAATAGTACAATTAAACATATAATCCATAACATAATTAACATCTCTTTACATATGAAATTAATTAATTACGTATAACACACTTGCAATTTTCTAGTTAGTTAGTCTAAGATGATATATCATTAAACCTTTATTTGAATTGAGCTTAAATTGTATTTGCCCTTTATTTTTAAATGAACATAACACAACTAGCTTAAAGAATCAAATATCTAAGTAATTTAGTTGATTTCAGTCAACCTACCTGAAGACGCTCGTGGAGTAGATGATATAGCAGCGGCACCTGCTGTTTATCCAAAATCTCCAGTACCTTGAGCTTGTCTTCAAGGGGATCCAACAACTGCAGCATGATCTCCTTGATAACCTCTTTCGGGTTGAATTCCTTGGAAACACAAACCCAAGCACGACGTTCAAACTCAACAATAATTCTCGGGTGGTTGTATACCATCCTGGCAAGTGTCGTCTTTCCCTTTCCTCCCATTCCCGCGATGGTAGAAACGGAAAGGCTTCGGTTATCTTGCAAAATTGCCCTTTGTAAAAGCAATTCCACGTCTTCCTCCAATCCCACTATGCCTTTCTCGATTTGCCAAGGAGACGACCAACGTATATGTCCTACAGATCTCAAAGTCGTCGTGGATTCAAGATTTTGAATCCCATATGTTTGGCGGCTTTTTTCAATGCCCGTGAGCCTAACCCGAATGGATTCAATTTCTTCACCGATTTGATCCAGGTGGTAGACATGATTCGGAAAGCAAATACATCTTCCTAAAAAATCAATTTCTTTTTTTGGGGTCTCAACTTTGAGAATGAAGGTCTCAATAGCATCTTCGGCATCTTGTGATATCTCCCTGATGTCAGAGATCCATTTGCGTATCCTCTCATTATTGTCTTGCTTATTGTCAGCATCTCTTAGAAAACACTGCATCCTTTCGAGCTCATCTTTCAACCATTTCACCTGTCCTTCCACACCTCGCAAAAAAGACACCTTCTCGATTAGAGCATCGCCTAGCTTCTCCACCGCGAATGATAGAGCGGCTTCTCCGGCCATATCTCAATTTTCAAAGTAGGCTGCTGCCTCTTTCTCTTTTGAGTTTTCCTTCCTTCTCTCCTTGGTCGTCAGTCGTGGGCCTTAACTACTTTAAACTTTCGTCATATTTTAATACAAGTAGCTACTTTTGTTTTACTGGTACAATTTCGGGCACTTTGATTTTCAATTAAACTAGTGATCCTCATTCACTGTGCTTACCGACGAAATTGAACGAGTACCTGGACTCTCTTAAATGTCAATTATTTTATTTTGATGTTTGATTAGGATAAAATATTCCCTTGAGATAAGGTTGAATTATAAAGAGTGAATCACGCTTAATTTTTTTATATTATAGGTCAGTTTCTGTAAATTCATGCCTCTTAATTTTTTCGTAGAAGATTCGTCAATCTTATCAATGTAGTGTAACTCATTCATTTCTCTTAAATTTTTCGTAGCAGATTCAACACTTTTATTAATGTAGTATAACACATTCGTCCCTTCAAAATCCATCATAAAATGGATGTAATTTGGATTTAAGACGAATGGACGAATGTGTTACACTATATTAATAAGATGAATAAATCAATTACGAAAAAATTTAAGAGGAACAAATATGCAAAAACTGGCCCATAATAAAAGCGTCATTCACTCTTATAAAATTTCTATCTAATCTCACAGGAGGAGGAGGAGGTGAATATGTAATTATGCCTAATCTCACATAATTAACATTGTGATGATTTTTATTATGTATTCTAGTATTTTCGAAAAAAATACTCGAAAGATTTTAAATATTTAATTTGAATTGGACAAATGTAATCGTGTTTTTTTTTTTAAAATTTAATCATTTAATAACATTGAAACTCAAAACATTTGTCATATGATTAGACGAATAACTCATGTCTCAACAACTAATATCATAAGTGTTATAAATATAATAGTAGTGGATGCTCATTTTAATGAGCCATTGTAATGAGGCTAGGTAGTGGATAATCAATATTATAATTTATGTAACTTATGGCTTTTGGTAGTCTTGTATAGCCCTATAAATAGAGGATTTGTATTGTGTATTATACATCAATAAAATGAAATCTTTTCTCCCTACTCTACTCTCTAATCTTTACTTGTTTATATTTTAGTTTATATTATAACACGTTATCAGCACGAATCCGCTCGAATTTCTTGATTCATCTAGCGTTTTCTTGTCCATTTGATTTAAGGTAAAATATCCAAGTTCATTGTTTACATATAAAGATTTATTTCTTAAATAATAATTTGTTTTGTTAAAATTTCTCTCGAAAGAAAAATCAATCCAAAAGGCATATTTTATGCTTATAACCAGAGCAGTTTTTTCAAATTGATTAAAGTTGACGGTTCACTATTATATTGTTTTGTTTAAAATTTGCTATAGTATTGATTTTGTGACCTGTGCCCATCGAAGATGATTAGCATTTGATGTGAATATATATACTGTGATGGCACCCCATATCCAATGTCATATTAAATTACCAAAGAATATGGGGCATATATAGAACTGGTTCATTGATGTGGTTTTATATCACTTGCTTCTATCTCATCAAGCAGTTCAAAAGTGGCCTCTAACTTCCCCACTTCACAAAATGCATTCATGAACAAAATGCATTCATGAGAGTAGTATAAGTAACAACAGTTGGCACCAAATTATGCATACTGATATTATTCAACAATTTTCTGGCATCAGTTAGTTCTCCAGATTTGCAGAAATATTTTATCAGGGAATTAAATGTGATTATAGTTGGGGCAATATCTTTCCTCAATATTTCTTCATACAACTGCACGGCCTCTCTAATAATACCATGTTTTCAAATAAAAGTACATACAGAAAAATATTTTAGGAGACTAATTTGCTATCTCATTCAAGTAATTTTGTTTATGGTCAATTTGGAAAAGTTTTGGCTTAGTTTCACACATGAATCAAAATTTCGAGAATTTCCAATTGAAACCACAATTTTTTTCTATTTTTAAGTCAACCTGGGTCAAAACTCATCCATATACATTCTTAGTTCCAGTTTATGTTCACATATGTTTTTCAGTTAAAATAAACTTTTACACATTTACTAGTGCCAGTTTATGTTCACATTTATGTTTATCCTATTATTTACTATAAGCATAATAGCAAAGTATGACGATAAGCATATGGAATAATTATGTTTACTATTAATATGAGTATATATTTTTAAAATTTTATAATAATTGCCTGCTTGAAAATGCTTTTAATCATCAGTATTAAATCCATTTTATTAGATTATTATTGTATAATGAATACTATTTAGATATTTAAAAGGTATTTTAGTGTACTGGTTTAATATTTGTAATATATTATTCTAACAATTATATTAATTTGATTTAAGCTTGCACTATGTCGAATCTCACGAAACTCGAGTTTGCCGCCCTTGATATTTCGGGCAAGAATTATCTGTCATGGGTATTAGATGCTGAAATTCACCTAGCCGCTATGGGTCTAGGGAATGCAATTGTACTGGATAAGGAAGCATCTAATCAAGATAAAGCAAAAGCAATATTCCTTCGTTATCATCTACATGAAGGATTAAAAGCGGAGTATTTAACAATAAAAGACCCGCTTGAACTATGGAATAATTTAAAAGAACGCTATGACCATCAAAAAACAGTAATATTACCTAAAGCTCGTTATGATTGGATACATTTAAGACTACAAGATTTTAAAACTGTAAGCGAATATAATTCTGCAGTTTTCAAGATCAGTTCTCAATTAAAGTTATGTGGAGAGAAGATAACTGATGATGACTTGTTAGAGAAAACTTTCTCAACCTTTCACGCATCTAATGTGCTCCTGCAGCAGCAATACCGTGAAAAAGGTTTTAAAAAGTATTCTGAATTGATCTCATGCCTTCTGGTGGCTGAGCAAAACAACCAACTGTTGATGAAAAACCATGAAATTCGACCCACTGGTGCTGCTCCATTCCCAGAAGTGAATGTAGCACTACATGGAAACTTTGAACCAGGAATATACCGTGGTCGTGGTCGTGGTCGCGGTCGTGGTCGTGGTCGTGGCCGTGGCCGTGGTCGTGGCCGTGGACGTGGACGCGGCCGTGGACATAATTATAACAGTTATTATGGTGGCAATAATAACTTAGGTCACCAAAAGAAAACAAATGACGAAGTGAAAGGAAATGGTGGTCCAAGTAATCCTTCAAAAGGTAATGAAAATTTGTGCCATCGATGTGGTATGAAAGGGCATTGGGCACGTACTTGTCGTACGTCCGAGCATCTCGTGAAACTTTATCAAGCATCAATAGGAAAGAATGTGGAAACTAACTTGACATTTCAAAACAACGATGCAAATGCCAATTTTGATTATGAAGATGATGATGTCGGTATTGAAGCAAATCTTGCTTACAAGGATAACAACATGGCTGATTTTACTCATATGGATGTAGAAGACTTTTTCGAGACTCTCGGTGGGAGAGTTGAGGATGGAAATGAAAAGAAGAATTAAGTCGTTATATATATTTGAAGTCACATTATCAATGTTATTTACTTTATGCATTTTAGTTCGTATTTGTTAGTTTTATTTTAGTTGTAATTTCCGTTTCACTAATAAATAAAGTGACTCTTATCATATATTATTTTCTTTATTGAAGAAAATGGATTTTCCGGTATCTTTGGTTGGACTCAAGATCAATCATGAAGACATGTGTCTCGCAGACTGTGCTACAACTCATACTATACTTAAAGATAAGAAATACTTTTCTGAATTAATAGCAACTGATGCAAACGTAAATACCATATCAGGTAGTGCAAAACTAATTGAAGGCTCCGGAAAAGCTACTATATTATTACCCGGAGGGACAAAGTTTAATATAAACGATGCTTTATT
The DNA here is from genome assembly GCA_003313485.2 of Penstemon barbatus. Lineage (NCBI taxonomy): Eukaryota > Viridiplantae > Streptophyta > Magnoliopsida > Lamiales > Plantaginaceae > Penstemon > Penstemon barbatus. The sequence continues at coordinate 68,918,283 of CM064880.1, forward strand.
CTCTAGTAAGTCTAAAAGAAATTTATTAAGCTTCAAAGATATCCGCCGAAATGGATATCATATTGAGACTACAAATGAGAATAATAAGGAGTACTTACATATCATAGTTGTTATATCAGGAAAGAAACATGTTATGGAAAAACTACCTGCCTTATCTTCTGGTCTATACTATACAACTATTAGTACAGTTGAAACACATGTTATAGTTAATCAGAAGTTTATTAATCCAAAGACATTTATTATTTGGCATGACCGGCTAGGCCATCCCGGATCAACAATGATGCGTAGAATTATAGAGAATTCACATGGTCATTCGTTAAAAAACCAGAAGATACTTCAATTCCAAGAATTCTCATGTGTTGCTTGTTCTCAGGGTAAACTAATTAGTAGACCGTCTCCGATTAAAATTGGGATAGAATCGCCAGCATTTCTTGAACGCATTCAAGGAGATATATGTGGGCCCATAAATCCACCATGTGGACCATTTAAATATTTTATGATTTTGATAGATGCATCTACTAGATGGTCACATGTGTGTTTATTATCAACTCGCAACTTGGCGTTTGCGAGATTGCTTGCTCAAATAATTAAACTGAGAGCACAATTTCCAGATTATGCAATTAAAACAATTCGCCTTGACAATGCTGGCGAATTCACATCCCAGGCTTTCAATGATTATTGTATGTCCATAGGAATAACAATTGAAAGCCCTGTTGCTCATGTTCATACCCAAAATGGTCTAGCAGAATCATTCATTAAACGCCTCCAATTAATTGCTAGACCATTACTTATGAGAACAAACCTTCCTGTTTCAGCATGGGGACATGCTGTACTACATGCAGCAGCACTTATACGCATCAGGCCAACAAGTTATCAAAAATTCTCCCCATTACAATTGACTTTCGGCAAGGAGCCAGACATTTCCCATCTAAGGATATTTGGATGTGCGGTATATGTTCCAATTGCTCCACCACAACGCACAAAGATGGGTCCTCAAAGAAGGTTGGGAATATATGTCGGTTTTGAATCCCCTTCTATAATTAAAAATGTAGAACAAGTAACGGGGAATTTATTTTCAGCACGTTTTGCTGATTGCCATTTTGATGAAACAATGTTCCCAACTTTAGGGGGAGAGAATAAAGAGCTGGTAAAAGAGATAACATGGAATGCATCATCTTTATCATATCTAGATCCTCGAACTAGCCAGTGTACACAAGAAGTTCAAAAGATAATTCATTTACAAAATATTGCAAATCAACTGCCAGATGCATTTACTGATCAAAAAAGAGTTACTAAATCTCATATACCAGCTGAAAATGCTCCGATTCAGATTGACGTCCCAGTAGGACAATCTATTAGTGCAAATCAAAGCAAGCCACGCTTAAAACGTGGCAGACCAATCGGTTCCAAGGATAAAAATCCTCGTAAAAGAAAAGGAGCAAAAGATGAAGATGGTCATATTGTGGAGGCAACTGCTCATGATGAGTCGCAGGACATAACTAATCATAACACCTCAGAAGAGGTTCATGTACCTGAAAATAATGAAAATGAAGAGATCTCGATAAGTTATGTCACTACTAGAAAAAGATGGAACCGAAATAAAATAGTTGTCGACAACATTTTTGCATACAGTATTGCTGTTGAAATTTTAAATGAGAATGAGGATCTAGAACCAAAATCAGTTGAAGAATGTAGAAATAGAAATGATTGGCCCAAATGGAAAGACGCAATTCAAGCAGAATTAAATTCACTTTCAAAACGTGAAGTTTTTGGACCAGTAGTCCAAACCCCTAAAGGAATAAAGCCCGTTGGATATAAATGGGTATTTGTGCGAAAACGAAATGAGAAAAATGAAATCGTTAGATATAAAGCACGGTTAGTAGCACAAGGATTTTCGCAAAGACCGGGCATTGATTATGAGGAGACGTATTCTCCTGTGGTGGATGCAATTACTTTTAGATATCTGATTAGTCTGGCAGTACGTGAAAAACTTGATTTGCGTCTAATGGATGTTGTTACAGCCTATTTATATGGCTCGCTTGACACTGAAATTTATATGAAAATCCCTGATGGATTTAAAATTTCATATGAAAATTCCCGGGAAAATTATTCAATACGCCTGCGTAAATCTTTATATGGATTAAAACAATCTGGGCGTATGTGGTACAACCGACTAAGTGAATATTTGTCAAAAGAAGGTTATAAAAGTGATCCAATTTGCCCATGTGTTTTTATAAAGAGATCCGGATCAGAATTTGTTATAATTGATGTATATGTCGATGATCTAAATATTATTGGAACTCCAGAAGAGCTTCAAAAAGCTGTTGATTATTTAAAGAAAGAATTTGAAATGAAAGACCTTGGAAAAACAAAATTTTGTCTCGGTCTGCAGATCGAACACTTATCGAACGGAATTTTTCTTCATCAATCGGCTTATGTAGAAAAAATCTTAAAGCGATTTTATATGGAAAAGGCACATCCTCTAAGTACCCCAATGGTTGTAAGATCGCTTGATGTGAAAAAGGACCCTTTCCGTCCTCATGAGAATGATGAAGAACTTCTAGGTCCTGAAGTACCATATCTTAGTGCTATAGGAGCATTGATGTATCTTGCTAATAGTACACGTCCGGATATATCTTTTGCTGTAAGTTTATTAGCAAGATTTAATTCTTCTCCGACACGTCGACATTGGAATGGAGTTAAGCACATATTTCGATATCTCCGAGGAACGGTTGATATGGGGTTACTTTATCGGAATGATGAAAAATTACACTTGGTTGGCTATGCTGACGCTGGATACTTATCTGATCCACATAAAGCTCGCTCTCAAACTGGCTATGTATTTACTAGCGGAGGAACTGCTATATCATGGCGTTCTACAAAACAAACTTTAGTTGCCACTTCATCAAATCATGCAGAAATAATCGCAATGCATGAGGCAAGTCGAGAATGTGTTTGGTTAAGATCGATGACACATCATATCCAACGGATGTGTAATATACCATTCGACAAAAATACCCCAACAATTTTGTATGAAGATAATACAGCTTGCATAGCTCAACTCAAAGAAGGGTACATCAAAGGTGATAGAACGAAACACATTTCACCAAAATTTTTCTTCACTCATGAACTTCAGAATAATGGTGACATAGATGTTCAACAAATTCGTTCATGTGAAAATTTGGCAGACTTGTTAACCAAAACATTGCCGACTGCCACGTTTGAGAAGTTGATCAGTGGAATTGGGATGTGTCGACTTAAAGATATTAAGTGATTTTTTTCATCAGGGGGAGTAAACGACATATTGCACTCTTTTTTCCTTAACTAGGTTTTTTTTATCCCAATGGGTTTTTCCTAGTAAGGTTTTTAACGAGGCAATAAAATGAACATCCAAGGGGGAGTGTTATAAATATAATAGTAGTGGATGCTCATTTTAATGAGCCATTGTAATGAGGCTAGGTAATGGATAATCAATATTATAACTTATGTAACTTATGGCTTTTGGTAGTCTTGTATAGCCCTATAAATAAAGGATTTGTATTGTGTATTATACATCAATAAAATGAAATCATTTCTCCCTACTCTACTCTCTAATCTTTACTTGTTTATATTTTAGTTTATATTATAACAATAAGATCAAAATTCAGTAGTCATGCTAAGGTGGTGTTTTGGATAACTTCTTAAAAGTGATTTTCAGCTTTTTTCTTTAAAAAAGCTATTTTGGAGTGTTTTGTTTAACAAAACAGCTTAAGCTTTTCTTAAAAAAAGCCAAAAACAGTACAAAAGTCAGAAGCTGGGGGTTGGCTGCTTCTAGCTTCTAATGGCAATTTTGTAAATTATTTAAAGTTGATCAGGACAATTTTATCCTTGTACTTTAAATGTTATTCCATTTTTATCCCTCAATTCTCTTTAGCTTTGTTCAGATCTATCTTCTAATTCATTCATTTTTCTTCTATCTCATTTCAACACAAACTCCTCTCTCTTCCGTCTTCTTCTCCAAGAACAAGTGAGCAAAAATATTTGATGTTTCTATTTTTTTGTTGGCTTATTACCTTACTCTTTTGGTTTATTACTTAGATGTAGTTCAAATTTTGATGAAATAGATCCAGGGAAGGTAAATAGTCTAAGATTAAATTTAATTTACAATTTTTGTTTTTTTCTCCTTTAATCAAACACTAAATAACGTACTGGAGTTCCTCCATTACCTATACCAGTTCTGTAAGACTAAGGTGCATACTCCAATCTCCCCTATTTGATTTAATCTAGACTCAAGATGTAAAAAGAGGTTTAATTCTTTTGTATGAGGGTTTTCAAAATGTCATTTTTTTTTTAAGTTCGTAGCAATAGGTAGATTGAATTGCAGAAAAAGTGAACTCTTTTACAACTTTTACATTATTTAGTAAAAATTCATTTCACTTAATTGGGCACGCCTCCCACAAATCACAAAACTTCACTGCGAAACAGTACTCAATTTCAACATTTCTCAATCTGGAAAAGACCCAATTCTTGACTTTGCACAACTTGAATCTTAGGCTGATTAAGAGAGGGTGGCAAAAGCTTGCTGCCTTTTCTACATCTAGCAAGAATCCCTCTGGTAACAGGTAACATCATTTGATCAGTTGGACTAGTATACTTTTCAGGGTATTTGAATGCCTTGGGGACCTTTAGCCGGTCTGGAGTGTCGGTTTTACCGGAATTACAAATGGGACTTTGAGATTTTTGATTGTTGTCTATATCTAGAGGGGTTGGTGGTGTATTTTGGTTAGGAGTGTTGCTTTGAGTATGCATACTGAAGATTTTGGGTGGAGTTGTAAGAATTTTCTCCATTGAATTTGTTGACTGTTTGTCATTTGATTCTCAATATAGCAAGTGTTTTATTTTTATTTTTTGTTAATTAGGCTTTAAATGAGTTTTTCTGCCAGTAATAATTGTGCCATTCATTTTTAGTTGTTTACATGTTAAGTTTTTTTAGTATATCATTTGATTCTTGGTTTAACAAATTGTTCTTTTACTGTGTATTTGCATTGTTTATAATGTGCAATTGATTGGTGTACTGTTCTTGATATTTATTAATTTCCATGTTGTTAATGTAGTTATGGACTCGTATCTTGGTCACAGAGTTTCACAATTTAACCGTGTCCCTTCACAATCACACTCACAAGCACATTCACCATCATTATCCCTATCCCAATCACAATCACAATCACAATTCAATTCTCAAAGCAATGCCACAATTGGAATATCCACTGCTAGGACTGTTGACACCATCCAAAAGGCAAGTTGGGATACACATACTACTGGGATATTTATTAAGTTATGTGTTGTTGAAACAAGAAATGGAAACCGACCAGGCTCACACTTTAACAAGAATGGTTGGGCAAACCTTATTCAAAAGTTTCATGCTTCTACGGGTCGTAAGTACACACGAACTCAATTGAAGAATCGTTGGGATGCACTAAAAAAAGAATGGGGCATTTGGACTAAGCTAGTAGGTAAAGAAACTGGTTTGGGTTGGAATCATGAACGAGAAACGGTAGACGCGACTCCAGAATGGTGGCAGAGAAAGTTGCAGGTTCTTAACTGAATTGTTGATTTTATTTTATTAAAATAAATACGAAATTGTATGCAATTCTTATATCACTGTGTTTTTTATTAGATTAATATAATGACACAGTTTGTTTAATGAAGGACATTATTTATAGTTTCTTGAACTTGTATTAGTATGTTTACATCCATTTGTGTCTCTATTTTCAGGCTAATCCAGATGCTGCGAAATTCAAAGAGAGGGGTCCTATTATGGTAGATGAGCAAGAATTTTTGTTTGCAGATGTCATGGCAAATGGGGCTAGTGCTTGGACACCCAGTTCTGGGATATTGCCAGAGCACCTACAAGATGAAGTGGAAGAGACTGGAGGAATTAATCAAGAGGCTGATCCGACCATTGAGACCACCGAGGGGATTGACACAGATAGTCTTCCAAATCTCCATGCAGGGCCTTTAGAAGGTCCTCGACGCAGACCAGGGGCCTTCCCCGCACGAGTATTTGCAAAAAAAGCCAAGAAGGTGACTAGTGCTGAGAAGATAGCCAAGTGCCTCGATCGCTTGGTCCAAAGCGTCGAGAGTTCTAACACACCCAACAACTCACAACGTTCTTTCACTATACAAAGCTGTTTGGATGTGTTGGATAAGATGGAAGGATTAGTAGAAGGTGACAAGCTTTGGTTGTATGCCTCACGTCTGTTCTTAAAGCCAAGTGTGAGGGAATTGTTCCTTACTATTAAAAAAGACTCAACCAGATTATTGTGGCTACAAGACCAGATGGAAAGGGACATGCAACGTCGAGCATATTCTGGTGTCTCGGCTCATGCTTCTCGCGGGGAATCACATCAAAATGATAATGCATCTTTCGGATAAACTTGTGTCTTTGTTTTGATCTATTTTGTATGCTAGACTATTTGTTTTATCAAACACATTTGTGTTATGTATGCATTCTCATATTTTGTATGTTATGTCTAGCTATTTATGTTTTGTTATGCTTGTACTAAGGTTACTTATGACTATGGATACATCCCCTTGGAACATGCAGTTTGAATTGTTGATTTTGTTTTAGTTTTTTGAAATTATTTTAAGCTTTGTTGCTATTTTATAGTGCCCTGTGATTGTGGATTGAGTTTACATAATATTGTTTGATATATTAGAATGAAATTTCTTATTTGCATGGTGAATTAACTATGTTTTATTGTGTTTTATACAGAATGGGGGATATTGATTCAGATTCAAATTCAGGCTTATCAGTATTGGACTCTATATCAAGTACCACAAACAGTGGTGATCTAGATGATATTAATATAGATGATGAAGAAGTTGATAGTTCTCCACTAACAAACAATACAAGAAGGAAACAAGAAGTAGTATTTGAAGCTATAACCATTGGGGCTGCTATTTATCACAAAAATTATGTGTCAAAGATTCCATGTCGTGTGAGGCCATATAGTGGTTGGGCGTTTTTACTGTCTATGATAAATGGTCGTGATATTCGCAGTCGTCAAAACTTGCGGATGAGCAAGGATGTGTTCTTTAACCTGTGTCGAACTTTAGTTGACGACTATGGATTGAAACAAGCGCGGTCTGTTACTGTAGAGGAACAAGTTGCAACATTCTTGATGATAGTTGGGACTCTAGAAGGAAATAGACAATTACAAGAACATTTGCAGCGCTCCGGCTTTACGATTACTCGATCTTTTCATAGGGTTCTAAAAGCCTGTACAAAAATGGCATTGGATTGGGTTCAACCATCTCATAATTATACCGAAACGCATCCATACATTACAAATAATCCTAGATATTATCCGCACTTTAAGGTAACTATTTTTTTTTTAATCGAATGCTCGTTGTATGATGAATATGATATTACCTTATTATAGGATTGCATTGGTGTTATTGATGGGACCCATGTCAAGGCTCGACTACCAGTTGCTGATCAAGTGCCTTATATAGGCAGAAAAAAGTATCCAACACAAAATTGTATGGTTGCTTGTGATTTTGACATGTGTTTTACATTCGTGTTACCCGGTTGGGAGGGTAGTGCACACGATACTCGAATATTTTATGACACGATACGAGATTCTTCAAAAGGATTTCCAATGCCACCTCCAGGTATATAGTGGGAATTTATGATTACAATGCTTCAAAATTATTTATTATTTAATTCAGTTCATAAATAAAATGTTCCGTTTTGTTTGTAATCTAATGTTAGGAAAATATTACTTGGTTGATGCCGGATATCCCAACATTACTGGCTTTCTTGCTCCATACAAGGGTGAAAAATACCACCTACCAGATTTTCAGCGTGCACCATTCTACCATAACCATCTTGAGACGTACAATCATGTTCATTCATCTATTCGCACGACGATTGAGCGGACATTTGGGTGTTGGAAAAGCAAGTTTCAAATAATGGACACCATGCCTGTGAATATAAAATGGCGTGATCAAGTATTACTTGTCCCAGCTACCATGGCAATCCACAATTTCATTCGTAAGAATGATCCTTTAGATGAAGATTTCTTGGAGTTTGAATGTGATCCTGAACACCTCCCACGCACCGATGAAGAAAATTCGGATATGATTCATGGCCCTGAAATTGATCAAGAAGATCAACAAATGAATAGTGTTAGGGATAATATTTGCACGTCTATTGCTTTTGCTAGGATAGGAGTCCAGATTTGATTGAAAAATGTACAACTAACTATGCATCTAAGAGAGACTAATTTTAAATTTTAAATATGTTTTGATTTCTTAGAAATTGATCACTCAAATTGAATAGCATTTGTATGAAGATATTGATAACTAATTTGTACTGGATTTTTGTTAAAATGACATTGTTATCAAAGTTGAATGTGGAATGACATGTGAGTATTTGTGAATTGATTCAGTAAAAAAAAATGAATATCAGCTATCTAATATGTCATGCATTCAGGACACGTGGGAATTTTATTGCTTTTCAAGGGTTATATTATTAATTATGGTTATGATTTTTTCACCATATTGTTAAATCATGTAAATTGTGTAATAGACTTTCTATGCAATTTCTGGGACCATTTTTGCAATTTTGCAATGATTGAAAATTTAAAGATTAATTGAATTTCACGAAACAATGAAGTCCAATAATTTTCATCACTTTGTTGACTGGGGAAAAACATAGCTGAATTGAATTGAAGGCTTATTTAGCTTTACTAGAAAGACGAATTTTCACTAAATTGAGTTCACGTGTTTGTATATACTAATACTGAATGCAATAATTTATGATCTAGCTTAATGTAAAAGGTGGGTGTTTGCAACTTCTTTTTAGAAACAAAATAGGTGATGATTGCATGTTTTTGGCAAAATTATACTCCAGTAATGTTTAGTCCCATGTAACTATTAATCAGCATATGAGAAACTTTAAGTTATGTTTGCTTAGTCATGTTTGTTTGTGGACAGAAGTGATAACTTTTAATTCCTGCACATCTTTTTGAGTTCCAAGTTGGCGTCACTTTTGACTGCTATATAGTGAACATGTACTTACATTAAAGGCTTATTTAGGATTTATTTATGTTTGAATTTTATGCTTCCTGAAGTGATTAAAATCCAAATTCCCCCTCTCTGTTTCAAACAGGCTGCTCCAGCACCAGTTGTATGCATAGACATAGTTTAAATACTTAAATACGAGTTCCTTCAATGGTACAAAAACAAAACATCCACCTTCACATAAAAAACAACCAGTTTTACCAAAAACTACTACCTTCATCTAGATGCATCCACTACTTGCATATTAAAAAACTGGTGCATCCATTAGTTCATACAAGACCATAAGTTATAGGTGGTACAAAAACTAACCAACCACCATCACATAAAAAAACAACAAGTTTTACCAAAAACTACTACCTTCATCTAGATACATCCCTCGGTTAGTATAATATATGGGATGTTTACACACTAAAACCTCAAGTTCATTCTAGCCCTTGGATGTGGGGATGAAGCGGTGGATGAGGTTGAAGCTTCAGGGAGATGTAGTTCATCTTTAAAAACTTTGGCTTTCTCTTTGTCTCGGCCAAGAACCTCTGAGACAGAATCTTCAATAACCACAAGCTCAACACCACGAAATGTATTCATAGGAAGACCAACAACTCCATTTCCAACAGCACCAGCAATACCTTCAACAAAAGCAACACTTTCAGCAGCACCCAAAACACCATTGACAGCACCAACGCCTCCATTTTCAACATGGATATCTTCACCATCTTCGTCATCGTCATCTGATAACACAATGATTTCATCTTCGTTTGGGTCTATGTTTGGCCCATCCATGACACCCTGTGGATGAACATTTTCCAAACTACCTCCAAATATGAGAGTCAATGATGCCCAGTGTCTCTCTCCTTGAAACCTATACACCATAGCAGCAGGCTTTTCCTAGTAAAATTGTTTCAAATAGTTCAGTTATTATAGATGAACATGCAAGAAAAAAAAAAAAAGAATTAATTATATCATAACCAAATTTTAGATTCATAAGAAACCTTTAGCACTCGTTCCCAGACACAGTCCTCAGCTTCAAGCGCTTGAGTTACACGATTCCAATTAACTCCAGATTCGCTACTAAGCCATTGCCATAAAAAATACCTCATTTTCAATCCTTTGACCTTATTACAAACCCTGAATGTGGTATAATCCTTTCCAGTAAGATAACTGAGCCTATAAGAAATTTCAGTCAACACATCCTTATTAGAATCATTAACAACGAAATCCCCCCGCACAGCCGCCTCAACTAGAAAGTCCACAAGCTTGTCCTCATCCAATAAAGACCAATACACAGTAGCAACCATCCTTGAATACAACTTCAAAAGAAACAATGTGTGATTATTACAGTGGAAACCAAATTAAACCAAATTAAGAAAATATATCGATTCATGCCTCAAAGCAAACCATGTTTCATAAAACAAGCCTAAAATTGCAAATATATTCAAACATCTCCTGGAATATATGTAAACATCCTTGAAGCACCTTAAAAAAATATAAAAATTTGTATACTTTAGATTATTAGGATATAACATAAAGTTAACTCTTGCAAACCACTGTAAAATTATAAATTCACAAAACATATGATTAATTTACTACAAGCTATTAAAAAAAATCCATGAAATTCGAAATTGATATTCCAGAAGTAATCTGAAATACAAACCTTATTTTGAAATCTTGTGCTGAGATTATCAACTCCATGCTCTGCCAATTTATATGCTTGAAAACTCTAATGGTAGTTGGAGCATTCAAGAGAGCTATAAATTTGTCCCGTTCCATCAAACCCATTGGAAGAAATCATATAATTAATATTTGCCGGCTGATTTGAAATTGTGGTGGCACAATTACCCCTAATTTATGCTTAATTGACTGATGTGCAAGATGTGAAAGAGAATTTAGAGGAGAAAATTGACAGTTTGGTTGGTTTGCAATTACTCCCCTTAAATCCATAGAAATAAAGAACAGGAACTGCAATACCTGAGAGGAAAGAGATAGGCCTTAGACGAGAGGGAAAAAAAACCTGTTTCCCAGAAACGAATTGATTGTATGAGAGTATGCAAAACAGAATTGATTGTATGAGAGTATGCGAGTACTTGATGTATGAAGGAAATTGGGATCTTTTAATTATGTTTCAGTCGCCTTGTATCAATTTGAGGGCATTTTAGTCTTTAAGCTAAAATTTAGAGAAGCTGATGTTTGTATACAAAACACTTTAATTTGGATTAAAAACACTTATATCTCTAAGGTTGCAAACACTACCAACTTTTAATTTTAAATGATTTTGAACTTTTTTAAATAATCTCTAAAAAAAGCTAACCATGAATTTATTGAAAACACCACCTAAATCCAACTGCAAAAAAAACGTATGAAATGAAAGCAATGAAAATGATGTGAAGAGGGGCAAATCCGTCAAAGGGAAGAAACGGTCAAATTCACTTTTTGAAAAATTCTCCACCAACCCCACCACACCATCTCTCTTTGTACAGTAATTATTTCCCTTCCCTGCCTTTGCCATTAAGTGAAGTCTACCTTTCTTCATCTTCACCCAATCTCCTTTCAACCTCCATCCATGGCGGCTTCAGCAGCAGCAGCATCAGGTTTCTCCAAGAAAGAAAAATCTTCAAAAATCCCATGTAAGTCCCACTCAAACATCCTCCTCAAATCCCTAATAATAGTCCTTATCCTCCTAATCGTTCCACTTTTCCCCTCTCAAGCCCCAGATTTCATCACTCAAACCATTCTTACTGAATTCTGGGAAATATTTCACCTTATATTCATTGGCATTGTTGTTTCCTATGGTTTATTTAGTAGAAAAACTGACTTTAATGACACTGAAGAAACTCTACATTCAAGAATTGATGGGTCTAATGAATATTTATCTGGGATTTCTCATTTATCTTCTGTTTTTGAAGATGGGTTTGAAAATTTTTGTGGGTCTGATGAGCAAGATATGTTTAGTAGTTATGCTAATTTGCAGAGTGGAGATTATGATGAGTTTTTAGGTGAAAAGTTTAGATCTTCTGAATCAGAAGATGATAATGTGAAAAGGGTCACTCAAGCTTGGCAATCTAGGTATTTAAAAGGTGGATCTTTAGTGGTTGTTTCTAATGGTAATGAGTTTCTTGATGAAATGAGTGAAATTAAGCCTTTAAATTTGCCTGTTAGGAGTTTGAGATCAAGGGCTGTGGAGAATGATAGACCTGAATTGAGTAAAAGAAGTAAACCTAGTCCTAAGTTTGAGGAAAAAGACAATGATAAGGTTATTGTAAAAATCAGAGGTACGGTTCCTAGGAATTTGGAGAAGAAGTTTGAGGAAGTTTCCGGACCTTCATCGATCCCCTGGAGGTCGAGATCCGGGAGGATTGAAATGGGAGGAGTAGTAGGAGAAATGAGTAATTTCAACGCACCTACTCATTATAGGCCTCAATCTGTTGGTGAATTTGAGTTTGAGAACCTCAAATCTACTTCATTTTCTGAATTTGCAAGCTCAAAGGTGGAAAGTTCGGAGGGCAAAAGGGGTTTTAGGAAGAATGTTGTTTCTGTTTCAAATCGAAAAATAGTCCCGTTAGATGATGAAACATCGTCCAATCGTGCAAAGACTCGGCCGTTTAGCATTGGTGCTTTCTCAGAAATGAATAATGGAGAAAAAGAGAATGAAAGAGTGGGAAAAGGAAAGCAAGATAATGAATCTTTTGACTTGGATATGAAATCACCAAGCCTTGCTAAAGCTTTATCCAAAGCTAAATCAGTTAGAACAATCAAACCAGGTAGGCACATTGTGGATGAAAAGGATAAATATGAAACAAATTATTTGGTGAAAAGAGGAAGGGGAGATGAAAATCAAGATTTTGATAGTATTTTTGCAATGCCAAAGCCGAAACCTATTCTCTTGGAGATTAATAGTGGAGAAAAAGAATTTGTTCATGATGATAGAACGATGACGGATTCTGAAGAAGATATGAGGAGTGAGTTGGAGTCTAGTTCGGATGAGGATAATGATGATGGTGATGATGGGACTAACCATGAAAGTGTTGCAGAACTTGAAGGAAGTGAAGTTGATAGAAAAGCTGGTGAATTCATAGCCAAGTTCAGAGAGCAAATTAGGCTTCAAAGAGGTCGCCAGCTGAAGGATGCAACGAACAGTAGCCACTAGCTTCATATTTATTTAATTTATTATTATTTATGTAAATTCTGTATTCAGTTAAGTTGAATATCTGAATAGATGAATGTTAAGTATTCAGATGAAACTTGGTGTCAAGAATGTTAACCTCCTGTGTTGAATATATTAAACCAAAGAAAGAGTTGATTTTGATCAAGAAAAAACAGAAAGTAGAAACTCAGCTACAAAATGTGAAATTTCACTTATATTTGTCGCTCCACAGATATGGGCGTACATTTTAAACATATGAGTAAAGTTGAAAAATACATTTTAGGTTTGATTTGGTTTTCTTATCAATTTTGAAAATGATTAGACCTTGATTTGTCTTTAAAAGAGTAGACTTTAACGAACTTCGATCTAGCTAAACATGAGGAAACGAGTAGACGGGATGATAAATGCAAGACACCATCCCTTGTGTTATGCGATATTTACATGAAATTACTATGTAAAATGTTTATTGCATAGAATCATCTGTAATGTTAAATATTCGGACCAAAACAAAATGAATACTTTGATTCTACATGCTTCATATATATATAAATATCGCTCCAACATAAACCATTAAATTTAATTAATCCAAGAAACCAAAATCCCTTAAAAATCAAATTTTCTTGGCTATATTCGCAACCTACATTCATAATATGAATTTAAAGATTTCATTCCTTTCAAAACATCTTTCCATTCGCTCGTGGTATTAAATCTCCCTCTTAACATCCCTCCTGCCACGGTTATTGCTAACGGTAGACCATCACACTTTTCCAATATCTCATTGCCTATGCTTTTCAAGTCTTCTGGTAATTGATCATATGTTTCCTTGATGGATGCTTTCTCCAAAAACAATTTCCTGCTATTATTTTGGTCTAAACTTTTCAAATCATGAATATATCGAGCATACTTCGGAATGTCCCTTTTGCGGCTTGTAATCAGCACTCTACTCCCTGTATCTGTTCGATAAAAAAAAAAAAAAAAAAATATATATATATATATATATATATATATATATATATATATATATTAATAAAGAGGATAGTAAATCTTTTTTCTAATTTCATAGCATTGATAGAAGAAGTGATATACACCTTCATTTGGGAAAACTCTTGCAAGAGATTCCCAAACTTGTTGTTCCCAAACATCGTCAAGAACTATAAGATATTGTTTGCCCTGCAGGTAGGTAATTTGTAAAATGTAAGTATATAGTTAAAGCTCGATTGAATTCTTTTATTGAGTTTGAAAATGTATTTGAGATTTATCTGATTGTTAAATGAACATAACAAAAACTAGCTAAATATCAAGCTACCTACCTGAAGACGCTCGTGGAGTAGATGATATAATTGTTCCTCATGCATTAACTCCATAAGCTTCAATACTTTGAGCTTGTCTTCAAAGGGATCCAACAAATTCCATACAATATCCTTGATAACCTTATTCATGTTGAATTCATAAGAAACACAAACCCAAGCACGAAGCTTGAACTTGGCAGTAATTTTCGGGTGGTTGTATACCATCTTGGCAAGAGTTGTCTTTCCAATTCCCTCCACTCCCGCGATGGTAGAGACGAAAAGGCGTCGGCTATAATGCAAGATTGCCCTTTGCAGAACTAATTCCACGTCTTCCTCAAGTCCCACTACGCCTTCCTCGATTTTCCAGGGAAACGACCAGCGTAATCGTCTCTCAATAGCAATAAGATGACTCTGAATCCCATACATATGCCGCCTTTTTTCGATGTCAGCGAGCCTAGTCAGGATGGATTTGATTTCTTCGCCTATCTGATCCTGGTGGTTGACCATATGCTTCGGAAAGCAAATGCACCTAATTCCGAGAAAGCCTCTTTCCTTTTTTGGGTTCTCAACTTTGAGAATGAATGTCTCAATAGCATCCTTGGCATCGTGTGCCACTTCAATGATGTCAGAGATCCATTTGCATATCCTCTCATCGTTGCTGTATTGCTTTTTATAATCAGCGTCTCTCAGAAAAGACCGGATCCTTTCGAGCTCATATCTCAGACATGTCACCTTTACTTCCACACCTCGCAGCAATGAGGCATTATAAATCAGAGCATTACTTAGCATCTCCACGGCGAATGATAATGTGGCTTCCCCCTCCATTTGTCTCATAATTACGACCTGCCACAGTCCTATTCTAGATGAATTCAAGGAATTGTTAGTTTCACTACTATGATTTTGTTTTATTTAAAAATAAATAAAAAACTGTAATTGAAGCTCTTACTTAACAAACAAATTCCCACTCAACAACCCAATATACAAGAGGGATGTTCTGACAAATCTGATGATGAATTTTAACTCATCGAGATATGTACAGTATTGATTCCATACTTGTTTTCGACCGATTGAATAAAACAATACCAAACTTATTCAAACCAATTGTATAACAAATTAAATACTATTTTAATTATGCAATAGGAGGGAAAACAGATCATACCGAAATATTTTTTTCCTCAGTTATTTTTTGGTTGAACTTTTGATTTTAGCCTTGATGAACAAACTTTGTTGATTTTTGGTTGAACTTTTGATTTTAGCCTTGATGAACAAACTTTGTTGATCTTTTAACCCTTGATATTTAACTAACCCGTCAAAAATTGGAAGAAAATTTCTTCAAGTGATTGGCCATTTTTGTATGTAGGAAAAGAGGAGGAAGAATTTCTTGATTTTGTTAGAAAGTTTTGTCTCTATAAAAAATTATATATAGATGTTATATATCCTTTTTCCTTATTTCTCTCAATTAAGATTCATTCCCTAAATCAAATAGGATTTCATCTCCTTCTCCTTCCTTGTAGGTTACTTATTGCATATCATATATAATATTTTGTTAAAAGTTAATATTAATTAATTGGTCCATTTCAAAAGCTCTTATGATATTTTACAGTTTTTACTAATTAATTAGCCCAATTCTAATATCCCAAAACCTTGACAAATTCCTAAAAGGTACATAATTATAATGCGTAATGCCACTCAATTGTAGCATTTCTTATATTGAGTACTAATATCGAATGATCCATACCACTGCAATAAAAAAAAAAAAAAAAAAAAAAAAAAAAAAAAAAAAAAAAAGCGCTTTATCCTTATTTTCCTTTTTCCAATTTTATTTTTTCATTAACTTTGGCACCACTGGAGGATAATTAAACCTAGGTCTTACGTCGTAGCCAGCCACGTAAGATTAATTACATCTCATGAATAAATATGCAATTCCTGATTTTGGCACCTGTCATATCAAAACTAATTCTTTAGGAGCACATTCACAAATATTTTTAACTCTTTAGGTCAAAAATCAAAATATAATTCCAGGGGAAAATGCAATATTAATTTAAATTTAAAATGAATAGTGCAAAATATTAAAGTTTAGGAGAAAATATGCAACTTGACTATAAATTTAGGGAGAAAATACGATTTTCTCAAAAATAAATTATCTTCAATAATTCGATAATATTTTTTAGTGCTCCTAATAATTGCACGCATATCACATGCATTTTTTGTCTTCTTGATTGCAATAAGCCAATAAATAATAAATTTCTTAATAATGGTCAATGTAGTAAAAATTCACATTCCCTTTTGTAATTCACTAAAAGAAATATTGATTAATGTTTTCAGGGTTTTCTAGTTAATTCGAAAATCTCCTATTAAAAAGTCTTCAGATTCTTTACCAACAATAAGATATACTAGTTCTTGTTTCCAATTATTTTCATATTCATAAAAGGAAAAATCATTATTTTTTTGGGAAAATCGCCACAGGTTTAAATATTCATACGATAAAAAGGGACAAATTAAAGTAAGCATTATTTTTCCAAATTACTAAGGGAATGTTTAAGAAAAATAATTAATTGGTGTTTCGAAAAGTAGTTTGAGAGAGTAGTGGATGTCTGTGAAATAATATCGATTTGTGTAATTTTATTTATTTGGATTTTGAGAGAGTGGTTTGGGAAATAAAATAAATGTAGGCTTTTTTTGGAAGAATGGGGTTGTAGGTGTAAGAATGTAAGATGTGTAAGACTTTATTTTAAATTATATTTGTTATGTGAGATAAATTGTGTAAGTAATAAATTATTTTATGTCAAATTAGAGTATAGTTTATATAGATTTTGTTTGAAAATTATTGTTTGTTTGACTTTTGAGAGAGTAGTTTGAGAAAACTGAGAGATGAAAAATTTATTTGAGAAAGTAAAAAACATGTTTGTTTGGCATTTTCAAATACGAAATTTTTTCGGGAAACGCCAAACAAACAGACCCTAAATCTTTTCCTGAACATACTGTAAAATCCGAATTAAATGCAGGCTTTACTAAAAATAAAAATGCGATAAACAAGTTTTTAATGAAAGATAGGAAACGTTAATTCCGTTTTAGAGCAGAGTTTGTTGAGAGATAAGGAAAGGCAGAGAGAGAAAAACTCTCCGATTTCTTCGAAAAAGGATAAAATTTTAAAATTACACACAAACCCTTCATCTCTCTTCTTTCTCTCTCATCGCGCACGCAGTTTGCAAGAAAACGACGCCCAACAACCATTGAAAGGCTCTCTTTTCTTGAAATTTGAGCATATTGTTTTGCACTCCTTTTCCTTTCATTATATTTATTTGTTTTCTTTGGGGGTTTATTTGATTCGAGATAAAACATGTTCAAGAACCTTGAAATTCTTGATCTGAATTTGCAATTTATTTCTTGGGATTTTCAAATCTGGTGCAGAAATATGAGAATCTGTTGTTGTTTTGGGTGAGTTGTGTGAAAAGGGCTGGTGGGATTTTTTATTTATATATTTTATTTGTTAAAATTATTACTTAGGTTTTGATTTGGGGTAATTTGCTTGATGGGTTGGTTGTGGAGTTAACTATTTATCTTTTTGGAAAAATTTGATCTTGGATGTGAATTCTTGAAGGGTTTTTTGTTGATTTTTTATTTTTATTTAATTTGTTTAGATTGTTATAGTTATTAGTTTGTATATCCTTTAAAGGCCCGGCCTTTAATTCAATTAGAAATCTTCAGAGATGTATATTGAGGAATTGAAAGAAGGGGATTCAGACAGTGTTGAGAACCAACCCTGTAGGGATGTTTGTGAAGGTACTACTTTGGTTGTTTGGGACACAAAGAGAGTTTTAGTCGGAGCTGGGGCTCGTGCTCTTTTCTATCCCACATTGCTGTACAATGTTCTCCGAAATAAAATTCAGACAGAATTCCGATGGTGGGATAGGGTTGATGAGGTATTCATAATTTTGAAGCTATTTACTATGTTTGTAATTTTAATTAAATCCCTTTTCATGA
Source organism: Penstemon barbatus (assembly GCA_003313485.2). Taxonomy (NCBI): domain Eukaryota; kingdom Viridiplantae; phylum Streptophyta; class Magnoliopsida; order Lamiales; family Plantaginaceae; genus Penstemon; species Penstemon barbatus. The sequence goes on from CM064880.1 coordinate 68,936,763, forward strand.
ATGTGGTTTGTAATCTATCTTGTTATTGATGTGATGCGACTATAAGTATGCTAGTCGTAATTCTTGTTTTCCGATGGTGGGATAGGTTTGAGTTGTTTTTAATATTGTGAATATGTCATAATTGCGATTAACATAGATGTAATATTTATAGGACATTTTACATGTTTCCATTTATTTGAAGTCAACTTATTAGTTATATTCTCTTCTCTCTTTTATCCAGTTTGTATTACTAGGAGCTGTTCCATTTCCCACTGATGTGCCGCGTTTGAAGGCTCTTGGTGTAGGTGGGGTGGTTACACTGAACGAACCATACGAGACTTTAGTTACAACTTCACTTTATCATGTAAGTTCATTTGCCCCAATACACATTATATCAATCTAGTTTGCACTTTATATGAATATCTTAGGATTTCTTAACTCTCTATTGAATTTTGAGGAATTTGTTTCATGATGGTTGCTTTTATCTGTAGGATCACGAGATCGAGCACTTGGTAATTCCAACAAGAGATTATCTTTTTGCTCCATCACTTGGGGATATTCGCCAAGCTGTTGAATTTATCCATGGTATCTATAACCTCTTTCATGATTTTTTTTTTTTGGTATGACTCAGATAATATGAAAATTTCTAATGTTGGTTCTTTTTTCTCTAAGGCAATGCACTTTGTGGCAAAACTACATATGTTCACTGTAAGGCTGGCAGAGGCCGAAGCACGACAATCGTTCTCTGTTATCTTGTAAATGTCATCACACAAATCAAATTATTAAATAATGTGCTGTTTGTTTTTCTTATTAGATCATTGTTGGTTATATAACCTCGTTTTATACAGGTTAAACACAGGCAGATGACCCCTGAGGCTGCATTCAAATATGTGAGGTCCATTAGGCCAAGAGTATTATTAGCCTCCTCCCAATGGAAGGTATAGTTTATTCATGAAAAAATTACACATGTGGTCCGCTTACTTTTGAATATTGAGAAGTCTGGTATTTTATCTTTTGAACTTACGCATTTGGTCCTAACTTTTTACAAAAAAACATACTTACATATAAAAAATCAGTTTTTAAGCCATTATCCTATCTGGATTTCATGGTTAGAAGTCGGACCTTTTTGTCTTGTTGACTTTTTTACCTTAGGATATATACATATTTGTTTGGTCTCGCAGAAAAAATCGGAGTAATTATTAAGCCACAAATCGTTGAATTTAACCCTATTGAAGTAAATATATGAAGTTCTGGAATTGTAAATTTTGATATATGACCCAAAAGATGGACTATAATATTGTGTTTGGCGACAAATATGTCGAGTTAAAAGATAAAAGATTTAATTTGAAAAAATTAGGAGCAAATGTCTTCAAAAGATAAAATACGTATTTGTGTTGTGTACTGAAACTTGGTGGACTGAATTAAAATGAATCAATTAATGCAGGCTGTTCAGGATTACTACCATGAACTGAAGAAGAAACCCGAGGCTGACATTTTCATACCTAGTAAAACTCTAGATTTTGAAGACTTTGATGATAATTCATTGGTTCTAATAACTGAATCTGACCTTGATGGATACAAAGAAACCCAAGATATGAATATTGCCTGCAGGGTACAGTTTGTTAGCCAGGCAGCTATTTCGAGGCTGTCATGCCTTTGGATTCGTTCCCAGAAAGTCTCGACTAAGAAGTTGCAAAGCTCGGTGAGGAACGATCGTATGGAAAGTGTGACAGTTGATATTCACGTTTATTAAAGTGATGTTTTAGTATTTATTAGGGTGGAATAAGAAAAGATGGGTGGTTTTTATTTGACTTGGTTTGTTGTTTTTTTTTTTTTTTTTTCCGGTCCCCGTAAAACGGGAGGAGGGATCCGAGATGGGTTCAAAAGTGTTGAGCCCTTGTACAATTGCCAAACGGAAGGATTTGGTAATGTAGAGTTATAGAGTCCATGATGTTATGTTAGCCTAATTAAATTAAGGAGGTTTAAATTGTGTAGTGTAGTAAAGTTGAGTTGCATCCTAAGTTGGAAGGGTTGTTTTGGTTCTTACATTACATGTTACATGTATAAAGCAATGTTGATTTAATTTAATGAAAAAATCAAGTTTATTTTTATTCATGAGTTTGAAAGAAAGAAAGGATTTGAATGATTCCGGAATTACAAGTCTATTATTTATATATAAATATAATGCTTTTTTGCTTACTGCTGCTTTCTTTATCAATACAATACAATATCATCATAATCATAATGGTATAGTACTACAGTATAATAAAGAATCTGTTCTGAATCACCAATCCATCTATTAGGATTTGATCGAAATAAAATAAAATACATGATTTATATTTAACCATTAGCCAACTGAAAGGAGACGCAACTAGTTCTTGAATTTTTCCTGAATAATTTGAGTTTTAGCTAAATAATTTTTTGGTGACAGGCTTTTGATGTTAGTGTCTGCTGTTGGTGGCTCAATTGGTAACAATCTAAATGCTCAGCTTATTCAAATTTCTTGGATGGTTAAGTTTACCTGACCTGACCTTGCAGTCCACTCGAATCAAGTTTCTTGAATCTATTCATATTCATTTTTTTTTTTTTTGGGTTTTCTAAGGGTTTAATCTCTTTCGAGTCGGGTCGAGCACATTAAGTGGATACCTCTCCCAACAATAATTCGAACATGAGTCCGCTACTTTATAGTAACTAATCCATTTCACTAGACCAATAACATGTTGATATTCATATTCAAATTGAAAAAATTCTCAAGAGAGCCAAGACCTGATTTAGAAAAAAAAAATTATATTTAGACCCAAGTAAAATACTATTTATTCAGACTTTGGTGTAAACTTTACCGTAATATCAAGTAAATAGTAGGGGCAGAAGTGGTATTTCAACCGTATGTCTTGAGAGACCAACCAACTAGTTAAAGATGGGAAATTCTATCATGACTGTCAACTCAAAGTTGAGTTCATCAAATAAATTCAATCTCAACCCTTAAAAAATAAATTAAAATTATCTTGTCCATTAAATGTGTGCAAATATGTATCAACCCCATATTTGATATATTACACCTAAATATTTAATAAACAATAAATTTTACATAGAAATTTTACATTATTACCCTCTTTAAAAAGTATTCAATTGACTAAAATGTCCCTTTCATTTCATCTTCTACAAATTCTCCCAAATCTCTTTTCAAATCCTAACCCATACTACAACCTCCTCCACCACCACCACCCTCCCTCTCTTCTCCTAGTCCGACGAGGACGGCGACGGCGAATTGCCGCTTCCATTCTCTTCGCCACCAGTATGGCGGCACTTCACTCGCCGCCGCTCTGATAGAGACCAGAACGGAGGCGGCACTTCGCCACCACCGTTCTGGTCACGATCAGAACATAGGCGGCACTAGGTCGCCGCCGATCTGGTCGCGACCAGAACAATGCCGTCCGACCAGAAGCGGGTAATGCCTATCCAGGAAGAAGAATACTTCATCTTTTCTTTTTCTTTTTTAAATTTTTTTTTATTAATTAGATACACAATATTTTGATTAATTATAGAAAATAAGGAATTGCATTACGTATGTAATGTTGTTCAATTTTTGTAAAAGGAATGTTTAAATTATGGGAAGAATGTCTTTTAGAAATGTTTTGCTCTTCTAAATTGCAGTTAAGTAAATGAGAAGGGATTGAGTTCTTAAGGTTTGCTCATTAATCTCATTATTAAATACTACATTTTTGTCGCATATTTGATGAAAAGTATATTGAATAATTGAAGTCGGAAGCCGTCGCCGGACTGGGATTCCCGACGGCCTGGGTAGTGTGTGAAGTGGCTGGGGAGTTGGGGGTAGGTCAGGGTAGGGTAGTTCAGTTTTTTATTTTATATAAAAGGTTAAATTGGACTTTCAAAAAAGAAAGAGTAAGGGTATAATTGTTATTTTACATTATTAGTTGGATTGTACATGAGATGGATGAAGTTGTAATTTTAACAAATGTCAAAAGACCATCCCATTAAAGATAAACTCCATCTCAAGCTCTTCTCGAAAGTAGTAGAAAAGAAAGATAAAAACAAGTAAACAGAAAAAGGCGCGCCATGTTTTTAATCTCCACGCGAAATTCTTTCCCCTGTAAGTTATTCTCTTTCTCCATTACTAATTAAAGAATACGGACTGGTATTTTTGCTTATTGTTATAGCTTTATTCTATAGATGATGATGCTTCTGTTATTTTTATGGAATGGGATGCTTATTTTTTCATGAAATTGATATTCAATTACTTCGTTTATATAACAATCAATTTTATAATCTGAATTATATCAGAGTAATTGACATTTTACACTCCATAAATACCGTCATTTTGGCACTATGCACTTTAAATTTTGGCATATTGCACCCTCAAATTACATACATATTCTTTAGCAAATTGCACCTATGAGGAGGTTGCAAAATGCCCATTGTTTTGCCTATGTATATACAACTTTCAGGGTGAGATGTGCAAAAAATTAATTCTAGGGCCAAAATTGTGTATTTCTAGGTTGCAAAATGCAAATGATTCATTATATAAAAAATGAATTTCGTATGGTATGATGTTGAATTCCCATTCTGTTATCTTTGTATGAATGATTTTCCCATTATTAATTAGATGCAAACACATGATGTTTTGTTAGAATATTTAACTAGTCAATTTTGATACTCTACTACTTCATTACTTATTATGTGAATTTCAATTACAATAAATTTTCAGGCAATAATATTCTTCCTGTACCTGGACTTTTTTCTGCTAAGAACAGAATCTTTTCGGCTTCTTTTTCGTGCCATAGTCTGCAGAGTAATGGGTAATAATAACCATACCATAAACCTTGTCCGTTTGATTCAACTATATTTGTTTCAATTCCTTAATCGGCTTTTGCTTGTCTGCATTTTAACATTGCTAGAGAACAGACAAAAAGCTCGTTAAACTTTGAGGAGAGTATTGGGCGAAGATTCGTATTATTTTTTCTGATTGGATCGAGAGTATCTCCTGCATTGCCATCTTTTGGGAAAACGAAGAAACAAAGCCCGTATGATGAAAAACGTTTACTTGAGCAGAACAAGCGAATACAAAGAGAAAATAATGTGCCTGATGAATTCCCTAATTTTGTAAGAGAAGGTTAGATCTTTTTAACTTACCACTGATAAGCTTTTGCAAACAAGCCCTTAGTGTTTGAGATTTTTAAAAGTTGTAGCTAATATTATTGAGCTCTATTTGTACTCCAAAATGTATATATATATTATTGAGATATATATATTATTGAGCTCTATGAAGAAAATAATGAGCTCTTAATTAATGGTTCAGGTTTTGAGGTTAAAGTGGTAACACCAGATAACTATGTTAAGCGCGATTCAGGTCTCGTACTATGGGACATTGAAGTTGGTAAAGGTGATTGTCCAAAGGATGGTCAACAGGTTCTCTTTGTTTTTTTCTTATTTTTGCTAAATTCTACGTATAGCTATTTTAATGTAGTTGTTGATATTGAAGTTACAATGTAAATAACATGCTTATGTTTCCAGCCTAAGACTTGATCAGTTAGGACATTGTTTAAGAGTTTAACTATATTCCAGCTTTATGAGTGCTGTAATAAAAAATGAACTTCATAACCAAAAAATATTCTTTAAATTGTACCATTTTTCTTAAAGTCTGCGTATATTAATTCCTTCACTGCAATTTTTGTTATCTTTCTCTTTTGTTGTAGGTGACGTTTCATTATGTTGGATATAACGAGGCAGGTCGGCGTATAGACAGTACCTACTTACAAGGTTCTCCTGCAAAAGTTCGGTTGGGCAATAATGCATTAATTCCAGGTGACGACTAAGCATATCATATGATATTATAGTGATAAATTATGTTTTTCCTTTCTCCAGTCCATGCTTCTCTGTTGTTTGAGATATAACTTAAGAGAATGGAGAATAAATTACAGGATTTGAGGAAGGAATTCGAGACATGAAACCTGGTGGGAAACGAAGGATGATCATTCCTCCGGAACTAGGACCACCGGTGAGTATTTTTGACAAAATTGCATAGTTAGTCTGCTAACTTGTTTCATTCGTTCGTGCCAAAAATAGCAGTATTGAGATTTGTGCTTCTTCATATATCTGGTTTGTTATTAAAAGTGTTTTGTTGCTTAACAGGTAGGACCTTCGACTTTTTTCAGTGCAAAACAATTTGAAATATTTGATGTAGAATTGCTGAGCATTCAAGATTGCACAAGGAGAACAATTGGGTTTTATTCTGATGTTGTTTGCAGTTAATTAATTAGCAGACTTAATTGTTTTTAACCCATCATATCGTTGTAGTTATCTTTGCATGTTAAATGAAATCCTGCTAGGAAATTGATATGTATTCTATTCTATAAGTTCATAGTTGGAAACATGAACTTTTAGAACATTAAATAAGAAGTCAAAAGAATTATTATTTTGAAATAAAAAAGAAATTTGCTAAGATTAGGAAGACGTCCTACAATGTGAAGAGAATAAATAATAAGGCGTGATACACATCCCCCCCCCCCCCCCCCCCCCCCCCCCCCCAACCAAAGAAAAAGAGCAATTCCTTGTGCCTTGTATCCTCAGTGTGAAGTATAGAACTAAGGTCATTTCCAATGATTTCTTCTCAATCTAATTCTAGCTTTTTTTGATATTTTAAGTACAGTATTCCCTTTTATTTCATAAGTTATCTCAAATAATTCAATCTATTAATTCCATTTAATTTTAATTCTCATTCTTCCCCATTCTCACTTAACAATAATAATAACAACTAAACAATAATAATTTGCAAAAATAATGAAGAATACTTATAAATTAATTTAACATTGGCATTAAGATCGAACTTCAAAATTGTCGTAACTAAAATTATCTCAAGAGTAATTCAACATTTATTAATTAATTAATGTTAAAGAAAAATGTATTTATTAAAAGTTTAGAAATATGTATTTATTAATTAAAGTTCAGAAATATGTATTTATTAATTAGAGTCAAATAAAAGTATATTTATTAATGAATAAAATAAATAAAAGAAAAGAAAGAACAAATTGAAAGGGAATAAAGAAAAAGTAGATGGTAAACAAGTATCGGTCACCTACTTGCTGGGCCAAGGTCAGGCGCGTGAATTAATCAATGGGTTACACTTTCAAGTTGGCTTCAGTTTGAAGTCCAACACCTCAATGGCTAATGCTCTTGAGTCGAAAAAGATGATTTGTTTTGCCATTATCAAGCCAAGCCCAACCGGCTTGAGCGAGGGAAGAGAGTGGGAAGGAGGGATAAGCAGGAACAAACATTCCAATGGGAACCAAAAAACGGGGATACCGCATTGGGCAGAAGACAATCCAAGTCCTGCCTTGAACTTGATCATTAAAGGTGGTCTAATATCATACACCGTATTTGCATGTGAATCCCATAGGTGTACGACTTTAGATGATTTATTCAATGAGAATAGTTTGGATTATTAAGAATGTTTGGAGATTACTATCATAATATATTAAACAAGTCTTTCACTACATAAAGCTATTAAGAAATGAAAATAGGTTGTCGCGTGTGATATACATGCCTTTTTTAAATATATGTAGTAAAAAAAGTTTCTATCTATTTTTATCTAGGACATCTTTCATTCTGCTCATAATCAATATCCTTAAGTAAGAACATTATTATGTTCTCATGATACCTTATGTTTAATTATATTTCACTTATCAAATTTGATGGATTACATTTGTATTTTGTATGTACCAACAAATATTTTTGAGTTATAATGGAGTTATCAATTTATTTTAAAATTATATTTTTCAATTGATCTCTTTATACCCGTTAACAAATTCATTAGTGGCCCATATAATGTGTGTTTGTGTGTGGAAAAGATTTTCTTAGTTTTTGCCCATTGGCTTTGCCAGGTTAGATGCATATTAATTTACTTGAAACAAAACCAATCCATAAGATAAAAATTTAAAAATGTTCATTTCAATACTATGACTACATCATATTTCAGTCGCTATCACAATTCTCTTTAAATTCACCTAAACAAAATAAGCAAAGGGAAATCACTTGGTCTTTCCTTTTTGGGGACTTCAATTCATATAGGTTTCTTTACATACCTATTTACAGGAATGCTTCATGCCAAAGAACACAGCCACAAGTTTGCCGGCTGGTTTTGGCCACGTCAATCTCGATCAGCAGAGCCCTATAAACAGATAGACAAGAAATTCAAGATTAAGCTTGAGAGACTGACCTCGATCATGAGGTTAATTCATGTTCACGGAATCAAAATCATTAGTAACTCTCTCCGCTAAGAAAACACAAATTCTATCTGCATTATGTTTCGTGAACTTTCAATAGCATACAATACAAATCTTCAAAAGCATACACTAGACGGAAAGAAATATACGTACGTACAATGTGGTCTGGTATACAAGTGCAAATCCTATACATATACACATCCCTATTCTCGAGCATCTTATTGGTATACAATGTGAGACCCCCACATAAATAATACAACAGATAAATTTACATTGAGGTGAAACTACTGAGCTTCTTCTGCCGGTGCCCTATGGTATATAATTGAGACATTTGAACTTACGCTATTGGCGTGATATTGGCCATAAAATGCATAAACACCAACTGTAACAATGCTAAGGACTACAAATCTCACCCAGCCTTCATAGTGCAGCTGTAAAATGAAAAATAAAAAACGAAATTTAAAACTACATTGTCTATCCAACTTCAACCAAGTCTTTATGAAGCTAAAACATGAAAATGATTTGAAGTACCTGGGCGAATAAAAATAGGTTTACGAAAATGCTAACACATGGAACTATTGGAACTCCAGGACAAGAAAAACCTGGTGGGTCAGTATAGACCTGCAAAAGTTAGTGCCCTTGTCAACAGTGTATAATTATGTGTCACATTGCATTTCAGCAAGCATTTTAACTCAAAAACACATGCATCGGAAATTGGATATTAACTTACTTGTCGTAGATAAAGAAAAGCAGCAGAAATGATAGCAAAGATAGCAGCTACGATAAGGAAAATAAATGAAGCACCATAACGGAAGAGGACTCCAGCAGCAAAACCAAAACAGGCAATTGCAAGGAGGCAAATGATACCTTCTGCCCTGTTAGAAATGAACCTAGTAGAAGCCTGACTTAAAGTCTTATCCTTCCAACGGAGGCTTACCACACATGCTGAAACAACTGAATAACCCGTCTGAAACAAACCATTTTACAATCACATGATCCACCCTTTTCAAATTGCACTTAAGAAGTATAATTATGGATCTATTTTTCAAAACTTATTCAGAATAATGCAACTCTAGAGCTTCAAAAGCCCATCAATTTTTTACTGAGAACAGAAAGCTATACAGTATTGTGTTTCATAATAGTGAAAAGAAAAAATATATATATAAAAAAAATGAAAGGAAATCTCCAAAAGCAACTTACCAAGGATCCAACTGACAGAATATGTGAGAGCAGGTGTACATTAAGAAGACATGCCAAGACACCGGCAATAAGACCAACCCAAACTTGTGAATGAACTGGTGTATGTCGAGTTGGGTGTACTTTCGCAAATATAGATGGTAGTAAACCATCCCTTCCAAGTCCAAGATATAACCGAGACTACTAAAAGTAAACAACCAATCACTTGTTGACCAAAGAAAGACACAATAAGTTCCTCCATTAAACATAAAAGTAAATGCTAATCACCTGAACATAAAGTCCAACTAAAAGTGTGGTCGTAAGTCCAGCCACAGCACCAAAACTGATTAGCACAGATACATATTTCAAGCCCCTGGATTTGAAAGCTTCAGCCAAAGGGGCATCTTCCCCGAGATTTTGATACGGAACCATTCCAGTAATTACTAAGGACACAGCAACGTACAGTGCAATACAGGCCAAGAGGCTGCCCATTATGCCTAATGGTAAGTCCCTCTGAAACATAAGTGAATAGAATATTCATATTCTTAATAACAAACTTTTTTACTCTAATATGGTCAATCGAAGGTAAAACCATGAGACTTAAAATTGATCTACCTTCAACATACCTGGGGTCTCTTGGTTTCTTCAGCAGAATTAGCAACTGCATCAAAACCTACATATGCAAAGAAGACCACTGTTGCTCCGGTCAATATGGACTTAGGACCATTTGGGATGAAAGGAGTCCAATTTGCGACATCGACCTTAAAAGCTCCCACAATGATAACAAAAAGAACGATGAGCACCTGCAAAAAAAGTCTTGTTCTGTCAGCCATGTGACTAAATGATTTTGATAAGCAGACTTCATGTTGATTTAAAAAGTCAAACAGGAAGAGTGTCAAAACTGTATCTTTCATGCATGCATTACGAATACATTTGCAAAGAAGGAAAAAATATGAAGTACAAAAGAAGCTGAAACCACTATCTGCCCATGTGAAGTGACTTAATTTTTATTACATCTGTTAGTTCTCTGGCAGATTACATTCTGCAAATAAGCAACCAGAATTCTGTAACAAGAGAACACTCAATCCCAAATCCTATTATCAGTTGGCAGATATTTATGTCTCAGATGGAGGTTCTAAACCAGTAGCCATTCTTCCCCCTCGTTTTAGTAACACCAATATTCTAGGACTTCTCATAGCATTCTACAACTGAACTCAGTCCCTTAAGAATGACATGACCTTTCTTTTTATAATACCTCTCGTGCTTTAACCAGCCTTAAGAAATCCAGTACATTTCTCCCTTAATCTCACCAAGATGATTATCAAGTTTTGAATATGTTACAAGGTAAACATGAACTGTTTTGCTGAACTCCACATTTTCATCTAACGCAATCATCAGAAGACATTATGGAATAACATATGATTTGTTGGATCAGATATTGAGGAGTTCAGATTTTGTCCAAAATACACACTTGCCATGCATATATTGATGTCTCTCAACCATAATTTTCTTCTCTGCTAAAAATTCATCTAGTATGAATGCTGTAGCATACTCGCTGATGTATAAGAAACAATCAAAGATACAAAAATAAACAAGTTCCATGGAAATGAAGGGCTGCCCATGTATTACTAATTTTTTTAAGATTCATGTGCAGAATTCCTAATTTTTGTTTACCAGATTTCTTTCAAGCAAAGTTCAGAAATTGAAGGAAGTAGAGTTGATGGAGAACCTTTGTTACAGTCATGATAGAATTCAATATTGAAGACTCTCCAACACCTCGGCACAGAACTAGAGTCAGAAGCACTAGGATAATCGGAGCTAATACATTAATAGATAATACTCCAAAAACTTCTTCACCATGGCCCACCCAGCTTGGGATGTTATCCTTAAGAAACGGAAGCAGCTCCAGTACGGTAACCACATAGCTTGCTAAGCTACGTGCTATACTAGCTGCACCTATATGATAGTCCAGCATCAACTGAGCAAATACGAGAAAGGCAGTGAGCTCATTGAAAGCTGAGTAAGTGTACAGGTATGCTCCACCAACAACTGCTGGAAAACGAGATGCTAGTTCAGCATAACAGAGTGCATTTAGCACACAAGACGCTCCTGCAATTATGAAGCTAAGCGTAACTCCTGCATTGGGGCAGCAAAAACTGAGTCAGCATCACAAAACAAGATAACCAGTCAAGATAATAATTCAAGTAATATCTTTCAACTTTCCTGCGAGATTTTTGTATGAGAGGATATAACTGAAGGGTTCGACATATGTTCGAACCAATCAAGGTTGTGGTGTCACATGGGCCAACATTTCAACCTTAAATCTCTAAGAAGTACGCTGGATAGCAAATTAGATGATTAACAGAGTGCCAAAATGCTAAGGTTTACTACATATCTATCCATATCGACCTTAAAGTTAAACATAGCTCTACTACATATATATCAACCTTATAATTGTTTCCACATTTTCTTTTGAGTTTAAATTTATAGAGATAAGCTATACAAGTGGAACAAACAAATATTACATGCTAATATTTGATCAGTAGAGCATCAGCACTTGTACGGCCATCATGGATCAAAATTTTGATAAGTTTCCACCGAAAAAACAGAAAAGTTTCAATTTTTATTATTGAAACATATAAATAGAGTAGTTTCTACTTTCTACCTCAACATGTTCCTTTTTTTTCCCAAAGTTTAATCCCTTTTGAGGGATTCAGACACATTGAGTGAGAATGTTTCTCGATATGTCTTCCCTAGGAATTTCGAAAAGGTTCCCGAATTTATAATATTAATTAATATTTAAGACGGGAACATACCACAAAATATAAACTTTACTAAATGACTGCCATCCAGGTTGCCCAAGCAAGAAATTTAAGACTAATTCAATTTTAATATTCGAGATCCTTTCCACTTTAAATCAAATCAACCAATACGAAAAATAATCACAAAATTTACTTAAGAAAAGACATCCGCGAAAATTGGAGCCACTCACCTGGACCAGCATCGCGCGCGACGGTTCCAGTTACAACAAAAATTCCGGCGCCGATGGAGGCGCCAATGCCGAGCAGAATTAGATCAAAGAGGCCTAACCGCCGTACAAGCCCCTCGCCGGAAGTTGTGCGTACGGCGGTGTCCGACGCGGAAGATAGAGGTTTCGACCTCAAGGCCGAGGACCAGAAATGAGAGAACCACGTTGTGGATGAAGCCATCGCTGAGGTCATAGGTCGAGAGAACTAGTGAGAGAGACCAGGACGTCTCTTCTGCTATTATTAATATTATGTTTATATGTATTGATCGGAATGTACAACTCCTGACTTAGGTGCGTTGCAGGTGTACTATACTATACTACTCCCTCTCCCAAATTATTATAGGGGAAAAAATAAAGTTTATACCTAAAATACCTTTTATTTTTTATTTATATCATCATTAGTTTTTACAAGTTTTATAATTTTTTCCTACTTTTTCTCTTATTTACCTAAAATATGTAATTAAGATTGTATTGAAATCTTAAAGTGACAAATAGTTTGGGATAAATTTTTTTCTCTAAAACGACGGATAATTTAGGACAGAGTGAGTATACTACTACTATATGAGAGTGAAAAAAAAGGGATCATTAAGTAATTTCCAAAAAAATAATAAATCAAGAGGTCCTGGTTTATTCCCATTCGTGTGAATTTTTAGGGTCTATTTGGATGGGTTTTGGCTCGGTTTCGCAGGTCTCGGTTTAAAAAAATTGGTTTGGGTGGTTTCGATGAAACCTTTGAGACCTCACTTGGATTGAGTTTGGATGTTGGAGTTTAGGGAAAAAAGTAGGTTATAGGTGTCAAATCAATGTCTTTTTTAGTGAAATTTGAGGAAAAAGTAAATGACATATATCAAATCAATGTTTTATAGGTTTTTAATGGTTTTATGGGTTTGGAGAAAACTCATTTGGATGGGTTTTGGCTCGGTCTCGCGAAACCCACGAGACCGGGCCAAAACCCATCCAAATACAGCCTTAGGTTTTTGGAATTGGCTTGTCTTTCTTATTTTTTGGGTCATTTAACTGTAATATGATTCAATAAGAAAAAAATTGTAATATGATATATTTTCTAATAAAACTATATTGTGGCAAACACACAAAATTGTAGGATTAGTCCTAAGTTATATTTGATGTGTGGTTTTGGTCCTACAACTTAATGTTTTTATCGAAAATCGTACATCATTACATTTTTCCCTAAAATCACATTTAAGTTGTCAATTTGGCAAGATATGTGTCAAAACCTAGTTTGCGTGTCACAAACACAATATCAAGAAATAACAAACTGTTTTATGTGTAAACTGAGTTTAACACAATATATTAATTGAATTTCTAATTTACTCAAATTAGGATCAGTAGATAAGAATTAGTAACTTTAATTATACTTAATTTATTTGACAACTCAAGGTTTCAATTGCCAATACAAACTTTGTGTAAATTTTGGTGAGATATTTTAAGGATATTCATTTCAATGTACTTCATACACTAATTTTTATGGTCATGTAAGCTAGCTAGTTTTCCTTTTGTTGCATATTTTTTTCAATCTCCGTAGTGGAATCACACCACACCACACCACACCACACCACACACCTCAATCAATTAGTTATTTGATTAATATCAAATTTATTATTATTTCTTGGTTGATGATGCTTTAGCATGAAATTAAACCCGGCCTCATAGTTTTATCCTCTTTTAATTTCCTTGATCCAATGGGCTTTTGAATAAATGTTGCCTGTCTCCACATTAATTAGTTCCTCCTTAACAAGAAGGCTCTCAACTTACTTTGAGGCATCGGTCCTCAAGTAATTGATCTTGTTTTCAAACCCAACTCCACCCCGCTTTGTAACCTCCTAGTTTATCATAACCACATTGCATGGGCATGGCACATTCCTCCCATTACAATAACATATATAGCTTTCAATGGAAACCTTATTTTCCCTCGAATCTTTGGAACATGTTGTTGGTCCGTCGACACCTCAATTTCGTCCGGGATATGACCAGGATGTCCCGTAGCCATATGAACCACCTGCAGGTGAGGGAATGATGAAAGTAATTGTATGTGCCACAAGCTCTATCCAGTCTCTTCCGGATTGTAAATGGATGGTCCTATAATTACCCCAAGTGAATCGGGTACGTACCCACATATCCCAAACATGACATGCTGAATGCCTGCAAATAGTTTCTGAAATTTGAGACTTGCCAGTTCAGGATAATCGAACGCCTGGTTTTTTTTTTTAAATGAGCAAGAATTGCATTAAAACCTCCCGCACAAAGCCATATTTCAGTAAATTGATTTGTCAAACAATTCAATAGATCACAATTTCATTATATTATTACTTTCTGGTTCCCCATAAAAACTATTGAATCTCCACATATCGATTCGTTAATGTCGTAAATATAAGCATCAATTCGATCATTTGATATACCTTTAAGATCAGCTATCATGTCGTTTTCAAGCGGAATAACTCTTGATTTATCTATAGCACTCATATCAACACCAAAAGGACCAACTTGATTCTTCAAAAAAAAAAAAAACCATCTTCCTAACTTCAAATCTAATCTCAACATGAAAGACGATTTGAGGTTAAAAAATCGCGAATATGTTATCAAATGCCCCCAAACCTTTACAGTTTCACATCAAGCAAAGCATAGCGATCGGTTGGAATCTTCGGTAGCATCGATCCAATCAACCTTAATTTTTGTTGTTCAATAACAAAATAACATTTAAGTAAAATACATAAGTTGTAATTATATTTTGCTCAATAGAAAAATAACAATTAAGTAAAAGACATAAGTTGTAATTATATTTTCCTCATTTGACTAGGTGCATATATTCTTCAAAAGAATTTACCAAAAAAAAGATATATTCTTCATAAGACAAGTGCATTTACTCTAGGTTGCTGTTAAAATACCAAATTACATATTTCTCCATATTTCTCCAATGTTACAACACCCACATATATCCTCTAACCCCCCCACCCCAATAAACCCACATCAAAGATAATTTCTTTTTCATCTCTGTAAATTTGGGTTTTCATACATTGAGAAGACATATAATAGGAGTGTGTGTGTGTGAGAGAAAAAGAAGTGGGCAAGTGGTTAAAGGCTTTGGTTTTGTTTTCTCTCACATCTTTGATATACACTTACCTGAATTCTCTCCGACCCTTCCTCCCTTCTGTCCTTCTGTCTTTATATATATATCTACAGATTGAATTCTATTTAGTTTCGGAGATTATCGAATACAGATTTTTTTTAACCATCAGGGTGTCATCACTTGAATATATACCAAATTCAATTACCCTCAAAAGGCAATAGATTTAATGCCAATACTGGAGATTTAAGGGTTCGCCATAAGGCCCGAAAGCCTAAAACTCTCAGGTTTGAAGGAAACAAAGCAATTGACTTTTATCCACATTTGTGATTGGGAAATCCATCCTTATCTGTGGCACTGATTTAAGAGTAATGTGTGAACCTTTGCTTTTCCGTTTTTGCTGCACACACATAAATTAGGGGTTTGCTTAATCATTTAATAAGTGGGCTTCCGGAATTAGGGCTTTTTGTTGCTAAAGAATATTTCTTTTGGCTCATTTCTGGAGCTTTACTCTGTTTAAGGATTTGGGTTTGATATTCAAGTGCTCTTGAATTGGGTGCTTGTTTTCTTAATCATTGCTATTGGAAAAACCATGTCTTTCTTGTGCAATAGGTGTGGCTCATGTTAGCTGGGATTTTCGTGGTTCCAGGTCTATGAAGTAGGTGATCTAGTCGAAATCAAGTAGTTAAGAGAAAAGAACTGTGTTTTCTTTGTAGTTATCAAGTTCTCAATAAATTTCTCCACATTAGCTTTGACTGTATAGAGTTTGTGAACCTTGTGTTTCATATCTAGGGTTGATTTCAAGTATGAGTCGTAGAGTGCGTAGGAAGGTTGCTAAGAAGGGAAAAGAGAAAGTGGATTACCCGGAAATCGATGAGAATTTGAGTTTGGACGATAAAGGGGTGCTCGATTGGACTAAGTTACCCGATGACACTGTAATTCAGCTCTTCTCATGTCTTAACTATCGTGATCGAGCTAGCTTGTCATCCACCTGCAAGACATGGCGAATTCTCGGTAAATCCCCTTGTTTATGGCAAGTTTTAGATATTAGGCCACACAAGTGTGATGCTTCAGCTGCTACCTCACTTGCCTCGAGGTGCGAAAACCTTCAAAAACTTCGGTTTCGAGGTCCCGAATCTGCTGGTGCTATAATACATCTACGTGCTAAGAATGTAAAGGAGATTAGTGGCGATGGCTGTAGGAAAATGACTGATGCGACACTCTCTATACTAGCAGCAAGACACGAGGCACTAGAATGTCTCCAAATAGGTCCTGATTTCTGTGAAAGGATAAGTAGTGATGCAGTAAAAGCAATTGCAATTTGCTGTCCAAACTTGCAGAAGCTTCGACTCTCCGGTGTTCATGAAGTTGACGCAGAAGCAATCAATGCTTTGGCAAAGAATTGTCAGAATTTGAGTGATATTGGATTCATTGACTGTCGAAAAATAGATGAGACTGCCTTGGCAAATGTTGCATCAGTTCGATTTCTTTCGGTTGCAGGTACAACGAGTATAAAATGGAACCTAGTTTTACAACAATGGAGTAAACTGCCTCATCTGATAGGCTTAGATGTTTCAAGAACTGACATTATGCCTAATATTGTTTCGAGATTCTTTTCGTCTTCTTCTAGTTTGAAGGTCTTGTGTGCTTTGAATTGTCCTGCACTCGAGGGGGATGTTACCTTTATATCTAATACCAATCATAAAGGTAAAGTACTTTTGGCTGTGTTCACTGACATTCTTAAAGGAGTAGCTACTTTATTCGTCGATATGCCAAAGGACAACAGTAATATTTTCTTGGATTTGAGAAAATCTAAATTGGATGACATGCGGAATTGGCTTGAATGGATAATTTCCAATTCACTTTTACGTGTTTCTGAGAGCAATCCACCTGGTCTGGATAATTTCTGGCTCAACCAAGGGGCGACTTTGTTGCTTAGCTTCATGCAGAGTGCTCAAGAGGAAATTCGAGAAAGAGCAGCCACAGCTCTTGCGACTTTTGTTGTAATTGATGATGAAAATGCTAGTATTGATGTTGGAAGGGCTGAAGCAGTTATGCGAGATGGTGGCATACGACTTCTTTTAAACCTTGCACGGTCTTGGAGGGAGGGGCTTCAATCCGAAGCTGCTAAAGTAAGTTTCTAGATTTGGTGCTTTAGTTAGGCTATGTTTGCAAACTCTTTTGCAAACAATTTATGAGCTTTTCTTACGTCGAACACATCAAAATTTAGTGTTTGAGAAATCAACTTCAGTTCTCAAAATAAGCTATTTTAAGCTCATAAGCCGTGAGTTTCTCTTGAGGTGCTTTTGATTATATTGAACATAACTCACAATCTCGAGATTCAACATATTTGCTAGAGTTTGCAAACACAGTCTTAATCTTTAACTCTTCGTAGTATTGTTTAAGGCTTCATTTGGAATGATGGATTTGGAGTAAGTATTTCAAATCCATAAAAAAGATTCACAAAACTTGTTTAAATCATCTTGGTTTTATATGGATTTCAGATCCTTAGTTAACCGTTTTGAACTATTCTTTAACCAAAACAAATGTGCGAATCAGTTTGGAATTCTTTTTCCAAATCCCTCAATCCAAATGAAGCTTAAGTTCCTTCTGCTTCTGCAAATCCCACTCTTATTTCTTTACAAGTTATAAGGATATTGTTAAGTCTGTTACGTCTTCGGAATTTATAGTCTATTGTAATGAGCTAAAATGGATTTTAATTATATGCAGGCAATTGCAAACTTATCGGTGAACGCTAATGTTGCAAAAGCTGTGGCGGAAGAAGGAGGCATTAACATTCTTGTACATCTTGCTAAGTCTGTGAACAGAATGGTTGCTGAAGAGGCTGCAGGAGGACTGTGGAATCTCTCTGTTGGTGAAGAGCACAAGGTTCCCTTCTCTTCCGTATGTTTTTCACATTTTTCAGATGGTTTCTTAATTTACTATGAGGGTGATGAGAAATGGAATCTCTTTTTCTAGAATGCCATTGCCGAAGCTGGTGGAGTACAAGCTTTAGTTGACCTTATCTTCAAATGGTCAAAGTCTAGTGGTGGTGAAGGAGTGCTGGTATGTCCATAGGCATTAGTAGTCGTTTTAACCATTTAATGGTATCAAAACCAAGGGGTTTGTTTGTCTCGCTCTTCCCAAAATAACTTCTTTATCCTCTCAATTTTCCTAATCTACTTTCCCAAAAGTCAAACAAACAACAATTTTCTTATCTCTAAAAAAAGAAACTACACAGACTCTATGATTTGACATATGGTAACATATCTCTTACACAACTTATCTCACATAACAAACTTGATTTGACATAAAGCCTTACACATCTTACACCTACAACCTAAACCCTTCCAAAAGAACTTACACCTACCTTATTTCTCAAACCACTCTCCCAAAACCCAAACAAACAACATTATGCAAACTGAAATAATTTCACAAACCTCCACTACTCTCCCAAATACCAGACAAACAGGCCCAAGTTATTTAAACATGCTAAAGTACTTGATTCGTTGGCTGATTTCAGGAACGTGCAGCTGGTGCACTGGCAAATTTGGCAGCAGACGATAAATGTAGCATGGAAGTTGCTTCAGTGGGTGGTGTCCATGCCTTAGTGACATTGGCTCGGAGTTGCAAGGTTGAAGGAGTTCAAGAACAGGTAATAGTAAAAGAATGAACACATTGTATTTATTGTGCATTCCATTTTGATTTTCTGTTGTTCTAACTTTTAATTAGTAATTATACAACATATCCTGGCTTTCGTGTTTCAAAAGCTCATTTTTTATATTGTACTATTGTTCTAATCTTTCAAAAGCTTATTTTCTTGTAGGAATATGTTCTCTGATTTCCAAATTATCAGATGCTATGCCATGCTATGCTATGGATAATTCTACCTTCCAACAATTATTCAATGCGGATAAACCTTGCATGTAATACTTTGATTTTTTTTAGTTTATGACCATCTTTTTTTTAAAAATTGTCCAGGCAGCTCGTGCTTTAGCAAATTTGGCTGCTCATGGTGATAGCAATAGTAATAATGCAGCTGTAGGACAAGAGGCAGGAGCTCTTGAAGCTCTTGTGCAACTTACTCGTGCTCCTCATGACGGTGTCAGGTAATATACTTTTACTGAAGATTATATTCGCTCACTATTTTTATTTGTTCACAAATTATTCAAGAAGTAGGTTAGTTCTGTTTAGAATATAAATATATCCACTATTGGCTTATGTATAGGCAAGAAGCTGCTGGTGCTCTATGGAATTTATCCTTTGACGACAGAAACCGAGAAGCAATTGCTGCTGCTGGTGGAGTTGAGGCATTGGTATGGTACCATTAAATCATTTTTAGAAGCTTCTAATAATTTGTGGTTATATGTATTCTAACCGCAAGATATGTTTTGCAACAACTAACATATCTGAAAACCGTCACTTTGTTGAAGAGAATAGAGTTCATATTAGTTGGAAAAATTATGAGCCTCAAATAGAGTTGCTTTGAGGCTGAAAGGGAAAGTTATACTTGGTGAAAAGGCTGATGATGGTAGCATGCCGATATAATTAAGCTTCCTTCTTCTTTTAAATTATGATTACTGATTCTAATGATCTTATCATGAAAGTAGTACTTTTCAAGAATTTGGTTTCTCAAGGAAAGGATATAGGGATAGATAAATCTGCATAAGCATTGTGAATTCTCAGTTGTACTCAAATATAGATATTGATGTTTAAGATTATTTAACAGCACTTTTATTATATCTAGGTTGTCTTTGGCATCTTTGAGTTTCTTTTATAAATCTTCCAGTTAATAGAGTTTCAGTCGATATATTTCCTGAAGTAGGTATAGTTACTATGAACATTAAACAGATGTCTCTGAATTTAGTCTTGAGGTACTTACTATATAACAAAAAAGGGATGGTACTCTGGTAAGTGGTTTTAGTGCTCGCACAAAAACTGTGTAGTTTTCATATTAATTTCATGGTGGATTTTGGTTGATTAATGCATTACCAAATTCAACTATGAAAAGCATAAAAATTAAGGTTTGTCTACCATTGAAACTAGCTCTTTCCTTACAAACTAAATTTCAGGAAAGTATGAAAGTCATCTGTCTCAGTATTTACATCACATTTTATCTAAAAGGTGACTTGGCTTATAGTTTAAATTTGTAGATTTCCAGACCAATTTCACGGTTGATATATATTTTTTCTGCAATTTGGTTTCTAACTAACTGACTTTCGAAAATGTCTTCTATCACAAGTGAAATGTTCCATTCAGTTATATTACATCCCAACTTGGTATGAGTCCAGGTACATTCATGTAGTATCTTGTTTTTAGACTATTAGAATGTGAATTAGACCTAACAAGCTTGACTTCTCATGGAAAAGGAATAAAGGATCACGAGGTAAATCAGATTTGAGTTCTATTTTATGGATCTTTAATTTTGGTGAAGAGCTCTTTTATAGTCCAAATAAAGTTTAAGTTCTCAACATTATACCTTGTTGTATTGTCTTTTCTCTGGACAAAGTCACAATTTTCCATTTTTTACATTTAATCTTGGGAATAAATCAGTTAAGTCTTGGAAATTAATCTTCTTTTGGTTCTAGGTTGCTCTAGCACATTCCTGTTCGAATGCTTCTCGGGGCCTTCAGGAGAGGGCTGCCGGTGCCCTTTGGGGATTGTCTGTGTCAGAAACAAATAGGTATGAGCACAAACCAATGTTATTCATGTAATTATATCTGTTTATAATGATTGTCTTAGGTGGTTTGTGGATCAATGAAGGCTAATATAGGGTTGGTTTTACTCTAGTGGAAGTAGTAATTCCTCGAATTTTGTGTAAATAGGCTGAAAGAATGGTAAATAAATAAGGAAAAAGACTCTTTAGAATAAGAAAAGATACTGGATCTACTCTGGTAACTTCACACTCGACACCTTACATAAAATTCCTTTAGCAAGAATAAGATCATTAGCTTTCTAAAACTGAATACTGCTCATGAACTTATCCATAGGTACTTACATATATTTATGGATGACTAATAACTTTCCAATTCCTAGAATCGGTAAGAGACATTTCATTTCCCAAAAATCACGATTTATCAGAATTTCTTGGATAGTAATCCCAAGAGTTGTTGAAGTCACTCTTAGAATGATCACTGCAGAGTAATTTATTCGATACACAATAAACTTGTGAATATGTTAACAGCTGATCTGTAGATCAGCTTTTGTACTTAAAGATATGCTTACTACATGTTAATGCCATATGGTGAATATGTTGCTCCATTTATATATGGAAACTTATGCATCAAACATATGTTCTGTTTATGTGATAGCATTGCCATTGGTCGAGAAGGAGGCGTGGGACCACTAATAGTGCTTGCGCGATCAGATGCCGAGGTAACCTTATTTATCATCTTCAGTATGAATTTTATAATATTATTTCAACATTTGAAATTTGTGCAACCCCATTAAATTGTGATATTTAATTTCCTCTTCTTCCATATGAGTTCTTCTGCTTAGTTATGATTCGCTTGTCTTTTAAAGTTGAATTTTCTCAGGTTTTGCTAATGAACTGTATTTATTGTTAAGGATCTAGCCTGCAGTAGAATTGAAATTTCCCATTTCAATAGATATGTGGCCATATGCTGCAAATTATTGACGATTGAATTAGAAGGATTATATTGCATACTCCTCTCATATTCAAAATAATTAATTGGAATATGAAATTAAAATGTGATGGATCGACTTTCAGGATGTACATGAGACGGCTGCAGGAGCTCTTTGGAATCTTGCTTTTAATCCCGGCAATGCTCTCCGCATAGTAGAGGAAGGGGGTGTCCCTGCCTTAGTTCATCTATGTTCTTCTTCCGTATCAAAAATGGCTCGTTTCATGTCAGCATTGGCACTTACATACATGTTCGATGGGAGGTACTATTTACTTAATATTATTCTCAATTTATTCTTATACCAAGATTATTTAATTTAATTTAGTTTCATTTAACAAGATCTGCGTAAATGTTCTTAAATATTTCTTGTGCAGAATGGATGAGATTGCTATGATAGGAACATCGACAGAGAGCACTTCGAAGAGTGTTAGCTTAGATGGAGCTAGAAGAATGGCTTTGAAAAACATTGAAGCTTTTGTTATGACCTTTTCTGATCCTCAAGCATTCTCTGCTGCTGCTGCATCTTCTGCCCCTGCAGCACTGACACAAGTAACTGAATCTGCTCGTATTCAAGAAGCCGGTCATCTCAGATGCAGGTTCCCTTTCCCCAATCCTCTCTCTCTCTCTCTCTCTCTCTATCTATCAATCTATATATATGACACATACATAATGAGCTTGATTTTTCTTCTTTTTTACTCAGTGGAGCTGAAATCGGAAGATTTGTTACTATGCTACGAAATCCTTCTCCTACATTGAAATCATGCGCTGCATTTGCTCTTCTTCAGGTTGATCATTACTTTCTCCCTCTCTTACGTTAACCACCCCCCCCCCCCCCCCCCCCAACTCACCCCTCAAAGAAAACTAAATTTTGAACTAACTGCAAAAATACCCCATGTGCTTTGCCTAATTGGCAAAACCCCTCCTTGTGTTATTTTTTATAACAAAAAACCCATTTGAAATTCCGTCATAAATCAATAGGGAGGTTATTTAAAGAATATGCACTCCAGGTTGGGAGTTTTTTTTTTTTTTTTTTTAATTAAAAAATAAAGTAGGGCCTTAGGGGGTCTTGCTTATAAAAATAACACATGTTTTTCTTTTTCTTTTTCTTTCTTGCTACTTAGGCAAAGCATAAGGGGTATTTTTGCATTTCACTCACTAAATTTTTGGTAGAACTTAGGACGCCCAAATTCTGTTCATAACCATATTTTGAATTTGTAGTTTACTATACCGGGTGGGCGGCATGCTGCGCATCATGTGAGCCTTCTCCAGAATGCCGGAGCTCCACGAGTGCTGCGTGTTGCTGCTGCTGCTGCTGGTGCCCCACTCGAAGCCAAAATATTTGCCAGAATCGTACTTCGGAACCTGGAGCACTACCAGACGGGATATTCAATCTGAAGGGTACATGTGGAAATACTAATACAACTCAAAATTTGAGCTTCGCCCTTCTTGACAATTGTGAAAAAGCAATCAATAATCGTATTTTCTTGTATGAAGGGTCCGTGTTTCGTGCTGTAATAAGGCAGTCAGCGTAGAATTGGTGTGATTTCTTTCATCTTTCTCTTTGAGTTCATTCTCAGCTTAATAGTGCAAAGATCAGGTACCTTTTGAGTTTTTCTCTCTTTTGCCCTTCCCTTTTCAGTTTCTTTGGTTCTTCAAAAAACAGTTTTGAACTTAATTACTTTCTGGGTTGACAGTAAGTACTTTGTTGTGTTAAAAGAGTTGTATCTGATTCTGGTTTGTTAGCATTGATAAACTTCTTAACATTATTAACGATGATTTTAGCAGTAATTTTTTGCATTAATTAAGTTTAATTTGTAGTGTAGATACTACATTATTTCTCTAGTATGTAAACATTTGTGTGAACGTAGTTTTTTATGTACATATTGAAGAGATAAAAGGGCGGGCGGGCTGGCTGTCGGAAAATTCTTGACTAGACCTGGTCTAAGAAATGTTTTCTATTATACATGTATGATTATCTATATTTTCATATAGTATATTTTATATTTTTTTGATTCAAAAAGTTGATTTCAACCTAATTTCTATTTTTGCGTAATTTAAAATCATTTTCTTTAAATGAGAATCTTTTATTTTATTGGCTGATAACCAAGTCTCTACCTATTATCCTATGTATCTTTCTACAATTCTTATCCTTTGAGTTTCTCTTATTTGAATTTCAAACTTGAAGCATAATTTGAATTTGTATTATATTAGGTGTTATATTTTTACTTGGTTATTTTGTTGATTATAGTGAAGTTTCATCTCTAAATTTTTTATAGTGATTTAACATAAGGATACTTAACTAAATATAGCTATTAAATTTTACATTACGTATTGTAATTAGCTTAGCAATTTTATTTTTTTTAACTGTAATCAGCTTAGCAATTGAGTTGGGTAAAATAGACTTCAATGGATATCGGTATGATTCTTGTTAATGGGTGGATTTTAATTCGAATTAGTTCAGATTTATTCCAGTTTAACTCGATCAAAGTTTTGATGAATTTGATCCAATTATAAAGATTCATAATTCGAAACACGTGGAGCGAATATGAACTTAAGTCGATTTGGCTTTAAAGATATTTATCGATGATAAATAAAATATTATATATATGTATATAAAAAATATTTATAAAAATAAATAACATTAATTTTGCTAAATTTTTTTGTACAAGTTATATTTTACTATCAATTTAAGAAGTTAGATAAGTCGTTAATAAATTCATATTTATGTATATTTTCATTTAAAAATATGAATATTTGTAAAGAAATTTTAAATATGTGGGCTAAATTGAATAAAATCGTAAAGTTAACAAACTTGTTATAGAAAATTACCAATTAATTAATTAATTAATCTGATCAAAGATCATCATATATATAATATTTGTAAATTGCATGGTTAATGTTAAATTGTCTGACTCTCATATAAGAATAACAGGTTTTGAAACACAAAATGTTCATTGTATAAAATGTGTTGTGCATTTGGGATACCACTTTTCTTCTTCTTTTCATTTAAAATAATCAGTTATTAATGATCACAGTTACATTATATATTAATATTAAGAATTTGACATTCACTTTTTAGGCCTAACCTCAAATCACATGTTCTACCAATGATCCAATAGTAGTACTGTTCTGGGTGTGGTTAGATTTGATTATAAGGTCATCTTCAACCGAGAAAAGACAATCGGGCATGAGGGTTGCCGATTGCCTTCGATTGGAGATGGCAAAGATGGAGAGGAGGACTGACAACTAAGGCAAGGCGGGGGAGAGAGGGGGAGGAGGGGGGTTTGAGGCAGGGAATTGAGCAATTGTAGGCATACATCGGGAGCGTGAGCGTATGCTGGAAGGTGGATGGCAACCACCCATTGTTCTATTTTTATTTTTAATTTTTGGTTATTATTTTAGAAATTAGTTTTATATATAAAAATTAGTTGTATTTATTTTTAATATGTGAACTGTAATTAGTTTTATTTATTTTTAATAAAATTGTATTTTTTGTGTTGGATTTAATAAATCGATTAAATAGTTAAAATTGTGAAATTTAATATTTCTATATTAAAAAAAATTATACAAATAAAATAATTAAATAAACTAGAACAATTTTTGGTTACTTTTTATTTTTATATCTTTAATTTTGAAAATGCGAAATATTAGATTATGATAACGAAAATTATGATTTAAATTATTTTATTTTAATTAATAATATTATTATTATTATTAAAATAAGTAAGAGTGTGGAGAGTGGAAAGTGAGAGTGGAGAAATTTGTGAAATTGAATTAAATGAAGATTGATTGTACATCGGTTGGAGATGAATTTTTTATTAGGCAAAAGGACAATTGAGTAAAGGCGATTAGACAAAAAAAAAGAAGTCAAAGAGGCAATTGAACATTGAGTTCGATTGGAGATAGCCTTGTATCCTATTGAATGATCTTTCTTGCATTTAAAATGATTTTAGGTGCATACTGTGACATGGAATTGATTCACCGTACGTCAATCAGAAAAAGAATTAGAAGACCCGACCCTTGATAATTGGCAGAAGTTGAATTTGTAGTGGCGGTAAATGGTCAGGTTGGATTGGGATTAGGCGGGTAAAAAGCGGATCCATTTGACCCATTTACATATTTATCTAATTAGTCATAAAAAATTAGAAACTTATTTAACGACAAATTTATGTTTGAATCCTTGATGATAGATATGTCCACATAATAATATATCTAATTCTTCAAATTGATTAAATTAAGTCTAAAACATAGATACTCAACAGGCCTGATATACCCAAACAACCCATGATTAGCCCCAAGGACAATTGAAAAAACAAACTTTAAAATTAAGTTTTTCTTTTGGATGGGATTAAAACCAATAAGTATTTATTTTAATTTTTTAAATGATAAGATAATTACATCAATATACTAAGTAAAAAAAAGGAAGTGATTACAATTAAATTAGAAAAGAGATCATCACTAATAATAATTTTAACGGATGCTAGTAGAACCCAAATCTAGCGAACTCAGTTTTACCACTTGACTAAGTATTCTTAGCACATGGGATAAAAAATAGGAGTAATTATTAGGTGTATTCGTTGTATAGATTTTGGGGTACAATGCAAAGCGAAGATAAAATTCAATTCATAAATTCAGGGAAAAGTTGATTTTATAATCTCATCCCCACCATGTATTAATATATACATACATTAATTTAACCAAATCTCAATTGTTCGTTCCACCACATCATTCACGCAGCGATTGTAGCAAATAAAATCTCATGAATGAGAATATATATTTAACAATGTTGAAAGGAATATTTTAAAAAATATTAACGGACTCGCGATAAATAAATAGAGTATATCGAAAGAGAAAAGGAAACAAAATTAGAAAAATGGAAGGAAAATAATAATAATAATAATAGTAGGCAGAAGAATTGAACGATTCGATTGAAATTTTTGACAAGTCAGATATCACAAAACTATTTAATCACACTTTATCTATCTCACTGCCATGCGAATGAATAGCTCTTTCCCTTTCAAAACCAAAACACATTAATAATAATAATAATAAGGAGGAAAAAAAAGAAAAAGATTGTTTCTTGGCCCCAAAAGAATAGCACTTTCAGTACTACTAAACCCCACAAAATCACGCCGGTTAACGTGCACCGGTGCTGAAATCCAAGAAGAATTCGATCGAGGTATTTTTATTTTTATTTTAAATTCTTTCAAGGGGTTCCTTTTGAAACCCATCTGATTTTTAATTCGGGTATATTATTGTTGTATGGTTGTTTATCTTGGATGGTGTTTGCCTTATCTTGGTATTTTGAACTGGGTTTTTCAAAAAGTTCTCAACTGAAAATCAAGATTATATTTTTAATTGTTCTTTTTTCCCCCTTTTCTTTCTAACGTTTGCTAATATAGCTTGAAAATTGGTGTCTGATCGACTTTATTTTGAGTATTCCTTTTATTGTTTCCTGTTTGTGTGTGATTATTTTTAAAATTTCAAGCCAAAAGATTATCGATGTATTTGATATGTATATATGTATGTACAGATATAATTAAACATATATCTATGTATGTGTGAGTGTGTGCGCGCTTTGAGCGTATAAATTCGTCTGATGTGCTTGTGTTTTTTTCAGTGCTTTGGAATTGATTTAAATTTAAGGGGTCAAAATAACTTTGGTGACCATTTATTAAAGATTAAAAAACTAAAATGGATTAACCCCTAGTGAACGAGCAATATGTGTCAAATTTCATGTACATGGATACCATAATGCAGACCAGATTTATTGTTGCATCATCATCTTTTATCTTGAAACAAATCGCAATTATATTTTAGATTGATTATGTAGTGTGATTATTTGGTGTATAAATTTTTTTTTTGGGTACAATTTGGTGGTGTATAAGCTGAATGTGAAGCATCTATCTGCTTATGGTGATAATGCTCCGTTTATTGCTCATTTTCACTTGTATAGTGCTAAAATTAAGTCGCTTATTGTGTTGCTTGTAGACTTTAACAGAATGAGTGCAAATTGACTAGTGAAGCAATTTTTGCTTAATTCTAGAATTTCTCTAATATCAATCCTGTACATTTTGATCAAGAAAATATCGATTTCATTTTAGCATTGGTGTTCTTATATTCTTGTTTGATGCAGAAACTCAAAATGAGGTGACTTGCATTGTACTGCAAAATGTGTCCTGAAATAAAATTTGGAGAGAAAATCGGAGCAAAGATGGAGAATGTAAACCAAAAGCCAAGCTCAAGTTCTTTTGATAAAGCAGAATGCCAGGAAACAACTGAGAGCTCAAGTTCGTTCGATGACACTGACTCTGAATTTGAAAATGCCGATACTACCCTGGATTACTCTGAAGCTTTATCAGATTTTCATGGTGAAATTGGTTGTATTGGATTCGGTGATGTACTTAGTATCAAGTACTATTCTTTTTCTTGCACTTGATATCTTGAATTCTTTGTGTTACCCTTTGATTTGATCTACTAATTAAGTGCTTATTAATCATTATAATCACACTTCACAATTTAGTTTGTGTATATTTTTCTATCCTCAGGAAGAAAACGTTAACAAATCATTGGAGATCATTTATTCAACCTCTCATGTGGCGATGTAAATGGACTGAATTGCAAATTTCGAAGCTCGATTCACAAGCCCAAGAATATGACAGAAAACTTAAGAAATATGTTCGGCAAAAGCAAATCCAGCTAGAGAACTCTACTTTGGAAGATCTTGGTGTAAAGTCAGTTCCTTTTTCATGTAACAATGCTAGAAGAAGGAACATTCTCAGGAGGAAGAAGAGAAGAAAAATTGAAACAACAACGAATTTATCAGAATATATGTCAAATCATAACCTTTTCTCGTTTTATGGTACACTTTTTCTCTCTAGTGCTGTTGAATTTTATATATTTATATTGATCTTTCTAGGTTAAGACTTTAAATACATGTCATTTTTGCAGAGAACAGGAAAGGTGTTACTAAGGGTGTCTTAAAAGTTAACGAGTTTAATAATCCAGGTAAGAAATTATGTTTTGGCTTTTGCATCATTTTGATTATCATGCTTTGATATACATGCACGTTGAAGTGTTTTGGGATGAGGGTAATTTAGAAAGTTACTCGGTTTGGACTTTTTAAATCATTCCTCGAGTTTTACATGACGGGCTTGTGTATTTTGTAGAAAAAGTCACTCAAAAAGTCAAATTTGAAGATGAGTTTTGGGACAGTGATGAACCTTCATGCCTTGAGCTTGTTGATGATAGTTCTTCGGAACCAATACTTAGAAAGATTGATAGTTTACATTCACAAGTTGGAAATCTGAAGAGTAGAGTTGGCAAGATATTGAGTGAAAATGCTGAGATGTTTTCTTGCATTGATAACTTGAATTTGCCTATGTCGTGTGATGATTTTATTGGCTCTCCGGAAAATAGTGATTCTCTTCCAAAGAATAGGGGCACTACGACAATAGGAGCTCGTCTTGCATCTCAGCTTTTATCCGATTTTGCCGATGCATTTGAAAATGTGAGTTTTCTATTTATTATGGCAATGCTTTTCAACTGAATATCTTGAACTTGCTCTTTGAAGTTCTTTTCATCTTTATTCGCCAAATTTCTAGTGAAAGTAATTTAATTTAGAGTGTCGGTGTCGGTCCTAGGCTTTGCGAGTACCTAGGAGAAAATTAAAATTGGCCCCTATGTCACAAAAATATTGAAGATGTTATTTAAGATTAATTTTTCTTGTTTTGATAGATGCAGAAGAATTATTGATTATATCTTCGTGTTTTTTTATCTTTCTTTTCTTATTTGTATTAATATATATATATATATATATATATATATATATATATATATATATATATATATATATATATATATATATATATATATATATATATATATATATATATATATATATATATATATATTAAGTCATTTATTAAGATAAAATGACTTGAAAATCCCCCATATTTATGAATTTTTTTTGTACTTGTGGAATTCATGATGCATGTAGGGAGAAGAAGATGTTCTGATTGATGATCAAAGGGTGAAAGAAAAGATGAACAATTTGGAGGACTTGAATATTTTTCCGATACAAAGGACATTGGCTAGGACCGCTCTAGTTCCGGAAGAACCCGATCTGCCCACAAAACTTGCTTCCCCTAATAGCACGGTGAATAAGGGGAGAGGTACTAGTCGAGGGAGATTGAGATTCACGAGTTGAGCCCTCCTAAAGGAAGCGTTGAGTTTGTCTTTGATCGAAGAGTTATAGAAATTTTAAAAAATCTGCAAATATTCGATGGAAAATGTTAGTGTGCAACTCATCTTAGGTGTACATTCTACATTTGTTTATTCTTTGGTATATATGTGTCAAATATGAAGAAGTTGAAAATTTTGAGTATAGTTTTCAAGGATTTTGTTTTTGGTTGCATAGAAATATAGAATGCTTTGAAGAATTTATGTGAATTGATTTTGCTTGATTATTATAGTTAGGTTTGTTAATGGGTTTGATTTGGATTTGATCTACTTATGGTTCCACTAGCCTCGTATTCTTTCAGCTTCGGCCAGATACTAAATTGTGCAAAATAGTCAAAAATACTGTAAAATAATGTTACGGAAAGAATTAAAAATATGTAATGTGGATCCATGAAATTTGATTTTTGGGATAAAAAAAAGGAAAATTGTTAGAGGTTTGTGCAATAATATTATATTATGTAAAGTAGCGGGATAGACCGTTGCTTGATTTGGGTGGTCCAGTTTATAAAATGAACCTAAGATCATATATACATACTCTTCTTGCTGGTAGGTGTTAGCCTCTAGTGAAAAATCGAAATTTTTTCGTTTCTAAATCAATGAAAAAGAAAATAAAATGTATTTTCAAAAATATTTCTTTGTCTAGATACTTTACTATTTTACTCAATTTGTTTACAATTTCTCTAAGTGTTTTCTCGAAAATTCTCGTAAAATTTTCAATATTTTGCTAACAGAAATATACACAAGAAACGAAACTTTGATCCATACACAAAAAGAATAAAATGTCATGGGGTTCACTTAGACAAAAAGTTAACCTGCTAATATGTTCGCTCAAACTATACTTAATTCCATTCGAACATCTAAGAAAATAACCAAAACTAGAAAAAAAAAAAAAAAAGCTAAAAGGAAAAAAGAAAAATTGAATGTGACACTCAGTTAAACAGTATAATGCTGGTTCATGGCATCAATGTCTAATCCTCTTAGCTAAGCAAAAGACTCCTCCTTTCCTTTAAGATTGTGAATCTCTCTCAGCCTGCAGAAATGCAACAAAGAATATATGCTAACAATAATCTTCAAATATAAAAAAAAAAATCCCCTTTCTCTTCTATCCGAGATAGCTAACCTTGTGATTTCTGCGCGCCTTTTAGCTTCTTCTGCCATTATATTGATGTCCCTAAAATGCTCTTTTCGAACATTTTTGTTTCAACCGCTGTTTGAAGCCCGTGTAGCGTCCATTGCTCAGCTGCCCAAGCAGCCTCTTGAACTTCCTTTCCAAAGTCCTTCCCGGTATTGAATGCAGTCTGAGAAGGTAAAAAACATAGAGTTCGTTCAAATCACTATCTAATCTAGTTGATTTGAAGATCTTTAATCGAGTAAAGATCATTCTGACTATAAAGATCTATAATACAAAATACATGAAACAAATATGAATCCAGGTTCATTCGATCAGTAAGTTGTGATAGACCTAGATAACGATTGAAATTTTGAGGGTAGAGATTTTATCAAATATAAATATTTATCCAAAATCCTATGGACTTGGATGTGGTTTGAGACTTTGGAGGAAATCCGACAAGATCCATATTAAATCGAATTTAAAAAAAAAAAATTGATACAAATATGGAGGATCCATTCCAAATTCGACCACTTGGAAGCCCTAACTTTAGCTTAATGCATTAATAAGCAAGACTCACTCTTTTCTCCCCCACCAGACCCCATGATCTTCCACTGAGTGTGCATATCTAACAGCAAATTTGATTGGATCAAGAAGTAGGTATGTCAATGTATTATACAGCCAGATTACCCCTGACCACCCCCAACCTATACTTCTGATCCCAGCAAAATTCGCGGTTGCAGTGGCAGAGATTACAGTCGCCACCTGCTAAAAAAAACCTATATCTAGTTCAAATTAGAAGAAACCAATGAATATTAAAATCAAATTGGTACTGTTCAGAATTAATTATTACCAACTGTGCATTAATAAATGCAGTCACAAGCAAGAAACCAGGACATTGTAAAAAAAGACAATCCCCTTGATCGAGTCACAAAGATTAAGGCCAAGCTTATGGTGCTGACTTGAAGATAAACTGCAGATGCCATCATTTCATTGAGAGGCGTGGCTTCTGAATCATTTGACATGTTCCGGAGGTGTTTGACATGTATTAGTGTTCTTTCTCTGAAAAACTGTGCTTTTATCGATATTCAACGAAATTCAAGACTTACAGGAAAGAAGTCTGTTTCATAGGCTGCCCAGAAAAATATTACAGTCATCAGAGCCAAATAACCTCCAAGAACAATCCCAGTAGCAAAAATCTCACTTAGTTTCCAGCTGTCTGGAATTGGAGAAGGTTTAACCCTGTCTTTAGATATTGTCATGATTGTTCCTGAAATATAGTCTTTTTATGTCAGAAGACGAGCACAATGAACGATTGTTTTGAAAAAGCCGAAATGACTAACCATCATTCAGCATCGCAATGACAAGAACCATAAACAGAGGGAAGTCGAATTCCCAGAATACTGTAAGAAGCATAAATCCCAACTGCAAGATTTTTTGTGCATATAGTAGAGTGAAATACTTTGCTTAATTGGCAAAAACATCCCTGTATTTTTTTATTAGCCAAAAAAAAAATCTCTCATGCCAGAATACATATTTTGCAGGAAAAATGACAATTATATCCCAACTAAAAAATTTAAGAAACCCCCTATTAACCTAAAAAATCATCAATAACCCCCCATTACCTTTAAAAATTGGCAATAACCCATGTTCACTTAACAAATTGACAATAACCTTTCTATTACTTATGAAAGAAATTTCAAATGGGATTTTTTGCTAATATTAAAAGAACACCAGGGGGATTTTTGCTAATAAAAATAACACATGGGTTTTTTGACAATTATGCAAAACACAGGGGTACTTTTGAATTTAGCTCCATTTTAGTAAAGATTAGAGAGGTTATGGTTATTGAAATGATAGTTCATATATTCCATGAAAGACTTACCACTATCTGTATGGTGATAGATACAGCATATATCTGAAGAAAAATCGAAAAAGTTAGTATCTTTCGACCATTTGTCCTAGAACTTAAAAAAGGATAAGGAATATTACTTTACTGTGTAATTCTTCATTCTCTGGAAAATTGCTAATTATTTGCTAAAATTCCCAGCAACTTCTCCCATTTCTCTGTTAAGGGTGATCAAAACCCTAGATCCTCGACTTATCCGACTGAAAACATTGGTAATACCAGAAGGAGATTTCTAGAACTGGAATAGGGATGAGCATTTGCACCGGATCGGATCGAACCGAATTTCGGTATCTAACCGGTTCGATTCTTTCCAAACCTCGGACCGGATCGAAATAATCAATCCGATTCGGTAAAAAACCAAAAGGTTCGATTCGGTTCCGGTTCGATCCATAAATGGATCAAATCGGAATTTGGGCCTTATTTAAAAAAAAAATGTTTTACTCATTTAGGGCAACTTCGAACTTCACTCTAGTACTCTACAAAGCAAGCAACCATGTTCTAACTTCCAAGTACA
This sequence comes from Penstemon barbatus, assembly GCA_003313485.2. NCBI lineage: Eukaryota > Viridiplantae > Streptophyta > Magnoliopsida > Lamiales > Plantaginaceae > Penstemon > Penstemon barbatus. The sequence continues at coordinate 68,970,684 of CM064880.1, forward strand.
TCATGGATATGATTTGGTGAGAGAGAAATATTTTAAGATTTGATTTGGAAATTTGATTTGGTGGGAGAGAAATATTTTGATTAATGGGTCAAGATTTGATTTGGTGAGAGAGAAATTGTATCTTGATATAAGAAAATAGGTTTTAAGAAAAGAAAAATCGGTAACACCATGGATAATCAAAACACTTCTCCTAATGAGGATCAAGTTCCTGGGAAGAACCAAGAAGATGTTTCTTCGACTTCACGCCCAAATGATCCGACTCGAGTGCGGTCTTTACCCGATTTACATGGAGGATGTCTCAGTGGATGCTCGAATTCGCGCCGCCACCCTGCTGCGGGTATCCCGACTGGAAACATTGGTGGAGGCCCTTCTGACGAGATTCAGGCTGAAACCGCTGGTGGGGAGAATTCACTTAAATCGCGTATTGAAGGACTTGCTGGCAAAAGAACGCGGATGGAAGTCGCTAAATCATTGAATAGTACGCACTTTTCTTTAAGCTTTGTGTTTAATTTTCAGTTTGTTTGATAATTTTCTTTGCATGCAGTGTCGGTTTCATCCTTTGATAAGTTACGAAAGAACCTTGATATTAGAGTTTGGCCGCGGGTTAACAAGAAGTATAAACTCTTGTCAAGTGTCGCCATTCTTTCACTGCCCAGTTCGTCAAATGCGGCGTCAAATGACGCCGAGTCAAATACCGCCGAGTCAAATGCCGCCGCGTCAAATGCCGCAGCGTCAAATGCTTCTGTTGCACTAGCTTCCGCACTGGCTTCTGCACTGACTTCTGCACTGGTGCCACTGCTGGCTCGTTCGTCAAATCCCACAAATAATCTTGCACTTACAAATCTCCCTTCTTCATCTTCAAATCGATATGGAGATAAATTTAAATCTCAGTGCATTATTTGCAAACCAGACTATGTGGAAAGAGAAATTAAGACTGTGGATGTCAATCTTATAAAGGTTAAGAACTTTTCAATGCCTAGTGTTTTTGTTTTGCGATTTTTCTAATGAGACATTACATGATTTATTATGGCGAAATAACTTTGAATGGACATTATACAGGTTCGTGTCAATTTTAAGCCACCAAACGAGTATTGGAGTATTTTCAAGTTCTTAATTGATAAGAATACGACTTATAATCAGCTGAGAGAGTTATTGTTGTCAAAGATGTTATTGTTGTCAAAGATTGTACCCGTGCCACGAAAGATGAAGATTTTTTACGAAGATCGTTTAGGTGACTTTGTTGATCTTGCAGATGATAGGGACATGATTTTTTGCTTACGTGATTGTGGAAGGTTAATTAACCTTGTCATTGAGGAGGATGACCAGGATGGCGCTAGATTGTAGACAATCAATTGATGGTGTCTAACAAAAAAATCTCTCGTATTTACAGCACTGGTATTAGACATTGGTTTTCCGGTTCATTTTCTTGGGGTGCTTTATACTTGACCGTGTTTTTCTTAGCTGTTTTCTTTCGTACTTGTGATTTTAATTATCTAGAATAGTTTTGGCAACATATTTCATTAAAAAGGTAATTTGTAGACAATCAATTGATGGTGTCTAACAAAAAAATCTCTCGTATTTACAGCACTGGTATTAGCCATTGGTTTTCCGGTTCATTTTCTTGGCGTGCTTTATACTTGACCGTGTTTTTCTTAGCTGTTTTCTTTCGTACTTGTGATTTTAATTATCTAGAATAGTTTTTGCAACATATTTCATTAAAAAGGTAATTTTTATTCGAATTTTACAGAAGAAGGATGAGTTTGTAGTTTGTTACCACATCTATAATACCGATATAACTTTGAATCTTGTTGATGTCTTTTTGGTTAAAATTTCGTTTGGGGCATCATCCTAATTTTTGTTTGCATTTGTTCTGTTGTATATTTATTTTATGTTTTCCTTGCTGATTATTTGCTAAAATTTCAATGTGGTTGATTGGTGCTCTTTCGAATTGATTAGTATTAACAAGTGAACCTGGTCCGTTTTCTTTTAGCAATAATTTAAGTGAATCTATATATAAATCAAAAGGAGATCAGATCTTCCAATTTAGTAAGTAATAATCGCAAACATAAATTTATATACTCCCTCCGTTTCATATTAATTGGCACATTTGTCAATTTTTTTTGTTTCAAATTAATTGACATGTTTGAGTTTTCAAAGTATTTTTTTTTTAAATTTTGCCCGTCTCTCATTGGAGTTGAGAAACTCAATGGTCACCACTCACTAATAAAAAAATTAAAAAGTAACCATCATTATAAAATGTATTTGAGAATTTTACCATAAAAATATGATCAGTCATAATCATATTTCCCTTAACAGAGAAAATTGGATTGACAAATTAAATCCTAAAATCGTAGATATTTGAGTGAAATTAAAAAATACACCTTATGTTTACCAAATTAGCAACAAAAAAAAAAACCTGTGTTTTTTTTTAAACTTCCCAAAAAAACCCTGTGCTATTATTTATTGTCAAAAAATCACTCCTAAGCCGGAGTACATATATTGTAGTATATGCATAACGTTTTATTTCCTTGATTATTTTCAAATTCTTATCCTTTAATTGGTTTGTGAAACTTTAGGAACTGATTTACCCACGGCCGGTCCTGAGTTCTTTGTGGCCCTAAGCCATCTCTAAAATTGTGGCACAGTTTTCATGTGCAATTAAATTATGTTAATAACTAATATATTTTTTTGTAAAAATAAAACTATTAATGTGAATAAAATATAATATCGCTTTGTAAAAAATATCGGTAATACGAGACACACTTCTATTTAATAAGAAAATGATAACATATAAACACATAAAATCTTAGTAAAATATTACTTAAATATTCTTCTACTAGCATTTTTTATAGCATAATCACTAATTAAACTTGCATAACAAATATTTTTCAATTAACAGTATGGCTAACGAATTCGATTTATTTTGTGACAATGGTTTATCAGAAGTAAGACTTAATCAACTATAGCTTCGAAAATATTATCTCTACAACTGCAACTGTAACGAGAATACTTAACAATATTCTATAAGCAATCCATCTATTTGAAAAATCAACATTATATAGTTTGCAAATAATTCAAATTTTTTTGTTCTTTTGGTAAAATATATCTTAAGACTCTCAACTCAAATAATTAAGTCAATCTCATCTATATCATAAGTGTCGTTCAAATAATATTCAAGTTTGAAACAATAAATACTTAAAGCCATCATCAATAAATTTTAGCATCATCAAGTCGAATAATTTATTTTTGATATATTAATATGGATCTCTTGGTCACATGACTCACAACTCCAAAATTTTAAAATTGCAATACAAATATTCATTTTATTACTTTTTGATTTAGACAATATCTATCTTAATTAATGGGGTTTATTTAATTGTCAATATGTTGGGCCTGATTTCTTTAGCTATGCATTTGGACTTTCCATACTAGAATCTTAGCTTCACAAGCAAAAATAACAAAAATTAAAGACAATTAATTTGAAGATGCAAGGACTCGAACACTGGCCTCACACACACTCATCAAGAGGTTTACCATCTATGCCACAAGCAATCTTTGTATAACTATTAGATACGTACATATAAATATATATATACATATATATTAAAATATTTTATAATTGGAGGCCCTCGTTCACCGGTGGTCCTAAGCGACCGCATGTGCGGCTTACGCTCAGGGCCGGCCCTGGATTTACCCTTTCATTGTATTAATGTGTTCTTATATGCCGTGGAGAATGTGAATTTTTTTCAAGAGTTATCTGACTACAATAAATTGATGTTGTCTAACAAAAAAGTCTCTCGTATTTACAGCACTGGTATTAGCCATTGGTTTTCATGTTCATTTTCTTGGCATATTTTATACTTGACCGTTTTCTTAGTTGTTTTCTTTAGTACCGGTGATTCTAATTATTTAGAATAGTTTTGGCAATATATTTCATTAAAAAGGTAATTTTATTCGAATTTTACAGAAGAAGAATGAGTTTGTAGTTTGCTACTACCTCTATAATAGTTTATGGCTCCTGCATATATTGACTACCCTATATTTCACCGATATAACTTTGTATCTTGTTGATGTCTTTTTGGTTAAAATTTCGTTTGGGGCATCATATTAATTTTTGTTTGCATTTGTTCTGTTGTATATTTATTTTATGTTTTCCTTGCTGATTATTTGCTAAAATTTCAATGTGGTTGATTGATGCTCTTTTGAGTGATTAGTATTAACAAGTGAAGCTGGTCCATTTTCTTTTAGCAATAATTTAAGTGAATCTATTTTAGTAAGTAATAATCGCAAACATAAATTTATATACTCCCTCCGTTTCATATTAATTGGCACATTTGTCAATTTTTTTTGTTTAAAATTCGAAAATTCGTGGCTACCCTCTGGGTAGCCATCATCTTCATGTTAGATCATTTTTACAGACACTTTTGCATAAAAAGTGTCCCTAAAACCCCTCTAACATGACGGATGGTGGCTACTTCAGAAGGTACCACGAAAATTCACAAATTAATTTGCATGTTTGAATTTTCAAAGCATTTTTTTTCAATTTTGTCCGTGTCTCTCATTGAAGTTGAGAAACTCAATGATCACTACTCACTAATAAAAAATTAAAAAGTAACCATCATTATAAAAGGTATTTGAGACATTTTACAATAAAAATATGACCAGTCATATTTCCCTTAACAGAGAAAATTTGATTGACAAATTAAATCCTAAAATCATAGATATTTGAGTGAAATGCAAATATACACCTTATGTTTACCAAATTAGCAACAAAAAGAACCCCGTGCTATTATTTATTGTCAAAAAACCACTCCTAAGCCGAAGTACATATATTGTAGGACAAATGACAATTATACCCCAATAAAATGTGAAAACACCAATATTCACCTACTTTTTGACAACAATTCCCATGTTAACTTTGAAAATTGGCAATGACCCCCCTGTTCACTTAAATTATTGGCAATACCTTCCCTATCGATTTATGAACAAATTTGCTAATAAAAATAACACGGTATTTTGCATTTAGCTCTAGATACTTTTAAAAATCATCAGATTCCAACTCTTGGAGCTAAAACAGGCTATTTATACACACTACCTGTTATCATTTTAACGCTCACACCAAGATCAAGGGCTCTCCTTATCGTTTCAGCACTGTCATGAAGAGGAGGATCGAAGAGTGGAAGAAGACCAACAAGTTCCCAAGGACCACCAGGGCTGTCTTTGGTGCCAGCAGGTACTTCCTACGAGATGCCAAACATGATTTCAGACAGGCAAAATAAAGAATGTAACATAATTTTTTTTTTCCTGGTAAAAGCCGAATACCTGGCGAGCAACTGCAAGGGAGCGAAGCCCAAGTTCTGCAAATTTTTCGATTGTGGAATGAACCCGTCTTTCCATTTCTGATTTGTTGTGTGCTAGATTAAGAATCTAGATAAAGAACCATGTTAATAATGTGACAAATCCCCCCAAAAAAAAAAAAAAAAAAAAAAAGAAGATGCTGTTTTATGATAACTTATAATTTCAATCCTTACCTGCTCTGGTGCACCTTTGCTCACTCTATGCATTTTAGCAGATGCATACATAAAACAATCGAGATATGGAATAAGTATTTAACTCTCAACGAAAATAAAAATTTAAGTTGAATGTACTTAAATAGTCTTTAGTTTAATTCAACAAGTGAACATTTCAAAACGAGATGCAGAAATACCCCCTCTAGTCTGCCTCATTAGAAAAAATCCCACTGTATTATTTTTAAATTGGCAAAGAAACTCCTATGCCTAAATATTGTGCCGGAAAAATGACAATTATAACCCCCACAAAAAATGCAAAAACACACCTCTTAACCTAATAAACTACCAATAATCCCCCCATTAACTTCCCTATTCACTAAAAAATATTGATGATAACCTCCCTATTGTCTTATGAAGTAATTTCACATGGAGTGTTTGGCTAATATGAAATAACACAGGGTGGGGGTGGGGGTGGGGGGTTACCATTTAGGCATAGCACATGGAGTATTTTTGCATTTAGCTCATTTCAGAACTGATTAAAAGATGCATATATATTAGTATAAAAAAGATTGAAAAAAAGGAGGAAAAGCGAAATAGCTCCCTAGGATCTGCCAGCATTGAAACAATTGCTGTGTCAATAGCATCTTCATTCTCCAATCTTGACGCTCTTGCGGCGATTAAGACTACCGTGTCCTTGTCAACACCCGTAGCAAAAACCTGCATATTGACACCGTGTGGTATCAAAATCAGTGTTAATTTGTCCTTATGGGAATAAAAACTATTTTGAACAGAAAAAGGTATTACCTCAATCATATTATTGTCTACAGTAAGCTTGTTCAGAGTTAAGGTTCCTTTTTTTGTCACTGCAAAGGACATCTATCCCAGCCATTTCCTCAATCGCGGTCAATCTTTTTGTTATGGCACCCTGAATTCGAAGATTCAAACAATTACCGAATAATATATTTATTTAAGAACAAGTATTTGCACAAATATATCATATCTTCATACCTGCTGAGATAAGCGATACGATCCAATTGCCATGGTGACAGAAAGAACAGTTGGCCTTGCAATCGAAATTCCACCAATGAGCAAGACAAAAAGATTATCAATGCCAGGCCTATAGGGTTTATGTTGGATGCCATATATCAAAATAATCTCAATCACCATTCCAGTTGCAATTGAGTAAATGCAAAAGTTTCCTATTGAGGTTAAAACCTGGTCCCCCTCAAAATAATACAAGTAGAGATTTTCATTTCCAAGAGCTTATAACATCAAATTATCAAGTTATGCCATATATGTGATTTTCTACTCAACCCAACATCGTTTATCCAATCATTTCTTATTTTATAATGCAAAAGTACTAGATGATGTCTGGTTACTGGAATTTAATGAGTAGAACACTGATTGCATCAAATGAAAGAATATTGGGCTTCATTTTTCTTTTTCTTTTTATTTTCATTGTCGTCCTTAGCCTTCCCTTACTAAAGTTTCCAAACTGCAAAAATTCAAAAATGGTCCTGTAACTTTGGATTCCTCTACAAAATAGTCACGTAACTATACTAAACGCACACATAATCCTTTAACTTTCACCCATTTTAATTTTAGACCTATGCATATCGTCCTCTAACTTCCAATAAGTTTCAATTTTCGTCCAGCAATACAAATTTGGTCCTTACATGAGAAAAATTGGTAATTGCAGGACGAAAATTGAAACTTATTGTTACAGGACGGAATTTGTTATGCAGAGGACTAGAATTGAAATTGGGTGAAAGTTAAAAGGATTAAATGTGTCTTCAGTATAGTTACAGGACTACTATTAAAAAAATCCCAAAGTTACAGGACTACTTTTGAAATTTAACCTCCAAACATAGCCTTAGAGACGAACCTTTTGGAAATGGCCAACATGGTTGGTGTTCTCCACAAGATGAGCAGCTTTACCAAAGAAAGTATGAACTCCGATTGCTATAACAATTGCTTCGATTTCTCCTTGCTTACAAGTTGAACCTGAATATACTCCATCACCAGGATTCTTGGTTACTGGAAGTGATTCTACGGTAAGAGCCGACTGCACAAAAAATGAAAACCTTAATGCCCGTAAATTTAAATAGTTAAAGTATGCTTAAACTTTCATGTTATCACGAATATAAAGCACCTGATCAATCTTAAGAGGTCTCCTTCTAAAAGATATGAATCGGCTGGAATAATATCTCCGAGTTTGATATTAAATATATCACCTGGAACCAAAATTGCAGCTTCCTCTTCGCTCGATGTTCCATCTTGTAGAACCTGGACAAGATTCATATTGCATTAGTTCTTTTTAAGGTTTCAAAATTCATAGAACGGCTAATAAAAGGAGACAAAACTTGGCCTTTGGAGCCAGTCGAGCCATGAGTGCAGCTGTTGCATTGCCAGCGACCAGCGTTATTGAATTAATATAAAGCAATATAGTGATTCCAAAGAAGTCTGGAACATCAGAGGGCTTATGCTGCATAAAATGAGACTTGCTAATATGGAATTATATTATTCACTTTCTCTTCAAGAAATTAAATACATGGCTCTAATGGTTTTAGAAACCCGTAAATAAAAGTGGAAATGATCTTACCCTCCTTGTGCAAGAGCAATGGCCATTATAGCTGCAGCTTCCAACACCCATGATAGAGGATTCCACATAAAGCCCCAAAATTTCAAAACTTTGCTTTCCTATTGAATTATGGACAGAATAAGAAATCAAGGAGTGAAAATAAAAGAAGGAACATAGATAAGAAGAAAACGGCTGTGAAATAGATCTTCAAACCTTTTCCTCTTCGAGTTTATTGTATCTAAATAACTCCAATCTTTTATGGACTTCATCTGCCTTCAAACCTTCTCGTGTGCATTCAAGACATTTTCTTCAAGAGGTATGTTCTCCTGCAAAAAGCAATCCAAATCCCAGTGATAAATAGAAAATCCCTTTTATTTTAAACATATTTTTCAAGTAATATCAATATATCTACAATACGGATTATTTTCCTTCGTTTGGATTAAATTTTCATATGAAATGCCCATTTAAATCATAAAGTAACAACCCTCCAAAACTTGGAAGAAATTCAAGAACATACCAAATCAACTTCTTCCTTGAAAACAGCATCTCGTGCTACAGAAACATCACTCATTTTCAGATCTTTTTTTGTGCTAATATTCACCAACTAGCAAGCTTTCTGTAAAGGGTCTGGATTCAATCAACTCTTCATATGAACTCTGCAGTTCATCTATAATATAGTCACACTCCTCAAGGACATAAATTTATTCAGAAATTTTCAATAAAAAGTAACAACTTATTCTTCTGAGGATTAATTAATTGTATTATCTGCTAATGTCATTACGTGTTTAAACAATCCAACAATCCACAAGCCACATGTAAGGAACCAACTTACAGTCCACAAATTCAGGACCCATGCTACTCTTGTACAAATTTCAAGAACTATCCACCCTCCACCCCCACCCCCACCCCCACCGCATCACCGTATTATGTAACCATAACTTCCAACATTACAAAAGAAACAACACCGCAGAAGACTCAAAATCGCAATTGAATCAACTGGTAAAAGATAGAACCTCATATCTGAACTCAGCAATATGAAAAATTTCAAACATTGATTAAAATTTTGTACAGTTGGTATGTTCAAGTAAGTTTTATAGCACTAAAAAGTTTTCAGCAATATGAAGAATTTCAAACATTGAGTAAAATTTTGTTCTGTTGGTATATTTAAGTAAGTTAAATAGCACTAAAAACTATTCGATTTGGAAACTTCCCAGAAGCATTTGGAAAAATTGTAAAGCAAATAAACATGTTGAAGTGGAAACTAATTTATGTTCTCATTCTACAATTGAAATATTAATGTTTCCGAGTTTTCGGTGTTAAAGCAAGTCAATTTTGGTCTTTCAAATTTACGCAGACCAATATTTCTAAACTTACAAAAACACAAACAGGTTCTAGGCAAATAAATGCATGAAGGAAGGAAAATACTGACTCAGAGCTTCTAATATTTCAAAATTCTTCAAAGGTTCAACTTGAATTTTGAGAGAGGGGCAGAGTATTCCAAAAATGGAAATCAGAGCCACACACACACACACACACACACATATATGTAGCCCACTTGTATGCATCTACCGAAATCACTCCGGATTGGACGAAGCTTTGAGCCATGAGAATAACTGTAGAAAGAACAATGAATGATTTTTAGAGATATAAAAGTGGAAATTGCCATTTGCATGTACAAGAATGAAATGTTTGTGCATGAAGATTTGTTCAATCGCCGGCCAAGGAATTTGGTCTTGGATATTTTTTTTGCCGCCAAAGGCCGTACACCTCTGGGACTTATTATTAAGCAAAATTGCAACGCATCCCTCTAACTTTGAGACCCTTTATAAAATAATCAAGTTACTACTATATCATATTGATTTTTATTAGATTTTAACGGTAAACATCATTAATGGTTCTTTTTGTCATTAATATTTTTATTAAGTGGTTCTTCTTGTAATATTTTTCCTCGTTAGTCTCCACTATGAATTATTTATTTCACATTGGTCAATTTCAAGTAATACAAGGTGAACTAAAGTGTCAAAATATTTTTACGAATGACTAAATTGATAAAAAGATAGTTTTATGAGGGACTAAATTGATACAAAACAATTTTATAAGGGACTAAAGTTTAACACTATAAGTAAAAGACCCCTTGTAAGTTGTAAATGACCAAAGTGAAATAAATAATTCATAATGGAGACTAAAGGGGTGTTTCCAAGAGCTTTTAAAAAGTACTTTTTTGCTTTTTTTGTGCTTAAAGCACTTTCACAGTGTTTGCAAGTAGGTGCTTCTGCTATTGCTTCTCCAACGGAAAAGTAGGTAAAAACAGGTTAGCAAGAAGCAACCAAGGAGGTGCTTCTTCTAGGTGGCATTTTGTAATAATTAAAGCTGTTTTTTTTACATATTTGCAAACACCTCTTGCTTTGGAATAAAAGTACTTATTTTTTACTTTTGCTTTAAACAACTGCTTTTGAGTTCCAAAAGCATTGGCAAACACCCTTTAACATGAGAAAAAAAAAACCAAATGGACCACTTGTAAAAATTTAATAATAAGGAGGTTCATTAGTAGTGTTTATCCACATTTCAATTATCATCCAGCCGGCCCTTACAAATTTAAAGATAGTTACATAATCAAATTTGTTATGAATAAGAGTAAAATTAAAATTGAATGACAAAAACTGAAATATGATTAATGTTCAAGGTGGAAGCACTAGCATAACCGTCCTTTAGTGTATATTTGTACAGCCAGTGAAATTTGAAATAAAACATAAAATTGCAAATAAGTTCATAATTAACCATGAAATAAAAATAAGCCTTAATTACAGCCGATTGTGGCTTAATTTTTCTTTCTCTTTTGCCATTCATAGATTTCGATATATATGCAAAAAAAATTAATTACAAAATATAAAATTGCAAAATAAATTACAAAAAAAACCCACAACTAATCATCAAATAAAAATAAACCCTATTTATAAAATAAACCATAAACCCTGAACTCCTAAATCCTAAATCAAACCTAAATTAAATATTATGTCATAAACCCTAAATTCCAGGCATTGCAAATACTTTTAAATTATGAGTTTATATTTTTATTGTAATTTTTCAGATATTTTATATTCAAATATTAATAAATGATAAATTAACATTTGAAAAGTAATGAATAATTTTTTATATGAGTAATATTGTATAATTTAGTTGTTCTTTTGTAATTTTTGAAAGTTGAGATATTTATATTTAAATATTGGTGAATGTTCAATTATCATTTGGAAAGTATTGAATTATTTTTTATGAGTAATATCGAAATTTTTTGATGCTGTTTTGTTATTTTTGAAAGTTGAGTGGGTTATTATTAAATTAAAAATATTATTTAAAGAAGAAACCTATTAAACAGTTAGTAGGTAAGATAATTAAGTTTAAAAGCATTAAATCATGGCTGTACAAAGGGTTGTGATGTAATCATTCATGCCAATTGCCGACTTATACAGGTAGTGGAAAATACGATAGCCTCACGGACAAGATGGAAACAAATAGGCAAGATTACTTAAATAATCAATTTTTTCTTAATTTGAGAATGTTGTGGGGGAAAATGTAAAATACTCATCTTGGTTATGTTAAACCTGCAAGAAATTATTCTATGAAATTTTTATTGCGTCAAACTTTCTTGTGATTTAAAAAACACGGTAAAAAAACACTCAATTTATAAAAAAATAGGTCATTTTGAATTGACATATTTCAAGAAATAATTTTAAAAATATATTAGGTGAAGTTATATGGACCAACTAGAAGTATTCTAAAAACGATTCTTGAAATATGTCAATCCAAAACAATTAAATTTTTGGTGTTTTTTGTAAAGTTTTTGAAAACACAAAAAAAATTGGCACATTAAGTTTCACGGGATAGTTTCTTGCAGATTTAACATAACACGAGGGAATATCTTGCATTTTCCCCAAATGTTGTTTACAGAAACGGATTCTAAAGAACATTCAGAAAAGTTATTTTTTTCCCCCAAAAAGTAACTTTGAAGTTGGACATTTTATTTTTGGGAAATTATAAATAACTCCCTTAAGATTAGATGAAATTACCAAAACATATTGGGTGATTTATTTTAAATTCACTTTACAGATACTTCCTACTGTCAGGTGTGTAATTAGTATTACCAAAAAGGTGATATCATCACTCAAATTTTAATGAAATGTCAATTTTACTTCTAGTCAATATATAAAGTATAAATTATAAATTATAAATCTAGGAGGAATGTATACGTTAATCACTATATATATAAATATTAAATGTGAGCAATTCTTTCTTATTGTAGTGAGAATAAAAAATTCTTTCAAATATGTATGAATTTAATAATTTAATACTCCTATAATGTATGTATCATCTCCAACGTTTAATAAAGTATTTGTATTGTAGACATTGTAATTTATGATTCACAATTTATGATTCAACTGAATCAATTACTGACTTAGTTCTGAGGAAAATTTTGATGACCTCTTTAATCTTAAATTCAGAACGCCATAAAACCTTACCCATATTTCATTCTTGACCCATATTTGGTTCTTGAATTTCAGCGAGTAAGATGTCACAGAAAAATAAAATGAAGAAAAAAAAAACTCAATACACTACTCATTTAAAACAAAAAAAATTTGTTTCTCAACTGTTTACTCACTAAAAAGTCAAGAACCAAACACAAAGATATTATTACAGATATGATCAGTTGTACAACCACAATAAAATCATTCATCCCATATAACAAACTGAACTTTATTCGTTTTCACCTTAACTACACAATATGATCAAAACTTAACATTATCGATTATTAAGGTCAAGTGACATCCATAACATCAATAATTTCGAAATGCATTTGAAGATCAGGAACTTTACTAGGAAAGTATAATCTCTCACGAATATGTAACTTTCCCATATTCTTATGAGCAGCCTTTTGAAGAAGACGAACCAGCGTATTCTTTTCCTTCCTAATCCAAATCCGTCTCTCATCACACCATTGTCTAGGTGTTCCATGAAAAAGAGTCCGGATTCCATTAGCTCGTCTTGTGAGTAGTTCAGAAATACGGTCAATCACATCTTTGTCTGTCAGATATGCTCCTTCAGAATTTAAGCCAACATCAACATAATGAATTTCAGCTATGCTGTTTAAGAGCTGATCTTTTGAGGTGGGTATAATCCAATCATTCTTATTTGCTGAAATTTCTGCTGATTGGACGTCTGAGAAAGCAAGTTCGGTTAAGAGCTGATTTAAGATGGTACCACCTTTACTAAATCCGAGGAGTGCTGTTTTTGGTTTGCATGATAACGATGCAGAAGCTTCAGCCTGGTACGGTTCTTTTTGCTTCCCTAAAATGATAGTTTTTGCCTGGGGAGGTATCAAATGTTAACAAGAAACTTGATTTAAAAAAATAATTTGGTAATATCAATATCTTTTACTACACAAATCACAGGAAAGAGTTCTTAACCAGCTACTCATAGGATTCCTGGAACTAGGAAAAATAACTATTTGCAAGAAATTTATCTCAGTAACAATGATCGAAGAACTGGGTTGGAAGCAAATGTTCGGTTCAACCTCATCTTACCTTTTAGGTGGTCAATTTTGCCTCCTTTTATTTATAATATGCTGCCAACATGTCAAAAAATTATATTATCTTGTCCGACATAATTAATATTTTCACCATAATTCTATAGCTGCTACCGAATGAGTTCAAAGTGGCAAAATTTATATGTTTGTGTATTTACTCAATCAGAAGCTTCAATCTCTGAAAGAGTTATGCTTAGATGAGAAAGAAAGTGTAGAACTCATTAACAAAGACGATGCGTCATGTAGCTAACCTTCAAATACTGGATGAAATTTTAACATGACAATTTCAAACTGAATGACTTTGGTCGACTATAGAAGTAAGTAGCTTATATATAGCAAAAGTAAATTACAACATGAAGCTTCGATGTCAATTTGATGCTGTTATTATCTTTATATAATTAGCAGATAGCCAAAACTTAGAGGCAGTCAAAGATTCATTTCAGAACTAAACCACCACAACACTTGAGCTTCAATATGATAACTAAGGAAAAAATGTTTATGTCGCATTCTAGATTTAGAAAATTTCAATTTGAGCACCAATATTAATACAACTTTAAGTAGCTAAAACATAAACTCAACTTCTCATCTAAGTAGCTCAAATATTTCACAAAAGGCTTAGAAAGGCTAAAATATTCGGTACATGGGTTATAAAATACTAAATAAAAGCCAAAATGTCTACCCACAGAATTGCCTTGATCATATTCCAAATAATAAAAACGCCTAGGACTTTACATCGAGAGTTTCTAGATCAAATTTTAGTGCAAAAAGAAGCATGGACTTTTATCAAAACAAAGGCCATGCTCAAAATAGGGAAATCGTGCATTCACTCAAACATGTTATCTGTTCCATAAGTATATGAACTGAACCCCCTTTTTCCATCCATTTCTCCCCTCTGAGATAAATGTTCTGAAATATCCTAATTCTTTCTAACTCTATATATCAGATCAATAAAGTTTCAAGCGCATATAATCATCTACTACAAAGGAATGAAATTCTTCAACACTTCCAAGGAAAGCACTTTAACATCTTCACTGGTTATCATAGTAATTACCCAGACATTCAGAGATATATATATATATATACATACCTCAGCCAGAAACTTTGAGAGGAGCATGACTAGTGATGTAGAAGCTGGGAAACCAGTTGCATCATAAGATTTCGGCTCTCCATTCTCACTCACAGAGGGGATAAAATCCTTATAAACAGCAAAAGGACCATTAAAAATAGATGCCTCGATAACATAAGCATTGATAGATCCCCCAAATTTTGAAACTAGAATTTCAGCAATCGTTTGAGGGTTAGATAATCTCCCAATCACTGGATTGTCCGTTTTTTCAACTCTATCTCCACAAAAGAATATGGCATTTCCAGAGGGTACCTACCTCACATCAAATGCAAGAAAACTTTCGAGTTATCTCTTCTTTTTTAAAAAATAAAAAGAGAAGTATGAAAATAGTGCATAGTACTAAACTGATAAAAACTTACTGCAAGGTTTTTGGGAGAAGAAGAAAGAGCAAGAGATGCTGCAACTCTATACAAAGTCTTGCTATTTGGATACAACTGAATTTTCAAAACTCCAGTCCAACGATCCATGAAAGATGTATCTGCGGAAGAGATCCAACTCAACTACCAAAACGGAAAGAAGAGAGAATTTTAAGGCCTAAAGCTACTAGAAACAGTAAAATTCGTATATTGATTCATCCATAGCTGCAGACCAATCAAATATTAGATTCTTGAAAATTACAGAACACAAAATTCTCAGTAATGTCATCCCACTGGAAAAAAGAAACAAATTTGTTAGTTTTTCCACATAGGCAGTGATAGATAATTTCACATTAAAACATATTTTCATCAGCTTTTCTTGTAATTACCTTTTCCTCTTATAACTAAAAGAGTTTCTCTACCTCAATTCTTATTTCAAGCTATGAATCCAACTATCCAAGGCTCGATTCCTGGAAACTAATAACAGTAGCTATTAACAAACATAAATTCACTTTTTATATATGGAATCAAGGTCCAGGCAAAGTAAAACATTGAAAAGGGAAAAGTTAGAGAGCTTAAATACTGCCATTTTCACAAATAGGTGGTGGGTGGACACACATTCGCGAATAGTGCTACTACACAATCATCCAACACGATTGATTTATGTATTAAAAATAAGCTGAATATACGGTAGTCTAGACACTGTGTGTGTGTGTGTGTGTGAGAGAGAGAGAGAGAGAGATTACACAGTCACAGTCACACACTATGGGCAATGAGATCGTGAAGTCGGGCTTGCCTCAGATCCTATACTGTAAACCGGATCGTCAAGTTTATAACGATATTATGGATTTTTTATACTTTACGTCCTCAATCCTCAAAACACGAGAAATGGATATTTTATATCCTTTAAACATAGAATAACAATTAGTATCCTCAAAACACAAAAAACTAGGAGCAAGATATATAATTCTGAAGAAGTTGTAACCCTTATTTTTTTCCAACAGAGTTGACAATCTTGATAAAAAAATCAAAGGGAAAAAATAGGTATTTCATTTTTCTTCTTCCTCTAAATTTGCTGAATACGAATATTAATACCAGAATATTTATTTTCATCTCCATCTTTCTCATCATCTTGTAAATTTGGATTAAAGTTTTATTTTTGTGATATGTTTCGGTCAATTATGTATTGAAACTTTTTGAATCCTTTCGGAAATTTTCGAGAACAAAATTTCAACCCGGCCACTCTTTTTGCCATTTTATACTCGTTGCCGAAAATTTAGAAAATAACTCGATAAGTTTCTAGAAAGTTAATTCAATATATACTTGATCGAAACATATCACAAAAACGAAACTTTAATTCGAGTTTCCAAGATGAAGATGTAAATGAGTAATCTAGTATTCATAATCGTCTTCTGCAAATTAGGAAGAAATAATGAATTACTAATTTCACTCCTAGTTTTTTTTACCCTGATGGTTCTCGAATTTTTCTTAATTAGAGAATGCTAAGTGTTTATTCTGTGTTTTGGGGGTGCAAAATGTTAACTTATCGTGTTTTAGGGGTGCAAATTGATGGGTTTTTTTTTTTTAAATTCAAGAGTGCTAAGTGCTAATTTTATGTTTTGGCATGCAAAGTGCTGAAAATCTGAAATGAATCACCTTTTTCTGTTTATTCTCTTTTTCACACAATTTTTAAAGTTTTTTAGGAAATCCCTAGGGTTCTTCCTTAGCAAGTAGCAAACACGTTCAACTCCAAAATTTAGAGCCTATTTGGAAGATTTTAGCTTCATTTTCTTATGATTTGGTTATGAAAAAATGTTTCATGTGCAACATTTGAAACTCTATTTGGATTGAGTTTGGTTGTTAGGATAGTGAGCTCTTTTATAGAGTTTGAGGAAAAGTTAAACTAAATAGTAGGTATCAAGAATATGAATGTGAGTTTGTGAGTAAATTTGAATTAAATTTCATGAATTTTGTCAAATTTTATTTGCACGAGTTCTGGCCCAAATTTGGAAGACCGGGCCAAAACTTTATCAAATAGGGCCTAAAGATTCTATTCAACATGTGTGGATGTGAACTTTTCAAGAGAGTGCAGTATATATATTATATATATATACAGAAAAAAACACGTTGATCATCTTGATTAATTAGTGGAGTATTTTTTAATTAGCACGAGTGTTTTTATTTACTCACCATAAAATAGTTGTGGTTCACCTAGCTGACATCTATGACATGCTATTCAATTAACATTTTTGCAGAAGTCAAGTCATCCTGTATTCTATTTAGGAATCAAGTATTATTTACAATCATAGTCTAATTTGTGAACATATAAGTTCAAACAAAAATCAAATTGTTAGAGGTTTGGTTTGATTTCGATTGACTCAAGGTTGTCGTTAGAGCTCATTCGTCATACAGATAATGATTTAATTTGAATAATACTGGTTTAAGTTTTGAAATTGAATACAAGTTTGACCGATAAGTTAAAATATAAATATAAATATATATATGTATAGAGAGAGAAAATTATAAACTATTAGAATTTTATTGATGTATATTTTGCTAGAGGGGACTTTTTTGGTTAAAGATTAGGGGTCTATTTGGCTGGGTTTTGGCTCGGCTTCTCGGGTCTCGGTTTAAAAAAAATGGTTTGGGTGGTTTCGATAAAACCTTTGAGACTTCATTTGGATGTGTTTTGCTTCTTGGGTTTTGTGGTTTGAATAAGTTGAAACCCTACTTGGATTGAGTTTGGATGTTGGGATTTAGGGGAACAAGTAGGTGATAGGTGTCAAATCAATGTCTTTTTTAGTGAGATTTGGGAGAAAAAGTAGGTGCTAAGTGTCAAATCAATGTTTTATAGGTTTGAAGAGTTTAAGTGTGAGTTTCTGAATAGATTTTTGATGATTTTATGGGTTTGGCGAAAACTCATTTGAAAGGGTTTTGGCTCGATCTCGCGAGACCCGCGAGACCGGGCGAAAACCCATCCACACACACCCTAGATGATTTGGGTGTGTTGGCTAAATCTAAATCTTTCTTACCGTTAATTGTAATAAATTTTTGGAATATAATGTTTTTCAACTAATTCATTCGTGTAATTATATATATACAGATACAATATTTTTATTGAAAATTTATTTATAATTAATTACATCCATGTTTTTCATTTTGAATTTTGAGAATATATCTAGCTTTCAATTGGATGTCTCTCAAGCATATAATAATGCAACTTTTGCAATGTAAAAGCTGAAATTCCATTGAACATTTAGGCAGGGCAGGGGAATTTTATTTTTATTCATTCAGGTACAATTAATTAATATATAATTGCTAAAAAATTCATCCACATGGACTCATGGAGTATCAACTATTAAATTAAAGAAACAAATTAAAAAGCACATTTTTCCCAATGGCCGGTACCAATTTCAAAATAAAAATGAAAAGTAGAAATAAGAATGAAAGTGTTGTGTAACTTCACGGAAATCACTTCAATTTCAAATTAATCTCTGCTATGCTATGCTCTGCTCTCTATATAAAGAAAGATAAATCTGTCTGCATTATTAATTAAATTAAATATATATTGTTCATTGGTATGAAATATTTCAATTAGATAGCTAGAAAGCAAAAAATAATAATAATCACTCAAGCTAGCTTTATATATGTCTGGATTTGATCATCAATCCTGGCTTCATTATCTTCTAAATGATTCTGATTTCCCATCAATTTTTCCAGACAATATTGAACTGTCGTCGGCGGATTCCGACGTCATAAATCCCAGCTCCGTGGATCAGTTAATGCTTATAGGGTGCAACAATAATAATAGTAACGTGATCGTGGCGGGAGGAGAGGTTGATCGGGCACACGCACCACCGGTTGAGTGGAAGAGGTACAGAGGGGTGAGGCGGCGGCCTTGGGGGAAGTTTGCGGCCGAGATAAGGGACCCGGCGAAGAAAGGAACGAGAACGTGGCTTGGGACGTATGTGACGGCGGAGGAGGCGGCATTGGCTTATGACCGCGCCGCTTTTAAACTGCGCGGGTCGAAGGCAATGGTTAATTTTCCGCACCTTATCGGATCTGATGACAAGCCAATTGGAGTCATGACTAAGAAAGGGGGAGAAGAATTGGAGACCACAGTCTCAAAGAAGAGGAGAATTGAGGTGGTTTGATTTAATATTGGAATTGAACTGAATTTAGGTTCATTTCATGCATTTGGTTGTTGATGTGTTTACATTAGGTTTAGGGCCTCTTTTCTTTTTCAAGTTTCAAGAACTCTCACTTTTCATAGGAACTCATACAAATTATAAGTTGACGTGTATTTTAAGAATTTTTAAATTTATTATAAAATATGATCTTTAATGAATCGCATTGACTTAAATTCATATATATTTTACGTATTTCGAATTACAAATCATTATAATCGTATCAAATCCATAGATGTTGGACGGTCAAATTCGAGTCTAAGTTCATATTGATATCCTCCACCTTGTTTGTCCTATATAAACCAATGTTGGAAGTCGATGAGCCCATTTATTTGAATTTTCTAACAAAAATTATTTAATAAAAATAAAAAGATTATTATTTTAGACTATTCTAAAAGATAAAATGAAGAAAATAATAATCAGAGGAAGTTTTATTGAAATGGAAGATAGGCTTTGGATTAAGACTCATTTGCTTGAGAGCTGCGACCATTTTTCAAGAATAGAGTATGTTGCCATAAGATGAAGCTTATATTCATGGATCAATTGTTTTAGAAGTGACACAAAATATTGACAACTTTTCCAAAATATTTAGGAAATATTACAAAATTTGTAAGGAAATTACTAGATTTAGAAAAATAAAATAGTCTTAAGACAAATTAAAAATTTTGAAACAACACCTTATTTTTGTTTCTATTTTTTCAAAAAATGAAAATTTTCAAAACTTTTGACGGATATTATGGATTATTATAGCCATGTTTATACTTCAGTTATTAATACTAGAATCTTGATTTGTCATTACATAATGTAGTCCAACTAAAAATGAGGATTTAAGTAGATAAATTCCTAAAAGTGCACGTTGAAAATCCAAGGGTCTTATATTCGCGACCTAAAAGTTAAAGGACCAAAACTTATATTTTCTCCAGAAATGCAAGAATCCAACGTCGAAACTGAGGTGGATAAAATGTGATTTGTATTGAGTCTTCTAACAGAGCAAAATCCCCAAAGTTAACCTCACATAGGGATGTCCGCAGCTAATGTTGAATCCAAAATATACTGCATATGATTATTATGGACTAAAATTGTGAATAAGTGTCCTGAAATCTCATAAATAAAAGACTAAAATTGTTCTATCTTTTTATGAAAAAGCATTTTATTGAAAAGAAGAAGATTACAAACTAAGTTAAATAGAGGTTGATGAGAGGAAAACCTCCATCATAAAAAATACATAAAGGTAATAAACGTAAATCTACGTATATTACTGTTCACCAAAATATTAAGTGTCTTCTTTGCACGTCCTCAAAAAAGTTAGAGGATCAATTCTGCAATTTTGCTGGCCTGCAATTTTTAATCAAGTTAGTTCCATACTTAAGATGAAGAATATGATAAAAAGATCTTATATGTCATATTTTGATGTCACATGATATATATTATATATATAATGTTTGATGTCACATGATATATATTTTATATATAATGTATGTGTGGGTTTATACAAATTTAAATTTAAATAATTATCAATAGATCTATATGTGTGACTCGAAAATATGATGCCAAATTTTAATAGAACATCCATCGATCCCGCTTATCAATGGTGTTACATTCTATCCTTTTATCCCTATCTGTCAAATTTTGGTGATACATGATTGGAAAATTCTTGTCCAGGTCTAGTTTGATCAAACTCATCCAATTACCAAACAAGTGTATTGCACTTGTTTTGTCATTGATCACTCTCCCGGGAGTTACATCCAATCTCATAGCAAGTGTTTTATCCATTTCGAGGCAAATCAGAAAAATTAAGTGGGAATATGTCCCGATAGGGATTCGAACCTGAGTTCGCCCCCAAACAAGTGTACGAGTTGGCCCAAATATATTTTAAATTTGTAGACTTGTCAAGTGATCTATATGTGTGAGACAAATATATGACACCAATTTATGATAAAAGATACGTTCCACTTATCAATATGACACAACCATGGATCGGATGAGCTTTCATACAAAATACCAAAAAAAAAAATGTTATTAAGTGAATCGAAATGGAAATATAGTGTAGTTTCTACTTCAACATATATAATTATTTGATTTATTATATTTTTAAATGTTCCTCGAAAATATTTAATATTTACAAATTAGACCACTTCAACTCTATCCATCCAGAAGAGCTAGAGTTTGGTAATGATAGTACCTACCGACTGGTAAATGAATCCATAAAACAAATGTAAGCAAAACAAGCAATTTACGAACACACATAAAATATCCTTCATCACCTCTTTGCCAAATTTAGACACACCATGTCCAAACCATGTGAATCGAAAAACATCCAAAACACCTCAACCACCATGTCTGCAAAAACCATGCATGCACACAGCTTTATCTCACAAAACCACTCCCTCTTCACCCTATAAATACCCCAACACTTCACATCAATTAGTACTCACAAATTAATCAAAACCAATCTCATCAATATCCATCAAAAGTTAAAGCTAGCTACAAAAATGAAGGGTGCTGGTGCAGTGGTTCTTGCAGTAGTTATGATGATCTCTTTTGTTGTGCAGCCCGGGCAGGCGGTCAGTTGCGGTCAGATAGATGCTTCTTTGGCTCCGTGTATTCCTTTCCTGACCGGTCACGGCGGTGATCCTTCTCCAGGGTGTTGTGCCGGCGTGAGGGCGGTGAAGGGACTGGCTCAGACCACCGCGGACAAGAGGGCCGCCTGCGCCTGCGTCAAGGCCGCTGCCATACGTTACACCGACTTGAAGGATGAGGCGGCACAGAGCCTTCCCACCAAGTGCAGCGTCGTCATGGACATTCCCGTCTCTCGTACCGTCGACTGCGACAAGATTACCCTACTTGATGAAGCCTATGAAGCCATGTATGTACCGCTTAAGTACTTTAATTAAGTAAGTTTTATTTTTATACATAAGTGATCGATGATCAAATAAATAATCCATCCATGTAATTATCTGTTTTCTGATCGATCTACTTGTAATAAACAGAGCTTTATCGAGCTTCTCATATAGTAGTACTATATTTCGCAATCTTGTTTTTTGTAGTATGATGGATGATGAATGTTCACTTTTCATGAATAAATGTTTTTCTATACTTGGATGTGTCAAATTAATTAAGTAATGGTCTCGAAAGAAGAATTTATTTATTTTATTTAAGATTATGTGTCAAATTAATAAATAAAGCTAAGTTTATTTCAGATAGAAAAAAGAAGTATTTCAATCAAATAAATTCTGAGTTAATTTATTTAAGGTGACTTTAATTGTCATAAATAAAATGGTGTATTTACTGCAGTACATGCTCAGTTTGTTTTGTAAATGTACTATTTATTAAAAGTTACATCGATTTGTAGCAGATCCACATTTTCCAATTCATGTGTAAATACTTAACACCACCATGTAAGAGTCACGGCATTTTATGCCTATTTTGGTGTATGTGTGTACGTCTGTATGAATCCACTCACCAGTTATTAACCGTATACAAACAAGAAATTGACAAAAACACTCATCACAAGTCTATTTTATTTCCATTTTACCCCTCTAATTTAATTTTACATTTCTTTCTCTTTTCCCTAAACTCTGACCACACCGCCTCACACACCACCGCCGTTCAGGTAGCGATGTGAGCAGCAAGACTTCACCTCCTTTCTCGTGTGAAAAGAACGGCCCTCTGTTGGTTTTGTCTGGTTAATTGCGTATCCCTAAATATCTTAATGTCATTGCCTATTTTCTAAAGATCAGTTAAATTATTGATTTATTTAATTAAATATATGAAAAAGGAATTTCAAAAAAAGAAAAAGAAAAAAAAAATATTCATCTTCTTTGCTTCAGCTGTGAGGACAGCCATGGTTGAAGGAAAAGGAATTTCAGAAAGAAAAAAAAAAAATTGTTCATCTTCATCACCTTAATACATAATTGAACACTAATATAATAATTTTGTGCATTAATAAAAGAAAATTTTAATATTAAAAAGAATACCAAAAACCTCCACTCTGCCGTCAACCCTCTCATTTTCAGGTGGTCGGAAAAGTCGTTTACAGGCAGTAGTTGGCCTGGAATCGGCGATCCCAGGTCGTTTCCGGCGACCTGGGAAAGTTGTGGTGGCCATTAGGTGGCGGCGGTGCATATTTGGGTGAGGTGGTGGAAGAGATTAGGTTTATTCTTTTTTTTTTGTTTGTTTTTTATAAAGGGGCATTTTTGATATTTTACATTAGGAGTCTTCGTACTTTGTCTGTGACTCTGAACAACCAGGAGTCACCTTAGAGCCTCCCTAGTTGTATTGTATGACATCTTGATATCACACAATTTATTTGACAAACGTCTAATTTGTTTGTATTTGGACAGATACGTATAATTATCAAATGATTCATACATATAACACCGTAATGTGAAACATTGTCGAGATCTTTGTTTTGATCCATGCAACAAATAAACGGTCGGAGTAATTTTTCCCTCGAAATCATACCTAAGTCATTAAAAAAAAATATACTTCGTAAATGATACTCCGTCAATTACAAAACATGTACAAGCATACTTATCATTGATACTGTAAATACCCACACAGATTAAGCATTGGATCTCACATCACACCTAGGATTAAAAATCAAATCAAACTACTCGACACTCAATACGAGTTCATTCAACAAAAGCTCGTTTGAACTTGGTTCGTCAAACTAATCATACAAGCTTGAACATTATTTTTCTTTTGATAACTTCTAAAGTTCGGGTCGAGCTAAACTCTATAAGCTAAAATTGATAATATGCATATAAAATATCTAGCTACTCGATACTCAGCTTGAACTCGTTCGATAAAAACTCATTTGTGCTCAGCTCATTTAACAATCAACCCAAGCTCAAACACAAAACTTCAAACTCGATAAATTTCATATCAAGCTTGAACAATCTGCCGCTTGAGACTATTCGGCTCGATTACACAAGAACTCACACCGATCAGAAACATGTGACACCAAAGGGAGTTTATTCATAGAAATTTTAGAGGAAAATTCACTGGAAGAGAAAACTCAGCAAACACATGTTAATTGACATGACATTCATCACAAACTGTTTTCACAAAATGACAAAGGGTTGCATTTTGTGCGCAGTGGAGCAATTTCCATAAGTTCATCCAATTAAAGAAGTTTGCCGTCAACAATATTAATTTAAGCTGGCTGCATTGCATAACTAAATCTGGTTCTCATTTAAGTCAAAAGAAAATATACTGGGGTAAATTACAAGCTAATGCTTTCAATTTTTTAGTCCACAAAGATCAAGTGTCTTCGGAGCAGCAATCTTGTCGGCTACGGTGCCACGAATTCAAAAAATGGCATTAACTGACAAATTCACCCCTAGGATCTCCTCTTAATCTTATCTCCTCAACCTATGGGATGTCGTCTCCTGCATGTTATTCGAATTTAAAGCATCAGAAATGTAATTGGATCTTGATATAGTGCTACTATATCCTCAGTCTGACTTTTTGCCTTCTTATTATCTATCTATACCATCTAAAATTAAGAGGACCTGTTCAGTCATATATATATTATAATCCAGATTCATATGCAGTAGGGTTTAGTGGACTCAAAAGAGTGTAAATATCCGCTTCTGGTACAGAGAGGTCTAGGGTAAAAGTAAAACAACACAAAATTCCATTTATAAAACCACATGATTGGACCCTAGGAGCATTTTTCGTCCCGTGTTTTCAAAATTGCACTTTTGGTCTCAATTTTTAAATTAATTTGGTCCTATATTCCCTGTCCCATCCAAATTTTGCACTTTTAGTCAAGTATGATCGTCTTTGTTTGCACTTTTGACCTAGACTGTCTTAATTCTGCACTTTGGTAAAAAATTGACAGTAAGACCAAAAGTTTAATTTTATATAAAAAAGTGTCGAGGGTTCAGCCATGTGGGACAAAAAGTGCAATTTTGCAGTAAAACAAAATAGCAGACCATGACAATACCACACTATAAAATCCATGTCAATCGCAACAGGATCCAGAAAAGGTGGAAATATGAATTTCAAATGTTACCTCTTCGGTCGGCTACGGTCTTCCTCAAAGTCCATCACTCCACCGTGTTCAGAAAAGACCTCATCATGCCCTCGGAAGTCAATGTCGCCCTGCTTACAGTTGGTAACTTCTGCCACAACGTAAGTAAGACACATCGACCAACATATCCAGAGATCTTACACGCAATAGTTTGTGACAGATCAATAAAATGCAATATAATGAAGACAACTTGGTATAAGTCGTCCTTCAAATTATGAGGGCAGAGTCAATAAGCAAAAATGTGGTCCATCAATATTCTTAGTGGGCTAATAGGAAAGTAAATAGACAAAAACAGAACACACTCAAAATTTTGAAAAGGTACATGATTAAGCTTGCTAAAAACATCATAACCTTTTTAGGGACACTTAATACTAAATGTAAATCCTCGATACAAACTTGAGCTTTTAAAAATCATTAAAATATGGTTTTAGAGCCGAAACAAAGTTTCAAATCTCTTCTCCACCCATATGCGAAACAGAATTTGTTGGGGTAGGTGCACATGATGGGAATGTTGAGAGACAATGAAATATTAAATGGTTATACGCTCTACAACTACGCTGATAGATACATTGATCATTCAATAAACTGAACTGGGAAATTTGGGGTAATGTTAGCAGGCAAGTATGTTCCAGAGAGACTAACTTGTATAATTTTATGTTTAGACATGTGCATTAAAGTTGTTTCGTTTGATATCTAAGAGCATAACAGCATATGCAATGTACAGAATGATGACATAAGAACAGACGCAATGACAATAAAACAAAACCTTGAAACATAGAATTTGTAAGAAATATCACTGTCACTGACCTTCAAAGATAGAGTCTTCTTTACTTCTTCCACCCTTTCATCTACTTCTTTTCTATGCTTCTTGTCTATCTCACTAGTAGTATCTGCCCATTTGATCTTCTCTTGAATTGAGACAAGAAGATTGTCTGACGTAGAGAGCCTATAGGATATTGAAACAACATTATATTTAAACAAATATATGCTAGACAAACACCAAACAGATAAGAAATTATGGTGGCAAATAGAATAAATAAGCAATAGAACTTATTAGAAGCAATATCAAACATCAAATTTGGAACAATATTATCACACAAGAACAAGGAATAGCTTCTGTTAAGTTAAGAGTGAATGCATTGAACAGTATACTTTTTCCAAGGTTAGATTAATTAAAACCACAGAAATAAAGGTTCAAAGACAACATTTCAAGCACATGAACATTAAAAAATATACAAAGGGACACTATACGAAATTATCTTTGTGTCTGCATAATGAAGGTGGCAAGTCTCAAGTGAAAGGCAACCTCCAGAGGCACTTATTTGATTCTACAGTACTAAAGAAGCTATGAATCTGATCAAAAAAATAATTGTACCAGTTTTGTGAACTTTTTTATTTGTCTAAAAGAACTGTTTTTTAAGTTTCATAGCACACATGATAAACCACCACAAAGAGCAAATATGCCAGCATGAGATAAATTGCAATTTGGAATGTTAATGCACTAGCAAGTGAAAAATCAACATCCAGAGAATTTTACCAGTGCGCTAATGTTTGATTCATATTGCTCAATTGTTCAGGTCTAAGATCCCTTCCTGCAGCAAATTGCACCTACAGATAGCTAAGCAGCTAGATTAGCACCAATTACAAGCAGCTAAGTCAGAGAATATTGAACAAGTAAAAATATTAAACTGAGACCTCAAAACATCTTCGCAGCTGATCTAGCTTTCCTCTGACTATTCCCTGTCCAAGTGGCAGCAACGAGTTATACATTACTATTTTCCTCAATACAATACAGTCTATATTCAGGGTCATAGGCGTTGTTCAATACAAAGCACAAAGAAATTAGGAAAAGCAAAAAGAAAGCAAGAGGAAAAAAAATTCCACAAAGGAAACAAATAAACTGTGTGCCAACCCGTGCAAAGCTATTTGTTGTTTAAGTTTCTCTCATCAATTAAGTGATAACAGTAATAAAAGTAGTACCGAAGGAAAAGCAGAAACCTACCACATACATGCAGTCGTTAATAAGAAAATCTTCCAACTCGCGAACATTTGTAACATCCAACTCCTGCATCAATGTTTCATATGGCAAAACCTGTGCAAAGACGAAAGATGCTTAAGAAAAAGCACTTCTGGGAACAGAGAAAGTTGAACCACCTCGAATGAACTCACCCTATACCTGATTGGTAGGCAATAAAATAACAATTTTTGAAATATAATATTTTCTCTAAAAAAATACCTTTGCTGAACATTGCTTATTTATTCAACAGATGACACTCATATATGCCATGTAAAATCACACATTTAGGTCCTAATTTTGAACTTAAGAAAAGAAGGCAATAGGAGAGTAAGCAGGGATAATATATACATAGACAACCTTTCCACATGAATTCAAATTGCAATGCTTAACCAATAAGACAAAAAAATTGTGAGTAACAGAATCAATATAATTCTCGATGCCCATCAACTATGAGTAGTTTCAGTATGTTAACTTAAGGAAAGCAAGTGATGGGTCAAAATGAGTAGATAAATCACCATCATTTTGTTAAAGAACACACACAGAAACACAGCCGTTGAGTTACATGGCAAGCTACCTTGTTTGTCTCAGCCAAAGTAAGCACAGTCAGCTGCTTCAACTTAAGGATTTGATCAGGAACCAATTTTGGAAGATGGCTAGCAACACCTGCATCATCAAACAATACAGAAAACTCATCAAACAAAAACACAACTCCATGAAAAAATTGCATATTTTATACAAAGGGCAACTCGGCATTGTATCTTAAATGCAACATAACCACATAGTTATGATGGTCTAGCTAGCAGGTTTCAATTGACTGTTTCACTCTTAAAAAGCGTAGTTTGATCATAGTTAAATAATAAGTTCCATAAAATGGAGAAAAGGCATCCCATGGATCAGGGCAAAAGGAACTGAACAAAGGATGGTTGTACCTACTCATCTACCTCCAGGAATCCAGCAAAAGGGAACAAAAACAGGATTGGCTGCATCCTAATAAGCCTACCAAGAAACCAGAATTTCTCACTGTTATCTAAGATCATAACTAGACAGATCTATTCCAGTTCGATTTCCAAGGATTTCAAATTTCATTTAAAAGAAAAGAAGATAACAGAGGAAGGGATGATCCCATCTTAAGAAATAGCAGTAATGGTCTTCCCAACAAGATTTACAATAATACGTTAATGAATCCATATTAACTATCCAGCTATAATTCAATCAAGAGAAGAGGAAATGCAACAGCTATCAAAGCCGTTTTATGTAGCATTGGGGTGAGTATCAGTAATAAGTCAAGCTGGGTCGACTAACCAAAACTCAACTTGAAGTCAAGCTAGCTTGAGATTCTATGCAAGTCAGACTCATAAATCCTGTTATGTTCCATGGCAAATATGAAGGAAAAAAATGTAAGGCTGAAGTAGGATTTTTCAACTTAAACTAAAGCTTTCTAGTGGTAGAGTCTAGCCATCGAACTTGAGATTGCATAAACTCAAGATAAATGTATTGAAGCTTTTTTTCCAGCGCATAGAACTTTTAAACATATTTTAATTCGTTTGAAATGCTTTTATATCAAATAAATATATATCTGATATATCTTCAAGCAAAGTACTCATGTCAAACGTGATTATTAAAGAGCCAGATGAGAGGAGTCAATTTTGATAACACTCACAACAAACTAAAGCTCAATGAGCTCAAGGTTGAGCTTGAAAATAATTAACGAGCTTGAGATTGAGCAATTCGACTTTTGGGGGACAATTCTTTTGCAAACCAAAGATACTGAAGGCTCCTATTATATTAAGCGAGAACTTCATAATTCTATTTTATCTTGAAGCTACCTCAACACAATCATATGAAGAAGAATAGGCATGCTGATAGGAAATGCCAATAGTATGAGTGGCTCCTCAAACAGCTTCGAGAACAATTAACTTTCTCATTCCTATCTTTTTCTATCATCTCGAGAGGAACTCACACAATCCTTCCATAAACAGGAGATACTTTGGCTGGTGTAACTTTGATTCAACCTGCGAAACATCTTCGGATCTTCCATGTCTCATCCATATCTACCTAAATAAGGAGCTACAAGAATGACTCTACCTTAAATACTCCCAATCAGCAAAATCATTTTCAATTGTGGATTCGACTGATACCGGCAGTGTTATAATCATGTACAGGTGGCTGACTTGCAACACCTGGTCAAGATACTATACATTCTTCCGGAGACATAGTTTGGCATCTTATAGGTACCAGAAATTTCCATTAGCTGTAAGTAACGTTCTTATATACTAACACAACATATTACACCTATTAATAAATATTACTGTGCAGTAAGATACAGCCATACAGGATAATAGTTATAATAGGGATAGTAATTATAAGAATAAAAGCCAACAGTCTAGATGGAGAAAGAACAGAATCTAATAGGGATAGTAACTATAAGAATAAAAGCCAAGAATCCTCACATATATTCATGAATAAAAAAATTTATCACTCAAGATTTATTTTTCCAAACCATCACAGTATCCAAAGAATTATTATACTATTATTCCTGCTGTGAAAAATCAAGAAATGACGTTGACGATAAATGTAAAGAATGTGTGAATGGCCCAGAAAGGAACCAGCTAACTAATCTGTTCTGGTGTAGGTCTTATCATGAAAATCCCTTGCACAAAAACTTTTTCAGATTATCTTCTTGTCAAACCACTGTGATCATGAATGTAGAGTTGTTGCATGTGCTTACGGACAACAGGCTGTCATTTGAGAAATTTGCTTCTGATTCTTTCATTACGGATCAGAGGCTTCTGTTGTGGTCCTATATGATTGAGATGGAGTTTCCCCAAGTAGGGAAGTTATTCTCTCACTGTTTTAAGATACTTTCATTCAATATGATATAAGATATTTGGATTCAATATGTACTCTCACAAAGTCTTTTCAATGCATGATAAGTGAATTATTATGTGTGATCCCTAAAACTGATAAGGATGGACTAATAAGAAAGCTTCCTTGTAGGAGATATCTGAATGCAAAAAAAAAAAAAAGGCTCTACTGCAGTCTCAGGAAACAAGTTTAAAGTGCAGTGTTTTATCAGGAATCAGGATCATCAGAAAGTTTGGGAGTTTGTCACAAACCAATACTTTCCATGGAACAAGCAACAAATGACAAACATATAGGCAATTAACAAAAATGGTAAGAGCGGGACAAAAACGACGATTAAAAAGATTGAGTCCTTACTCTTATATTCACTCCATGTACCATGTGCAAACATGCGAAGCAAATCTAGGAAGATACTATGTTCAGATCCTTCAAGCTGCACATAAATCAACGCATTAGGAAAAAAAGGAAGAATTTGAGAACAAGGAACTTGTTTAAACTAAAACAGTTTGAACATATAAGAGAAAAATAGTTGTATTTGATTCATTTGATTTTGGTTGGGCTATTAAATATATCAACTGTTTGAGGTTAGGGATTGTAATTCATAAGTATAAATCCTAAATTCATGAGTCAAATTTCATGTTTTCACTCTCTTCTCTTCATTCACTATTATGTTTTTGACCCTATATTGCTGTCATAATTCCTAGCAAACAAAGTCTGGTATCTTCACCAGACGCCCCCTCACATATCACAACCAACACACATCATAAGGTCAACAGTCATTAAACAACACAGAAATATATATTGATAAAGGTACCATCATAAAGTATACGACTTGTAAGCATCACAGAGATGTGACTGTTTAATAGACATAATAAGGTTCCAAGCATAAGGTAAAAAGTCGCACCAACAGAGAAATGTTCATTAATAAAATAAAAATTCTTAAATATTGTACATAAATCAATAATAACTGGTAACATAACATCGCGACATATATTCTATTTCTAAAAATTCTTGCCATTTAATTGTTATCCCAACTTAACCATTCATTTACAATTGTTCAATTAAGTACCAAAACAACTAGCATTAAATTCCTCGTTTTCTTGAGTCCGCCACTGAATATAAGCTAATAGTCCCAACCTTAGAACTTTCGGTTATGATATTTTTCATTTTGTAATCTTTAATATGTGCACAGCTTAAAGAAAATCCCCTGTTAAGTCAATGTTACAATTTCACCAAACGCTGTATACCAGATTCTAACATATTATCTTCTAATCACAAGTAACACCAAATTGATATTCTATTAGAAATACACACCTGTGTACAGTAATGGTAGCCCAATGCAATCAAAACACAAATCCATAAGGATATATATAACAATCTCAATATAAAATGCAAAGCTGAACAATTTAAAACAATTAGCCTAATACTACAACAAATTGGCGTGCCAAAAGGCATTACACCGAAACCCTAACAGCCTCGAGGATACAAAAAATTAAGCAAAAAAAGCAAACAGAACATGACTTTAACTCGAATACGTGTCCTATACCTCGAGGACATTAGGGACCGAAAGAATCTCGGAGAAAGCAAATAACGAAGGGTGAGAAGTGGCCTCAACGACGACGAATTGGAGAGCCGAGCCTTTGAGATTTGAAGCCTGCTTCACGAAGTAATCAATGTGCTCCGCTTGCTTTTGCTCAATGTCCATTTTTCAGATACTAAATTCTATTGATCCACCAGAAAAAATGAACTGAAATTAACCGCTTTACTTTATATGCATAGATGTGTTTATATGTATATACACAGAACCCAGAGAATTGAAAATCTAGGGTTCTATTGATCGCGTTTAGGGTTTATAATTTAGAGAGGCTTTTCTAATTTATAAATCCCATATTTGGTAAAAATTTCGAAGTTTCTTTTTTTTTTTTTTCTCGGTTTTTAATAGTGTGTAAGGGCCTAAGGGGTTATACTTGGTTAAATTACAGTTTGCACCCTTATCTAACACTAATTGGCTACTTGCAAACCCAATATTTTTATTCTTTATTATTATAGTCTATTAGAACCCTAAGGCCATCTCCAATGGTTTCCCGGGGCCATTCCATGGCCAGTCCTCGGGGCAGTCCTCGAGCCAGCCCAGACTCTGGGTAATCATTTCAACTGATGGTCTCCAACACTCAATTTCTTTCAATTTTTTTTCTTTTCCACTCTCACCATTTTAATATTGTTTTTTAATAATAATAATAATAATAATAGAATAATCATAATTATTTTTTTAATAATATAATTAATTTAAAATAGTATAATTATAATATTTAAACATTAAAAATTATAATTATAATTAATTAATTTACACTATTACATATAATTTCCACTAATCTTTCTTTTTTCCTTGAGGATTCATAAAATTTCAAAACCATCATGTGACAAACAGCTGGCAATGCCATCTTGATAAATAAAAGAAGGAAATTATGTGGCCAAAATGGTATGATAATTTTCTTTTAACTAATCATTTAAGAATATATTTGTAAATAATTTATGATGTGTTCGGCCATATGTTGGTCTTGTTGATATGTTGTCTTTACTTATTTTTTTATTTTTATTTTTTTGGATGTCTCAATTTGACACGTATTTTCTTATAATCATAATAAAATTGTTTTTCCTAAACTATTCAACATTTCACTATATTAAATATTATTTTCAGTAACACATTTTTTCTACTACATACATTAATAGACCTATTTATTTTCATATATATCCCTTCAATTTTAGCATCCATTGCAAAGTCCATCTAGCTAATGGGCTTATCAGTAACAGGGTCCATTCATAATTGAAATTACTTTCAGTGACAAAGTCCATATAGAATTGATTAATTGAAATTGCATGCTAATGGGGCGATTCTATAGGCAACCCTAAATTAAATCTTAGTAAAAAGTGCTTATTGACAAAATCTTTTGATAATATACTTTATTTGTAAGTTGATTAATATGTATTCATCAAAGAAAAAAAGTTAAGTTGTATTTATAAACGTATGCATATATATTCTGGTCTGGGTACATATTGTGGATAAAATAATAAAATATAAACATCTGGAAAATTGAATTGCACATGCTATACATTTTATAAAATAAAAGTTACGTATATATGCTCTGCCTTTCTATGTGTTAAATCAATATAAAATGTGTTTTTTTATCCTATCCCATAGATTTTTATCAGCATGAAATTAACATAAAAAGTTAATCGGTAATATATTGGGAATAGGAAGATATTTTTTTCACTAATATATTAAACATCTACAATAAATGAATATAATAAAGACTATCTAAATACCCGGCCGGTAAAACAATCCCATCATAGAAAAGATTAATAACAAATAATTAAGATCATCTAGAAAGAATATATACATATGTATCACACTAGCTAAATTCGTGGGGTTTGACCTTATCACTAATGAACAAATTTTAATTTACTTATAACTCATTGTTATATATAAAGCTTCCGGTTTCATAATTCTTGCGCCATTATTATTTTTCATTAGAAGTCTTTTTCATCCATGGATCCTTACATGCAAAGAAATCGCAATACGCAAAGCAACCCTATACATTATTAACAATTTCATAATTTCTATGGCAATGCAAATTCTCAAGTTGAAATCGTATTTGTCAAAGATTGTCCTTCCGTTTATTGTTTTCAATCCACATATGATGAACTCATTGTGTATTATCTAAAGAAGAAAGTAAAGAATGAACATATTCTATATAGTAAAATACACGAGGTTGATATTTACTAAACATATATAATCCACAAGAATAGTCAGATTGTTTTCGATTCTTTATTCTTTTCCTTACTTGTTTTTTTTTTTTTTATTAATTCACGTGTTTGATTATATGGATTTCATAGTATGATGAAATTTTAAATCACATAAATTACATTGCAAATTATTGTAGACAAACTTTCATAATTTTGGCATATCAATAACTTTTAATTGATTTGTGTGTTTATGATAATTCCTTGTTGTAGAGATATTTTCTAATTATCCCGGAGAGAAAGAAATGGTATTTCTTCACTCCAAAAGAACGGAAGTACTTTAAAGGATCACGCCCTAATGGAGCAGCTGGTAGTGGCAGCTGGAGAGCCACCGGAGCCGATAAAGCCATACAACACAATGGTGATGTAGTTGGATCGAATAAGTAATTGGTATATTACGAAGGCAAACCTTCGAAAGGAAAAAAGACTAATTGGCTTATGCAAGAATATAGGGTTCATGAACCCAACCCTAAAAGAAATAGAGATCATAACATGAGGGTACAAGTTTATTAAATTACTTTGAACAAAACATAATTTTATTTATCTCCTACTTCTTTAAATCATTAAATTATGTATTAATAGTATTTATTTTAATTTTGCAGTTGGATGAATGGGTTCTTCACAAAAAAAATAAGGATAGAAAGCAACAAGCTTATGAAATTCCTTAAATAAGAATCATCTAGGAAGGAAGAAAATCTTGCAACCACGGCCTACGAATATATTGGCATGGGACAAACAAATGAGGGGCTTATGAATAGGTTGAATATTAACATGAAGATCATCATCAAGATCTGGCAATGGACCCTTCCTTTCAGGGGCGGAGGTATAGGGGGTGCGGGCAGGGGCACCCGCACCCCCAGCAAAAAAAAAATTTAGTAGCACATATCTATTATTATTATTATAGCAGTACCTTATGTATTCTTGTTAATACCTCTAAATTTCTAAAGGAAAGAATCCGTGTGAATCCAAACTCTTTGTCTACTTTAATTAAATGTGTAGTCAGATTATAGGGAATAGAGCCCCACTAATTGAGTTACCTAGTATAAGTAGAATTTAATACGGAAAATTTTCTTTAACACTTAATATAGTTCTCTTTTATAATAAGTAAAAGCAAAATTATGTTATCAATATCAAGTATCATAAGAATTATCGGCATATTAAAAATAAATTTTGATAATCATAATTTTTTAAATAATTTAATTATATACTTTCCATTTTAATCTCGCCCCCGCGACTAAAATTTCTGGCTCCGCCCCTGCTTCCTTCCTTTGCAAATTTCAATCAAAACAACGGTTATGTCCTACCAAATTCTCAAAGTGAATGGGAAAATAAAATTATGCAACGAGTTTATCCAATGGAGAGTGGTTACGATCGAGAAAAAAGATTTATTGGAGGATTGGGATTTTTTGCAACAAGTGTTCCATGAAAGTACTCATGAATCAATTGCTGCACAATTTGAGCCTCCAGGCAATCATGTGGACTCATTTATAGATTTCAGTGATCCTATTTTTGATGATATTGTCTTAGACACTGATCAATTGCGACAAGTTGATTTATGAGAATTTCATTCAGTAATTTTTTTCTAGGGCTCGGGTAGTTCAAAAGTTTTAAATTTCCTTTTTAATGTATATTCACATCATCATTAAAAAGTAGAATTAGACGAAAGAGGAGCTAGACATCGACATAGAGAAATTAATATTATCAGTCTCCAGCAAGACAGACGTGTTTAGTTTCCATATAAGTAACTTTAATAGTTTTATTTAAAAACAAAAAAAAAAGTAGCATTAATAGTTTTAGAAAATTTACTTTGTTAATGATAACTAATAAATATCACATACAGCATTACAAGAATGACTCAGGCCTTTTGTAGCCGCATAGCATCTAAATTCAAGATCCAAAACTTATGTTAAGAATATGGTATTAAATGCAAGATAATTATCATGTTATGCAAAATATGCATGAAACTATCGTATAAAAAGTTGGTTGTGTATATTTTCTCTTAATATACGGAGTTTTATATATATATAGCACGACTGCACGAGGTCTTCTGAAATGTTCGTGTGGATTTCTCCTTTTGGGATCCCAGCCCATAACACTCGTAATCCGAGTTGGGGAGGGAAATGGGGCTAATGGGCTTTGGGAGATGAGGGTATGGAAATATTCAGCCCAGCCCAGTCAAGAGGATCATTTGTTAAATTGGGCGTATGCTCATTTGTATCTTTTTGGTAGGACCCAAACCTCGTTTTATTGGTAGATTTGATATTTAGTGTTCAGAAAGACCTACATATGTACTGCACTCATGAAAAAAAAAAAAATTAAATCACCTGGCATGTGTTGATTGTTCTGCTAAGAAAATAATACTACCCACCCACCCATGGTTCTTTCACAAAAGAGCAAAAGACATAAACACCATATGATTTGTCTAACTCTTAAAAAAAAAAATTATGTAAATTTAACTATATATTAAAATCTCTCATGTGCTCTCAAGTCAATGTAACACCCGCAGAAAAGAGAGAATGATTCAAACGCGAAAATTGTAAGTATTTATTCACAATTTACTTTTGATATGATAATTTTATCTCTACACTAAGTTTTATCCCTATAGTCCTATACTTTGTCTAATTTCCGAAAAAACTCTGTTTTATTTTAACCCCCTAAACCCCCATGTGTTTGGTTTTAATGACCACACTCGATCAAAGTAGTAAATACTTGAGTTTTCAAAATAAATAAATAAATAAATAAAGAGACTAATAAATAGGGGTAATCTTATATTGTCCAAACCTAATAAACTTCAAACATATAAAGTACTTTATTTTGAAACTCATCACCTAATTTTTTTATATATAAACATTGATTTGACATTTAACGCATATTTTTTCTGATAAACATTTATTTGAAGTATAAATAAATAAATAAATACTTGGGTTTTCAAAATAAATAAATAGAGAGACTAGTAAATAGGGTTAATCTTATATTGTCCAAACCTAATAAACTCAAACATATAAAATACTTTATTTTGAAACTCATCACCTAATTTTTTTATATATAAACATTGATTTGACATTTAACGCTTATTTTTTCTGATAAACCACAACATCCAAACTCAAAACTCACAAGTCTCATGTAAAATCAATCATAACGAGATTTCAAATGTTTCGTGGCAACCATATATACTATTTTTGAAATCAAAATCAAAGCCGAACCGAATTGACATCTATTAAAATAGGGCCTCTACAAGTGACAATTTTCTAGGGTGCGCGGAGTAAATGTTCAATCAAGCGCTACTGGAAATAGAAAGTAGGATAGTTCAAATGGTGGGGGGCTGGGCCCTTTGCAAAAAGAGGTAGCTGCAGGCAGCAATTGGGTGTTGGGTTAAATTGATACTAACAAAAGAATTTATTTGAGGTGGGGGCAAAAACAAAACAAGTTCCCTAGCTCTTTCCTTTTCCTTTATGTGCAACTTTTTAGGTGGAGAAAAGATAAAACAGTTTCATCATTTTCTATGGATTGGTGCATGTACTATTATTTAGTATATGCCCCTAAATTTGGGAGTTTATATAAAGAGTTCTTGCAGCTTTAAGGAACTATATATATATATGCTTTACTCTTTTTTAGGTCAGAAGATCTTGGGGGTTTCTAACGTTAATATAGTTACAAAAAATAGTTTTTTAAATTAAGAAATGGGGATTGTTAGAATCTATTGTACTACAATTCCAGTGTTTACATAGGACTTGTTTTTGTCTTATGGTTACATGAATGAGGTAATTATATATTGACTTGCATTCAATTTGGGCATATCTATGTCGTGGCCCAATTCATTTCATGCTGTCCTATTTTTTTTTTTTTTTTTTGTGTTTTCTTTACTCTTTAAATTATTTAATCTGGAAACAACTTGAATCGTAAAAGTTGATGTATCAATGTTTTTTAGATTATTTGATTTGGAGATGTTATTTCAAAATTGAAATGGTCTAGTATGTATATTAGTTTAGTTAAATTGGGTCAGGTTTGTTATATCATAATTGAAATAATGTATAATCTCTGGTGTTGAATTAAAATGTGTTTGGTCTAAAAAGGCCTAAAGTAATTGAGTAATTATAATCGAGTAAAATTGAAAAGACAATCAAAAGTTAAAAAAAAAAGAGTTGATCAATAAAGTGTGTGATTTTGATTGGACTCCAGTTGGAGACAGAAGTGTGTAGAAAAGATTTCCTTCACAAATTTCAACCTTTTATTTATTTTTATCTCCCCTATCAATGTCCTTTAATTTCTTTGTCCTATCAAAAATTCCACGCGAAAGGAGAATATAGGAACATTACAAAGCACTTTTTCTGGGCTCTATGGTTGTAATATCTAAATGGATTAAGGTGTGTCCAAAACCTGAATATTTAAAATTATGCTATAATATTCAAGGATACTATGATTCAGATTTTAAAAAGCAACAAAATTTGCTTATTGTTATTCAATTCATCTATTGTATATGGGATATTCAATAAATTTGATTTTTTTTATCAAAGAAAGTTGGAGAATCGATATTTACTATGGGGCAATGTTTATCCGAATAAGCTAAAAACTATTACTATTATCGGATCATGATCGTCGTATTGTACTAAAAATGTGTGAAGTGACTACATAAATCATTTATTTTGACACATAATTGAATGTTGTGGATCCTAATAGCCAAAAAGTAAAAGAGCATGCAGCTTTCTTTTCTTTACCAATTCAGTTGTTTCAATTCATTGATCTCTGCCAATACATGTTGGCTCAGTTGTTAAGGAACGGACTCCTTTCCCTCAGAAGGTTGTGAGTTCGATTCCCACTGTCGACGTGAGGGCTATGTTGGTGGGCGATCTGTAAGAACCTCTGTTGGAGACCTTTGGTCCCTGAGGCATGCCCTGGCCCGTGGTAGCGACCGGAGCCGAATCCACCCAAACTTTTTATCACCAAAAAAAAAAAAATCATTGATCTCTGAGTTTATTCTCCCACATTACTCAGACCTCTTTTTGACCAATATATTATCTAAATATGACTTCTTTTCTCTAAAATGTAAGATACTAAAAGTACTAAAGGTTGAACTTTCCTTCACAAAATTTACTTTTTGCATTTGCTTATAAAAGACTCAAAACTTTCCTTAAATGGGAGTTTTAGACATTATAAATTTAACAATCGATTTTGTAGATGACTGAAAATGCACTTAATTTTTTCATATTTTCAGCAAATGAAAGGGGGCATACTTTTTAGTTTTTACAGTTCATTTAATTAAATTCTAATTAAAATGTAATTATGTAAAAGCAAAAAGTTATTTGTAATAGTAATAAGTTGGTCAGTTGGTGGAATGTATATTTCAGTTCAGTTATAAGCTTATATTTATGGAGCCAATCAACATTTTTGCATCGACGTATTGTCCAAGACTGGCCGCGAATTAGAGATATAATAATAAATCGACAAGACAACACATTTATTGTAATTATGCAATAATTAGTGCTTTACCACGTACTCATCAATAATTTATTACTACTAAGAAAGACAAACGTAAAATTTACCAAGTTCATCAAAATAACTAATATTTCCAAAGGGGCCCAAAAATAATTCAAAATACTATTGTTCAAGCATTGGAGTCGTCACGGAACTTAGGCTGTGTTTGGATGGGTTTTGACCCGGTCTCGTAGGTTTCGTGAGACCGAACCAAAACTCTTTCAAATGAGTTTTCGTCAAACCCATAAAACCTATTCAGAAATTCACACTCAAACTCTTCAAACCTATAAAATATTGATTTGACACCTACCACCTACTTTTTTCCCCAATTCTCACTAAAAAAAGACATTGATTTGACACATATCACCTACTTTTTCCTTAAACCCCAACATCCAAACCCAATCCAAGTGGGGTTTCAACTTATTCAAACCACAAAACCCAAGAGCCAAAACACATCCAAATGAAGTCTCACAGGTTTCATCGAAACCAGCCAAACCAATTTTTTTAAACCGAGACCCGCGAAACCGAGCCAAAACCCATCCAAATAGACCCTTAATAAGTGAGTTTCATATGTGGAACTTGGTTTTTTTTTTTTAAAGTTAACTCCCTGAGATATGTCTAATGGGCAATTTACTTTTCTGTGAAATAAAAATAAGCAATTTAACTTACTGTGAAATGAAATAATGAGCAATTTACCTCCTTGTGATATTAAAATAGACAATTTACCTCACTGTGAAAGAAAATAATGAGCAATTTAATTCCTTGTGATATGAATTAATTAGCAATTTAGAAGGAGGCAATGTGCTTTTTTCATAAAAACACAGAGAGGTATTTTGCCATTTTTATTATCACAGGGAGTTAAATAATTGCCTATTTAGAATAACACAGGTAGGTATTTTGCCCTTTAATTTATTATAGAGAGTTAAATTGCCAATTTAAAATAACACAAGGAGTTAATTTGTTATTCACTCGTGGAACTTATATGTGACAAGTGTTGTATTTTTTTTCTCTTGAGTATTTTCATATTAATTTGAAAACTATTTTAAGAATATTTTTTTTCATTATATTTTTTAATCTTACAATGATTTGACATTTAATAAAATATTTTCAAAAATATATCTTTAACAAAACACAAATTGAACACAACTTTTCTAAGGAACACAATTATCACTATCCTACGCTCCACAAATTTATTTATTTTTAAAAAAATAATCTAACAACATTACACATCTTTTCAAAAAATTGTTCAAAATACTCTATTTTTCATATACTTTATGAAAGTCGAACCAGATAAGTTAGGTCTAAGGCCATTTCCAATGACCAAGCTCATGACTAAACTTGGCTTGAAGATGGCAAATAAAATCATATTGTTTTACTCAAGGGCTAGTGCCCTTAAGGTGTTGCTCTTCAAGCTGAAGAAAGTTTGAAGGGGTGAGGCAAGCTGGACTCAACTTGCCTCACCCATTGATCAATTCACACGGCCCAGCAAATAGATGACTGACACTTGTCGACCACCTACTCTTTTTTTCCCCTTATTACAATTAGTTCTGTCTTTTTCTTTTATTTCTTTTATTACTTAATTAATATATTTTTCTTTAGCTCTAATTAATAAATAATTTTTTCTTGACTCTAATTAATAAATATTGGATTTCGATTTTAATACCAATGTAAAGTTAATTTAGAAGTATTCTTATTTTTTTGCGCATAATTTATTATTGTTTAATTTTTATTATTATTGCTACTATTATTATTATTATTAAGTGAGAGTATGGAAAATGAGAATTAAAATTAAATAAAATTGATAGATTGAGTCATTTGAGATGACTTATAAAAAGCAAAAGGGAAATTGGACTTGGAAGCAGAGGGGAAGCTGAACTTAGGCTGAGGAGTCAAGTGTGTTTTTTGTTGCATACTCTGTATTTCAAGAAAAATTCACTCAATTTGCTACAATATTAAACTTTTTTTTTAAATAATAGCTCATTAACTTTACCCTGATGATATTTTAAATTTAATATACCTCCACATTTGTAGTGTTATTTAATATTATGAGATTATTATCAAATAAACTAGCTAGAGTATATATTACTATAATGATTGAAATATTATTCAAGTTGACAAGGGATAAAAAATATTGGAATAAAGGAATAACTAACTACTCAAAATATGACGAAGTTGGTGCCTCATGATTAAATGTCATGAGTTCGATTTCCTATGATCAGGTATTGAATTCATTACAATTACTTCAATTAACGACATTTAATTTTTACGACGTCATGAAGAAACTTTTGATATGAAAAAATGGGTGAAATTAGTAAAAAAAAAAAGTGAAATAAGGGCTCAAATCGGTGGACAAACGAGTGCAATCGATTTGCCACTCTTGAAATTTGTGATTTCTTAAATAGAATCCGTCGATTTTGTTTTTTTGATGAAAATTAATGGCTTCAACAAGTAATTCTAATTAATTCAGTACCACGAGCGCATTTTGATTAATTTTCAAATATATAGGATGATTAGTTTAAGGTAAAATTGCAGAAAACGTCACAAATTAATTAGTGATTTTGAATTTTCATCCATAACTATATTACCTCACTGAATTTTGTCACGTAATTTAATATTTTTTTCAAATATCGTCCCAAACTAATTATTAATTTTGATTTTCCATCCCAAAACTATATCAACTCGCCAAATTTCGTCCCGTAATTTACCATTTTGTATGAATTTAGTCCCAATATTAAATTTCTAATTTAATGAAAATGACAGTTCAATCTTGTAATTAGTTTGAGACGAATTCTGCAATTTTATATAATTATTCTTATTAAAATTTTCCATTGTCATGACAAGTTAGCAGCCATATGGTAATTTAACGGACAAATGCGTAATTTCTATCTCATAATTAACGGTGCGACGATATTTCAAAAAAATATTAAATTACAGGATAAAATTCGTCTAATTGATATAGTTTGAGACAAAAATAAAAATATTAGTGATTAGTTTATGACGATTTTTACAATTTTGGCTTAGATTAATTACACAAAAATCTTACCATATTTATATGATACAACGTCTTAACTTCAAACACCAAGTGGCCAAGCCCTCCAAATAAGAAAATACAAAACAAAGAAAAAAAAGAACCATTTTTTCCAAAAGAAAACGTCATAGAACATGAAAATCTTAAAGTAACATTAAGAAAATCAGATCATATCTAAATGAGTAAAAAATAATTAAAGCACCATAATAACAACAAAGACAACATTTTCAAAAGTAACAAAACAAAATGATTTTTCTTTAAGTAGTGGAGACTGGAGAGTGATGTCCACTCCATTCTATTCTACTACGTCAAAATTAATCACCCCCAACCACCACCCAAATAAAAAAATTAAAACAAAAAATAAATGGGTTGTGCAGCGTCGAAGCTGGACAACGAGGACACAGTACGGCGGTGCAAGGAGCGGCGCCGCCTCATGAAAGAAGCTGTTTACGCCCGCCATCACCTCGCCGCCGCCCACTCCGACTACTGCCGCTCCTTAAAAATCACCGGCTCAGCCCTCTTCACCTTCGCCTCCGGCGAACCCCTGCCCGTCTCCCACCACACCCCCGCCGTCCTCCTCCGCACCCCCTCCACCACCACCACCGCTAAACCCTCTCCTTCACCCTCTCTCCACCACCCCCCGCCTCCAAAATCCACCACCTCCTCGTACCACCAAAAACAACAAAATCATGAGCAACCACCTCCGCCGCCGCGCCGGAAAAAACCCATCAAAGTCCCACACATATTATCAGACACAAGCTTCTCATCATCCCCACCACAAAGCCATAATAACTTCACATACAATGCTAAAAGGGCAAATTCGACTTTTTCAAGAACTCCTTCACAAGCTTCTTCAGTCTGGAATTGGGATAATTTCTACCCTCCCCCTTCACCCCCCGACTCCGAATACTTTAACCAACTCCACCACCATAAAAACAATTCCGACAACGATGATGATGGTGATAAAGCTTCAACCTTTTCCTTTTCATCAAATCCCAACAATAGGGTTCAAAACCATCAATTTCGGAATCCCTTTAGTAGCAAAAATGAAACCCACAAACAATTTGATGATTCATCATCATATTCCCAATATTCAGAAAAAAGTAATATTCTTCCCAAAAAAAGATGGGAAAGTGAAGAAGAGGAGGAAACAGAGAGAGAGGAAGTGCAGTGTAGTGAATGGGAAGACCATGATCATTACACTAGTACAAGTAGTTCTAGTGATGAAAATGAAGAGGAAAATGATTTGAAATCAAGATCCAATTTCGGGTCTGTGAAAAACGGTCCTGGTGCTAATGCTAATGTGGGTAATGTTCAAAATTCCAAATTTTCGAGTAAATTTTCGGAGAAGGTTTCAATGGAGGATGATGGGAAATCTTCGGTTAATTGGGGGAATGAGAGTAATAGTAATAAAGGGATGGATTATGAGAAGAGGATGGTGGTTAGGCATAAAGATTTGGCAGAAATCGTGGCGGCTTTAAGGGAGTATTTCGATAAGGCTGCTTCTTCAGGAGAGCAAGTCTCGGAGATGCTTGAAATCGGAAGGGCTCAGCTCGACCGAAGCTTTAGGCAATTGAGAAGTAAGTCATTGTTCTTATTCCAAAAAAGTAACTTTCTTGATTTAAGTTTGCACTGAAATTACTTCTTTGCCATTTATTGATTGATGATCTTTATTGTATTAGTAAGTTAGTGGATGTGGGATGATTTAAGAAGTTGAATTTGAATGTATTTTTTTGTTTTGTTGTTTTAGAGACTGTATATCATTCTAGCGGAATTTTGAGTAGCTTGAGCTCTAGCTGGACATCAAAGCCACCGTTGTCTGTTAAATACCAGTTTGAGCCGAGTTCAATCGAGCAAACCGGCGGCCTAAAGAGCCTAGGTTCAACTTTGGAAAGGCTATTGGCATGGGAGAAGAAATTGTATGAAGAAGTAAAGGTATTGAATATTGATCTCAATCTTTAATTTGGTTGATTTTTTTTTAAATTAATTTTGCTTTAGAAATTACGTTTGAGTATTTATTTACATGAATTATCTTGGCTTTACTTACACATAATACTTGAAAATCTTGGTTTTTGTATCTTTATTTTGGTCATTTAAGTTGTTTGGCACTTTTCTTTTTTTTTTGTTTTGTTTTTTAAAAAAAATTATAATTTTTTGTTTAGAAGTCACGCTCGATCCCTACGTGAATTGTCTTGGCTTTACTTAGACGGAAGAATTGACAATTGCATAAATTTCTCTGATTTTTAGCAATGAAGTGATGAAACTGTGCCCTGAAAGTTAGGGGAGGTTGGATATATTTGGAAAGAGATGTAACTTTATTGAG
Source organism: Penstemon barbatus (assembly GCA_003313485.2). Classification (NCBI taxonomy): domain Eukaryota; kingdom Viridiplantae; phylum Streptophyta; class Magnoliopsida; order Lamiales; family Plantaginaceae; genus Penstemon; species Penstemon barbatus. The sequence goes on from CM064880.1 coordinate 69,015,565, forward strand.
TGGTGGTGATGTTATATTGGATAGGTTGCATAATATATTTGTGCTAGTTTTTTCGATTTAATTTGCTATATACGAAATTACTAAAATGCCCTTAATAACTGTTTGTGTGAGTAATAAGGACAGCCTGGAATGAATTTAAGATGTCAATTTCCCACATGGCTGTGGGTCTACAAACTTGTCTTTATTTCCATTTGATTTTGTCTGAATTTGACCAAGTCAATTTCACTTGTTTTAATCATTGATTTGCTGATTGTTGATCAATGTAGGCTAGAGAAGGAGTAAAAATCGAGCACGAGAAAAAATTGTCAGTGCTTCAAAGTCAAGAGTACAAAGGGGAAGAGGAATCGAAGCTGGACAAGACAAAAGCATCAATAAAGAGACTACAATCTCTAATTGCGGTTACATCTCAGGCTGTATCAACTACATCATCTGCTATTGTCGGTTTAAGAGACTCCGACCTTGTCCCACAGCTTGTCGAACTATGTCACGGGTAAATACGATTTCCTTTTTCATTTTCATCTGCATTTTAACATCGTACATTGGTAATATAATCCTTTTACTCTTCCAAGTATGTTGCTCTCCGATGATGAAACATGTGTTAGAATTAGAGTTATATTGACTTGAATATTGAAATTGCAATTAATTTATTTTAATTCTGTATATCAGAGTTGATCTACATGATATAGGTCATTTTATCACTAGGAAAAGATAGAGTGAAATGCTACCCCTTATGCTTTGCCTAATTAGCAAAAACTCCTGTGTTTTTTTATTAGCAGAAATCCCCCTTGTGCTATTTTTTGTTAGCCAAAAAAATACCCAAGCTGGAGTACATATTTTGTAGGAAAAATGATAATAGTCCCCCACCAAAAAATGCAAAAACATCCGTATTCACCTCAAAATCAACAATAATCACCTTGTTAACTTTGAAAATTGGCAATAACCCCCCTGTTCACTTAAAAAATTGACAATAACCTCCCTATTAATTTATGAAGAAATTTCAAATGGGGTATTTTGCTAATAAAAAAAGCACACTTGGGTTTTTGCTAATAACAAATTACTTTGCTAATTAGACCCAACTCGTCAGGGGGTGTATTTTTGCATATAGCGTCAGAAAATCTGGATATGAATATTTAACCAATATTTTTGCATAAATTCTACACAAGATACAAGGCTCTGAGAACATAGGTCTCCATTTTAAATTTCAAATAGGGATCCCAAAAGAGGACCAGCTCCGTAGGTTTAGTTACTCACCTTACAACTTGACATATATACAATTAAAACTTAATGCAGGTTCATGTACATGTGGAGATCAATGAATCAATATCACGAAATCCAAAATGACATTGTACAACAAGTTCAAGGGCTTATAAACCGAATAACAACAAAAGGCGAGTCAACCTCCGATCTTCACAGGCAAGCAACACGAGATCTCGAGTCAGCTGTAACCGCCTGGCACTCGAGTTTCTGCCGACTAATAAAATTCCAACGGGATTTCATCCACTCTCTCCATGGCTGGTTCAAACTCACCCTCCTCCCTGTTCACAACGAATTACCGACAAACGGCAAAAACAAACTCTCCGAAGTTTTCACTTTTTGCGACGAATGGAAACTCGCACTCGACCGGGTCCCGGATACGGTCGCATCCGAGTCCATTAAAAGCTTCATAAACGTCGTTCACTCAATTTCCTTGAAACAAATGGAAGAGCTAAAGATCAAAAAAAGAACCGAAATTGTGTCAAAGGAGCTCGAGAAAAAGGCTTCTTCTTTAAGGAACATTGAGAAAAAGTATTACCATTCATACTCTATGGTGGGCATAGGAGTACCGGATAACGGTCACGTTTTGGATGCACGAGACCCGTTGGCCGAGAAAAAAGCCGAGCTTTCGACTTGCCAGAGGCGAGTTGAAGATGAGATGCTTAAACACTCGAAGGCGGTAGAGGTGACACGAGCAATGACGTTGAATAATATACAAACAGGATTGCCTGGAGTTTTTCAAGCTATGACTAGTTTTTCCGCTTTGATTACGGAGGCACTTGAGAAGGTTTGCACACGGTCTTATGCCATTTAGTTGATAAATATTTATACGTATTTTATATCTTTTTGTTTTTCGTTTCGGGAAATGTTAGGTGTAGAAAAGGTGGTATTTTTCACGGTGGCTCGATTTTTGGCAAGTGTATTTTAACTCGGGTTTTTTTTTTTTTTTTTGATGTGTAAATACTTGGAATTTTGAAGCTTCATTTCCCCTTTTGTACAGGAAAGTGCTTGTATTGTTGTATCAGAAGCTCACTTTGTCTAGAAGATGAATAAATTGATTGTCTTCTGTTTATCTAATAATCTTGCTTGCTGCTGCCTTTTTTGGTATTTCATTTTTGTAGTTTCCTTAAAATTGTCATAGTTATTAGCTCTGTTGGCATTTTTTGGCATGCTGTAAAACCAAAAGATATTCTTGGTAAAAGTTCACAAAACAAGTCAAATTTGTAATGAGCCAAATAAGGTCTTGATTTGTTCTTTTATCTAATACTCAAAATGACTGACATTAATTCTGCTTTCCTATTGAATTTCAAGTTCGAAAACAGAGATTTGGTGTCATGTCGTTAAAAAGGATAATAAGACAAAAACAAGGGGAAGGAAGAAAGAAGAAGCAAATGTACTTGCCTTGAAATATGGACCTTGTCAGAGTCAGACAGACTGCATGTCGGTTGCATTTGTCTCCCATGAAGCCCGCATATGAAATAAGGATTGTTAATACTAGCAAACTTATTATTAGTCTCCGATCCTAAAAGTGTGATTAACAAATTTATTGGAGGAGTATTAAATTATTATTGGGACCTTGAGCCCCAAGGCCCCAACTACGAAAGTTCAGATGATAAAAGACATTCGTTCTTATTGTGAAATAATATTGATTAGGTAAATTTTTAAATATAAAAAAATAAAATAATTAGACACGATTCATTAATAGAATGTATTGCACGGCCAATCATAGTAGGTCTTCTCTCAAACGGTTAAAAGTAATAACCCTTGGAAACGCAAATATTTTGATTGTTTGAGTTGATCGGTTAACTAGGTCAAAATATGAATTTATTTTGACATGTATATTTTGAATATTCGTTAGACAAAATATTTAAAACATGTTACATCCAAGATAGATGAGGTCTTATTGTTATACTTTTATGAATACAAGGGATATCTTATTATAAAAACAACATAAATGTGTATTTGCCAATTACTATATACTAACACAATAGTTAGCAAATAACCCAAGAATTTTAGATAGACTGCACAGCCTGACTCAAGTTATGAATGTGTAATTATATAGGCACAATACTTCTCCAAAAATTAAAAAAATACACTGGTGGGGAGTGTAGGGTGAGTTTCGGGCCAATTTTTCAGTGAGCCTTAATGGGCCAAATTTGGTCCAATAGCTTTTCAGTTGTTTGGATAGGTTAAAAGTTAAAACTGTGCCAAAATCTTTCCTAGCAGACCCAACATCAATCCGTCTTACAAAAGAAATGAGGTTCAGTTTGGGTGAGGATTTTCTGTCACATTTTTAATGGTGGATCTATCATATGATATCTAAATGAGAAATTAAAGTGTGACATATGATAATCCTCGTATTCCAGTTTATAGATTTCAGAATTGAAACTTAAATTCTGTTCAACTGCCAATCTAAGGGTCTGTTTGTTTGGTGTTTGATAAAGTAGTTTGGGAGAGTAGTGGAGGTTTGTGAAATAATCTCGATTTGTGTAATATTGTTTGTTTGAGTTTTGAGATAGTGGTTTGAAAAATAAAACAAGTGTATGTTTTTTTGAAAGAGTTTACGTTGTATGTGTAAGTTGTATAAGACTTTATGTCAAATCATGTTTGTTGTAAGATAAATTGTGTAAGAAATATGTTATTTTATGTCAAATCAAAATAGAGTTTGTATATGTTTTGTTTAGAGATAAGAATATTATTGTTTGTTTAGGTTTTGAGAGAGTAGTTTGAGAAATTTGAGAGATAGAAAAATTTATTTAAGAAAATAGAAAACATATTTGTTTCGCATTTCCCAAACACGAAATTTTTTTGGGAAACACCAAACAAACAAGCTCTAAGACTTTAAAAAAGACAAAAATAAGGAAAAAACTCCATGCACATTGAGATTAATTATTGATCCTCTTCCACAGGTCCAATTAATACAAGAATTCATGTTAAATGTTTGTGAAAAGAGCTATCAGTACTGAATTTTTCACTTAAATTTCTGCACCTCCCTCAACAAGAAAATCGATCAGTATTCACTAACTTAACAAACCAAGATATACAATTCCATTTATCAAGTACAATCTTAAAAGGTTGAAACAACGATTCTTGAAAAGAGATAGATATACTAAAAGTCTAAAACACTACAAAATCAATCAAACATTTATGTTTCCATTACTGAGAAGATAACATCACAACTGAGTGATATCATTTCGAAGAAGACAATATCAGTACCAGCAAAGAAATGTTTTCTATAGTTGTACTGTGTGAAATACCAATACTACTGTGTATAAGCAAAAAAAGGAATGGTCTAGCCTTAGAATAACCCCATTATCGGGCACAGTGTCAATATCTCGCATATAGAGGTAGAGACTTTACAAAGTCGACGATGCAAGGGAACTTAGACCAAATCCTATTAGGATTTCAATTCTTTGGACCTTAATTCCACAAATACCATATCAATACTAGCAAGAATGGATGTTGTACAGTTTCTATAAACAAAAAAATACGTATTGTGGCTCAAGAGAAAAGGCAAAAAGAGGAATTAGATGGAGTCTTATTTGCTCGCAGCCATCTAACGAAGCGATTCAAGTTCCATTTGCCCAGTTTCCTACTTACATCTGTAAACTGCACATTCAAACAATTAGACCAACATGATCAATAACTTATACATTTATATACTCAAGAGTTTAATGTATAAGATACCACTAATCTGCCAGAGTGAAAGCAAACTGCAGGTGCATCTGTTAAGAAAGTGAATGCAAGATGCGCGTAGTCAATATCTCCCCGACGAATCTTGTGCACTAACTCCTGGCTATACATGGCCACATATACCATAACCAACTGAATCACAGCATATATCTGCCAAAAAACGACCACAAAGGTCAAATGATTGTATTTTTTGTCAGTGAATTGATGAAGTTTGATTTAGTGTTTGGTTTATTGAAGGCGTGTCAAATGATTGTCAAGATAGGTTATAATCACTAGAAGCAAAAATTGCACTGTACCCTCTTACCTTCAAGTCATTTGCACTTTACACCTAAACGCTTTGCATTGACACTTTTTGACTTTAACATTTTAAGGCCGTTCAGCAGGGAAAACCAATCTAGATGATAATTGAATAATAACAATCATGTAAAAGAAAAATCCCGTTTTACCTAAAACCTTTCAGCTACATTGCACTTCACTCATTAACCATTTGACCGTTTTGCAGTCAATTTATTATCAACCATCGATTGATGATCACTAGAGAACTGAAGGGGACAAGTCTAAACACAAAAGGAATAAGGGGTAAAGTGCATAATCAGCCTTGGGATAAGGAGAAAAAGTGCGGTCTTCTTTCGAAAGAAATGTATATGATGAACAACTGTGAAATTCCATTGAATTTGATTACCAATTTCAGAACTATCCATACATATAGTGGCTATTGGAAGTAGACTAGTAGTTGACTCATTTACCAGATAAATTCGGAGATCTGAATTGAAGCCAAATACAAATGAAGCACCAAATATCCACAGAAGGACCACTGAAGTAGAGATGCAAACACCACTTAAGTAGAAGATATCAAAGTGCCTCGCCCACATGGATGCTGCCCAGAAACAGCTAAAGCCCACAGAAACCCCCACAAGTACACTGACGGTACAACTTCAAATAGCAATACATACTTCAGATTCAAGAATTCAATTCATGGACACTCATAAGATGTTGCATGAGTGAAGAAAAGTACAAGCACATGACTGTTCAATTCTCATGTATGTTCTTGATAAACTTCATTTCTTAAATGAAATAACCAACATTAAGTCAGATAAAATTTTATTGGATAAAAGTAGGGAAATGGATATACTTTATCCAATAAAAGTTTGCTATTGTAGAAACACGACTTGAGTCAGCATAACATGTTCAATATGTGCAACTGAGAAATCACAAAAGAGTGATAAAAAAGATACTTATCATTTACCCATGATCGATGCCAAGAAACCAAGCATACGAAGGACTTAGCAGTGCCCCATCAAAGAATGCACCAGTGATAAAGATAAAAACCCTCATCTTCTTCTGTAGAAGAAACTTATGATATATAAGAGGGAAATCTTGTCAAATAGGAATACTTAGAGAACAAACTTTAGTTTTAGAATACCTGTTCCACTTGGCGAAAAAAAATGAGTGAGATGAAACACACACAATATCCAAATGTAGCAAATGAGAGTCCAATAATCCCAGTAAGCATCAAGTAGGATCCAAAGGCTGAACTTGTGCATGCAACACTCAGTAACACATAAAACTATATTTTCATGAAATAATTAATACGTTAGAGAAAAGAATACGTGAAAGTGTAGCAGCTTCAAGTGCAACACATAACCACAGTACAGCATAAACGCAACATTCCTACTACCTATCGGAAAAACAGTTAAGAGAAGGAAGAAAGATCGACAGATGGTCAGACTTATTCAGTTGAACAATAACAGCTCTTCTTTATCTATGTACCATACATAATCAAAACAACACAGATGCAATCAATTAATTGCATTGCAAATATTAAATTAACAGGACCCAAAATCAGAGGGAGAAGCAACAAAACTCTGGGAGAATAGTAACTTATACCCAATAAATTCTATGTAGAATAAAATTAACAAAATCTCCGTCACGAATAACATAGAATAACCAAGATGAACTTACCAGTATCAATTAGAAAATATATAAACAATATTAACAGACAGTTAGGATTTGTGTTTAATCAATTGGAGAATCATACAGAACAGCGACTATAAGTAATAAATTCTACGAAATTTAAAATGAACAGAAAATTGTAAAGAGAAAGTCGAGAATATAAATGTCCAATCCTAATTCTTGTAAGATCCCACAAATTTAGCATAACAGTATAACACTAATAATTTGTATTAAATTTCTGCTTCTTATCTCGTTCAATCTGTAGGCATGCACATAACAATTCCATTTCTCACTTAATCCAACCAAACGAAACAAAACTTCTCAAAAACATAAATTATGTACTCGTATGTTCACCGAAATCTATAGAAACGTAATTTTCTCCATTTTCTTCTTAAAGAGAAGCGCAAAACACACTGAAAACACACACACGCATAAAAAGAGAGAAGAATTACAATATATACGTACAAGCCTCAGGACCCGTAGCTTGAGCGGTGGGACTTCATTGAAGCTCCGTATGACTCTCCAATTCCAGCTCCTGTAAAAGTACGCCTTCACCGCATCAACTGCGTTTCGTCTCACTGTAGAGAAACGCATTGTAGAGATTATAGAGAGACGCATTGTAACATTACTCGCGGGGATGATTAGATCAGGTAATTAAACTAACTATGAGTTTGTTAAAAAAAAACAATTGCCCTTGCTCGTGCAGCTGGGGGTATGTATTCTGGAAGTTTTTACAGTATTTCATATTTGTTTTTGGGGAGTTTTTCACCAATTGCAGGGGTAGTTTGAGGAAAACAAAAATGTACAAAGCTTGGCGGGAATAATAGGTTGGGAATGTGATGATCGATGCCACGTAATTAGAGTTCATGAGATCTCGACCGTCTAAATTCATAATAATAAGTGTTTTGTTAAATAATAGTATGATTTATTTAACATTGAATGTTCATTAAAAAAAATGTAATACATATTTTACATTTTACTCGATTTTAACTGATAGACAGACGCTGGTTAGAACTTAGAACTAGGTTAATTAAAATACTCTTAATTTACAAGTCGAAATATTTCCAAACATGCAATCAATTTCTCTTTCCATATGTATTAGGATTCTTAACGCTTTAATAGATCTTAACATGTAATGTTTATGAATTAAAATTTGGTTTCCTTGATATTTCTTTAAATATAATTTATATATAAGAAACTTATTGATCAATTTTTCAATAGTTACTCGAAGATATTTGAAAAAAAGAAACTATTTTTTTTTTAAAGCAGAAGTAATTCATTCAAAAATTATAAAAACGATTACAGAGTGGGAAAATTCATGTAAACTCATCCAACACTTGTTTTGTGATTGGTCACTCTCTTGAGAGTTACATCAAATCCAAGCAAGTGTAGTCCACTTGCCTTGTAGTTACTTTAGGTTCGACCAAACCCGGTATGGGTAAGAATTTCCCGACAGAGTGTCAATGAGGGGAGTTTATAAAAGTGCTTACAAAAAGTAATTGGGAGAAAGAAAGGGGACTACTTGGAGCAAAGCTAGTTTATATTTTGGGTAATTTACACCCAAACCCCCTAGGGTTTAGTCATATTACAAAGAACTCCCTGAGATTTCAGAAATTACAAAAAGAGAGGGACTTTATGTAGTAGATAATGCACGTGAAATTCTAGTCCAAACCCGATTCGGATTTTAATTTTACGAATAACATGTCAATGCTAGCAGGAATGTCAATATGCGTAATAGTGGCTCAATAGGCAAAGAGAAGAATTGGATTGAATCTGATTTGGTCGTTGCCATCGAAAGAGGCAACAAAGTTCCCTGGTACCCATTTCACGTACATCCCTCGACTGCATATTCAAACATATATTTTGAACAACTCTTATCAATAACTTATACTTTTATGTATTCAGAGATACATAAAGGGACTTGAATATATGATGCTTACCACTAATCTGCCACAATGAAAGCAAACTGCAGGTGCATCAGTGAAGAAAGAAATTGCATACTCAATATACTCGGTATCTCCACTATGTATCTTGTGAACTAACTCTTGTGTGTACATTGCTACATACACCATAAACAACATAACCCCAGCGTATATCTGCCACAAAATCATCCCACAACACTCAAATGTTTGTGAATTGATCAACTTTGATTTGGTAAATGGTTTGGTTTTTGGATTCATTTCAGAAGATTTGTCAAAATAGGTTATGATCTACACAAAGGAAAATTGCACTTTGCACGACTAACTTCAAGCCGCTCTGAACTTTACCCCTACCCATTTTGCATTTTCACTTTGCTCACTTTCTAACTTTCTAAGTTGTTGCAGTTCGCAATCTTTGGTCATTCGACGGCAAAAATAGATCCCCATGATGATTGAATACTAACAATCATGTGAGATAAAATCCCACTTTACCTACCTCGGAAAACATTAGCCTTTCCATTGTTTTGCACTTAACTTCCTAACAGCCACCGGCCAATTAATGATCAAAAGTTATAAAGTGCAAACAATTTAGAAAAGCGAAGGGGCAAGTGTAAACGCAAAATAGGTAAGGGGTAAAGTGCAAAATCATCCAAAGATACCTGCAACGTGGACTGAATAATTGAAACGTAAATGATCAACGATTGTGAAATTTGTATTGCTTCTAATTTAACTGACTACCAATTTCTGATTTATCTATACACATTGTGGTGAGGTCAAACTCGTTTACCTGATAGATGTAGACTGAATCGAAATCCAACGCATATGAAGCAATAAACATCCATAGAAGGACCACCGAAGCAGAGAAGGTCACACCACCTAGGTAGAAGATATCAAAGCGCCTCGTCGACTTAGATGCTGCCCAGAAACAGCTAAAGACCAGAGAAGTTCCCAGAATTGCACAGAGGTAATTACTTCAAAGAGAAATAGATAGTTTAGTTTCAAGAATTAAACTCATAAGATAGTGCTGAAGCAGGAAAGGTACTAGCACATCACAGTTCATTTCTCATTTGCTTCATCTTTCAAATAAAATAACCAACAGAGAAATGTTTATGTGGATACTTGACATGGTGTCGATCCCTTTAATTCACTTACTGAACTTTCTGGCTTCAAGAATGAAATTTTAAGAGAAAGATAATATGGGATATGGATAGACATCAATGGTAGAGTAGGGTATAAGAAATATAAAGTTGTCGAAAGCAACGAACAATATGCGTTTCTAGAAAAATGACTCGAGCCAGCATCAATTGATCTCCCAAAAGACTGATAGAAATACTTATATATCGTTTACCCTATATCAATGCCAAGGAACCCAGTGTGCACAGGACTAAGCAGTGCCCCTTCAAACAATGCACCCGTAATCAAGAGAAATACCCTTATCTCCGTCTGTACAAGGAAATTATGAAATGTTGATTAGAGGGAAATTGTGTGGAATACTGCGAGAAGCAAATTTTTTTAGTTTTTAAATACCTGTCTCCATCCTCCATAAGAAATAAATGCGATAAAACACACGCAAGATCCAATTGTAGCAGATAAGAAATCAATGTTCCCAGTAAGCAGCAAGTAGTATCCAAAGGATGAACTTGCGAAGGCAACATTCATTAACATGTAAAACTGCAATTAATCGATAGAAAAAAAAAGAGCATTAATTGCAAATACTAGTATTAAACTGGATACAAAATCAGAGAGAGAAGCAACCAAATCTATGAACTTCCTGGTTATAATTAAAAAAATCTATACACAAATTTTAACAGACAATTAGAAATTCTGCCAAATCATTTAGAGATCCATAAGAAAATCACATTCTCAGCTACTTTAAGTAAATAATTCTATTTTCTTCCAACATGTGTAAAAATATTCAAAACAAAAAGAAAAGAGTAAGAAGAAAGTGAAGAACAGAAATATAAATTTTTTTAAATTCTAATCATTTCCTGATAAAATACACATAGGGAATTTCTGCATGCTTAATCCTTAGATATGTACAATAAAAGTTCAATTTTCTCTCTTATTCCAACCAAACGAAACAAAATCTCTCAAAAACATACATACATTAACTTTTCTTTTTTCTTCCCCTGCATCTATAGAAACATAATTTTTTTCATTTTATTCTAAAAAGAAAAATTAAAAGAACCAAATACCTTCTTCAGGACTTGTAGAACGAGCGGTTGGACTTGACTGAAGCTCCGTACATTACTCCAATCCCATTCCCTGTGAAAATACGCCATAATCGCACCAACTGTGTGCTGTATCATTGTAGAGAGACACATTCTAGAGATTGTGAACAGTGAACAGTAGGAGGGGGATGAGAGCAGGTAAATAGTATAATATAGGCGAGCTCGAGTTTGTTAAGCAATTGCCCTTGCCCGTACAGCTGGGGTTATTCTGGCAGTATTTACGGTCATCAATATCTGGTTTCTGTTGGAGTTTCCTCGAATTGTAGGGGCTTTTTGAGGAAACGGGGAAATTGTACAAGGCTTGGCGGGAATAGTTTGTGATCGACCGGTGCCACGTAAATGGTATTTCCGTTAGATTCTGACCGTTAACTTTAAACCTTTCATATTGAGTGTTTTTTATAAACTAGAAAAGTGAGCGAGTCCATGTAATTTCATTCATGAATAAATTTTACGGAGTATTAATTATAATAAATAAAAGTAATTTTTTCATCGTGTCACAAAATAACACATATTAATGACAATTAAAATTGTTATTTCATAAAAAATGGTGACTTTAAATTATTGTAATCAAAATATAAATTGATGATTCAGTCTTATTTGATTTTCACGAATTTTATCCAAAGTTATTCGGTTACATATATATTGACAAATTTCACAGGCGTCTTTTTACCGGTTTCACTCGTTTTCCACCAACTTTATCAGTGTTCATCCAAAGTAACCGGTTTTGCTAGTTATCCACGAAAAATCAATTCCTTTAAGCCGGTTTCACCATGTTTTTGCCGGTAAAAATATATTTTTCTTTTTTTTTTTACAGATTTCAGTTGTTTTCACCTATTTCACACGTTTTTCATTGATTTACATCTTATTTCACCAATTTCAACTCATATTTCATTGATTTCATATGTTTCCACCAAGACCTTTGTTCCTCATTTCACATATTTCACCCATTTTTTAACGATTTCATCCATTTGAATTATTTGATTTTCATCCAAAGTTATTTGATTCCATATATACTTATCAATTTCATAGGAGTCTTTTCACCGATTTCACTTGTTCTCCACAAACTTTACCAGTGTTCACCAATTTCGCCTCAATTATTATAATTTTCACATGTTTTAACCAACTTGTATCGATCTCATCAATTTCCTTAGCAGATTTCAGTTATTTTCCAGAAATAGAACTCCATGGAAATTCGAGTATCATCGATTTGCTCCGTAGTTCATGAATATACACGAATTTTCATCAATTTCACATATATTTACCGATTTCAGAAATATTTTTTAATGATTTCACACGAATTCCACCAACTTTACCGGTATTTATATTCAAGTTCAAATGAAACTCGATATAAGAAAAATAAATCATACTTTAACAACATACATGTATTCATCACTACTAGACACGTTTACATATGGTGCTTGATTGGTTTGAGGGTGGCCAGAAGTTTCTCTCAATTTAACATTGATTATGAAGTCATTGTTAAAGTCTATTGCATGCTGACACTTTAGTAGTGGAAAACTATATAAATTTCACAACGAGATCAACTAAAACAATGATACAACACGTGACCCGAGTCCTATAATGCCTAACCTAAAAGAACTCAAAGTCCAGAAATTTACCTTCAGATTTCATCTCAGTTCCTACTATTCTTTTACTACCACTCCCTACTCCAACACAGTCTACTTGCCCGTACTTTACCGGAGCCTCAGCCTCAGCCTCGACTGGCCTTGGCACCTCTGGTGGCGTACTGCACCGTATCAAAGCCCAATTAACACCTTCGAAGAAAGGATGCTGTTTAATCTCAGTCGCTCCTCTCTTAACCCCAAGCCGGTTTTGTGGCTCCTTTGCAAGCAATCCACGAATAAGATCCCGACTGGCATAACTAGTAGCTGGTGAATCCGGAAATTTTAGCTGTTGTCCGACTACATTAAAAAGAGTTGCTCGATTTCCCGAGCCCTTAAACGGGGTTTTACCATAAAGCAATTCGTGTAAGAAAATCCCGAATGTCCACCAATCTACTGCACTGCCGTGGCCTTCGCCCTTGATGATTTCAGGGGCTAAGTATTCGTGGGTCCCGACAAATGACATGGATCGAGCTGAAGTAGGTTCGGCAAGTAGCTCGGGTAGAGTTTTAGACGACATTCTAGGGTCAGGTTTGAATTTCCCCGATTTTTTCTTACTTTTTTGAGGGAAAATACGAGGAAGGAAGCATGATGGTTGAATGCATGATGATTTCGGGTCTATACATCCTTGTTTTGAAGGATCGGAATCCAATGCAGAAGTTCTTATAAGGGTCGGTGAAACTGCACATCTAAGGGAGAGGTCAAAATCGGAGAGCATAATGTGGCCATCGTCTCGGACCAGAACATTTTCTGGTTTCAGGTCTCTGTATACTACTCCCAGCATGTGAAGGTACTCGAGGGCTAGTAGAACTTCAGCTGCATAAAACCTGCACTTGTTGAACAAATAAACCATTTCAATGGTCACAAATCTCCAGTGCATCTATCTAAAAAGTAAAACTCTCATGAGCACGGTTGATATCATAAACTGAAGGCAGTAGCCCAAGTTGATGCAAAATTTATTAATCCAAGATCATTATTATGTCTATGTCTAAAAATTCGTAAATAAGGATTGAAGTGATCCTTAGTTTAAGTAAGATTAGTGGAAATACATTGTTGTTAATTTCATGGTAACTTAGATCCGTCTTGTACTTTCACATGATATTCAAATTCCTTAATTATAATCTAGACGAAAAAAAGAAGAAATAAAGAGAGAATTAAGCTAGTTCTAGCCTCCTATACCAAATAGATCAAAAATAGATTTAGAACCATATCAAATTCAGGGCTAGATCTTTCAATACCTATTCAGATAACCATACACCAAGCAGGAGAATCTTTGCCAGTTAGAAATGAAAATGTTTTTCAACTAGATAGGGATGCAGAACTTATTAAATATCGTAATATAAGGGTGATGTACCTATGAAGGGAAAATTATGCAAAAGTCAAATTCCTTTATATTTATAAGTACAAACGTGAAATCTAGTGCATACCGAGCTGCGTATTCAGAAAAATGTTTTCCCGGTTGTCTCTGCCTCAGATTATGCAGATCTCCTCCAGGGCAGTACTCCATGAGCAAGCATGAGAATCTGTCAGTCTCAAAATGAGTATACAATGTTGGCAAGAATGGATGGTCCAGCAGCTGCAAGATTTCTCTTTCAGTCTGTGCCCTGGTCAACTTTTTCCTGCTAGCAAGGGATGCCTTATCCATCACCTTCATTGCAAAGAAACACCTAGTCGAGCTCAGTTCAGAAAGATACACACTTCCAATATCCCCACAGCCAAGTCTTTTAAGTAATTTGAAATGGCTCATGCCCAAAATACCATCCCGTGCTCGAACAGCAAGTATAGCTTTCCATCTAGGGTCGTTTCCTTTGTGAGGCTTATTTGCACTGCCAGTTGTATTACTCCAGTTACTGTCATCACTAAGGCCACTGCTATCACTCGCTCGGCTAAGGCTACTTTTAGTACTCTCAAGTGAATCCCCTTGAATGCTCCCTTTAATACTCTCATAGTTTCTATCCACACTAAACATGCCATCACTCATCATCCCATCACTACGATATGTGCTAGCAGAGCTATTAACAATGCTCATAGCCGTGGTCACTCCAATACTATCAATGCTACTGTGTGGACTAACATTGCCACTTGGAGGTAATGAAGCATCCCATATACATTCTTTTTCAGAATCTGGACGCGGGCTTGCTTCTGTGTTTTGTGATGGGCGAGGGACTAAAAATGGGGATGCAACAGCTGCTAAGTCGTTAGGCTCTTCAACCAGGGAAGGCGAAAGTAATGATGGGCCAGGTTTGATACTTGGAACTCGAATTGAAAGATCTTCAAGAAAAGGACCCTTCATGGACATACTTTTAATCAGACATTTTCCGTCCCTATTGTTCTGACTAATTGGTACATAGACTGGGCTCATCAGGTCTGCATCAACCGGTTCAGGGGGGTGACTCACCCCATGAAATGAAGTAGAGCCATTCTCCTCTATTGAGTCGCCACTGAGTTTATGAGAAACAATGTCGGACATGTTATCTGCATCTTCCTGCATATAATTATTCCCTTTCCATACTTGTCCAGGCACAGAAAAATCGAACTCTATAGACTCCTGTAAATTGTATGGTTTCTTGATCTCTTGTTCCAACATTGTGGGATGAGTCCTTAGGGGCAAACGCCTGGGAATTGATACAGGTTCCGGAATTCGTTCCATACCAGATCACCGTGTATCATAACAGGTATCTCATCTCCTCTCTTTATAATACTAACCTGCCAAGGAAGAAAAAGATATGTGGTTGGCAATCACTTTTCTTCAACAAATTTGCTTAAATCAAAACTAACACTAATTCCTTATGAACCAACAGCCAAACCCTCCTTATATTAAGAGAAGTATAACGTTGATACAAAACATACACTATTCATTAAGCATACACACATACATACATACTCCTGCTTAAGAGAAAATTAAATTGTAAAAGTACCCCATTTAATGTTTCCAAAAAAGGTAACAAGTTAAAATCCGACCTCAACTACCAAAATGTCACAATTCTCTTGCATCTCTTTAAATATTTGATTTCTTAAAAATCATTCCAAAATCCAAGTACATCATGTATGTGATCAAAGCATCCGCAATACAAATATCAAAAAGAATAACAGAATTAATTTTACTCAAATTCCACGCAAAACTCGTAACACAGCAAATTGGGATAGAATATGACACTGATACTAAAACATAAACTAATTACTACTTCTCAGAGTATTAGAATACACATTTCATAGCAAAAATCAAACAATAATAATATTTCCGTACGTTGCTATGGAGATGGCCCTTGGGAAAAATTGGACACTGTAGATGAGATCTCGAGCAAAACAGAAAATGCGACAAAAAGCACAGCTATTCTCCGTTCAAAGATTGCAGCAAAGCAAAAGAGGAGTTGAAATTCACTTTATTTACTACAGAGAAAAGAAATTCACTTTATTTAGTAAAGAAGAGTGATTGTTGATATGACTATGAGAGAGGGAGAGGAATAGCAGCAGCAGCAGCATTAGCTTTTGCTTTGTTTAACTGGGCTATGGGCAGACCAAGAGAAAGACTAGCCATGTAGCTTTACGTAAATGACGAAATTACCCTTTAACATTTTCCTTGTAACTATTCAAAAGTCTATTCTTATTTTTTATCAAACAAATATTCTATTAATAAAAGGAAAAATTCGATACAAAAGGAATAGAATCTAAAGAAAATTATCCCAAATATTAGACAAAAAGGCCCAAGCGTCAATGTCAAGTAAAAAATTTAAAATGATGTTATACCATATGCAACTAAAGTGTACTATTTGAATTTGTATATAGTAAACTTAATGCAGTCAGAAAATATCTTGTTTATGATATATATATATTAATTGTAAGTTTTTGATTTTCTATATCTCTTTTCAATTTTACTATATCTACTTTTTTTTAGTAGTATAATTTTATGGAAAAGACGGTTTCCTTAGATGGTATTTATGCCAACATTAATATTTATGCGTTAGGTAATTACTTGTACGGAACGACAATGTCTTTATTGTTTGATAAAAAAAAATAAAAAAATGAACACAAAATTAATTATCTAAGATTATACAATATCACTTTTTTTTTTAGCGATGACCAAAAAAATATTTATCAAAAATTATCAAAATCATTTATACTTGGAAAATCTTCAAAACTGCTTGGCTGCTCTTCTAGAAAATATTAGAAAAATACAAAAAGGAGAGGAAAATAATCTTCCAACTTTGTAAAAGAAGGAAGTAAGGGCCCTGGAACAACAGTAGATCCATGATAAAATATTGAAATATTTTATTGAAAAACTTTACTGAAATGTTTAAAAAATACTAAGAAAAATTATAAATTTAAAAAAAAATTAAGGCAAAGAGAAAGTCTCAAAAAAAATATAAAAAATTGAGAGATACACATTAGTTTTACCTTTATGATGTTTTCAACAAAAAATATAGGGTCCATTTGGATGGGTTTTTGGCTCGATATTGCGGGTCTTGGTTTTAAAAAATGATTTTGATGGTTTCGATGAAACATTTGAGACCTCATTTGGATGAGTTTTGACAGTTGGGTTTTGTGGTTTGAAGAAGTTGAAACTCCACTTATATTTAGTTTGGATGTTGGGTTTCGGGAAAAAAGAAGATGGTAGATATCAAATCAATGTTTTTTTAGTGAGATTTGAAGACAAAAGTATGTGGTAGATGTCAAATCAATGTTTTATATGTTTGAAGAGTTTGAGTGTGATTTTCTAAATAAATTTTAGATGATCTTATAAATTTGACAAAAACTCATTTGAAAGGGTTTGACTCGATCTCGCAAAACCCGCGAAATCGGGCCAAAGTCCATCCACGTTCGCCCATAAAGATTTGACTCATGAGTAAAGCAAGATTAGGTAGAAAGGACAATAATGTCTAATCATTAATGGTTCGGAGTGGAATAGCATAGAGTAGGGCGGGAATGTGAAGAATTACCGGGACCACTTCCGACTTCAATATTGTTTTAATGGCCCACATTTGCTCCTCCTTTGGTGAACACGTCTTCTATGGGCAACCCCAGCCCAGTACAGCAATCCAGCTCATTCCCTCCGAGAAACTATTTCGTGGGGAAAAAATTAATATTGGTCCTTTTACTTTTTGAAGGACGCGGACATAGAACATTTTATAGTTTCGACAAATAATTTAAATACTATATATTTTAAGTTATTGTAAAATTACTCTCAAATTCATCGAAATTAAAGAAATTGCCACGATTTCTGTGGGAAAGAAGAAATGGAGGAAGGTTCTAAATTTTTTTGCTAATAATCAGTATGTAGGGGAATAATTAGGGAGAAATAGGGTTTTATTTTTCCATGAAGTTAAGCTGTTTTGACAAGGTGACATTACGATAGCATTGCGTTCAATGAAACAAAATCCTCAATTTGTTTGCTTGTGTGGCAATTCTAAGACAATAATTTTCATTCTGGCGAGTCTAAAACTAAAATTGCGAGTTAGATGAGTAAAATTGCCAATTTTAAAATTTAAAAGATGCAAATTACTTTTGCAAATATAAATGTCCATTTTCGCATCCTTGCAAAAGTTAAATGACTAATATTAATATTTTTCCCTATTTCGCCTATATCTTCTACATAGAAATAAAATGGTGCAATTCATTAACAAAAGGATAAAAGGTAAATAAATAATTTAATATCACTAGTCTCGATTGGTTGGTTCTAGAAGATTATTTTTAGAAATATAATTTTCTTAAATGAATTTCTTGAAAAATATGTTATATGTTTGGATTGGAATTTAAGACTATATACTAGGAGTCTAGGATACGAGAAATGATAATGCTTTTATTGGGAATTTGTATGTTTGGTATTATATAATAGGATATTTCCCAACGTTGATATATTTGGATACGTAAGTGTAGATTTATTACCATAATTTAAATATTTGTTCTAATATTCATAACATCGTCAAATAATTGGATAAAAGTGAACGAAATTAGCAACTTGCACCACACATAACCGTTATCTCATCTTTTGGAGGGAAAATAATTACGTTTTCATTACTTTTGAATGTAAAATTATCACATTTTCTAGTCTTCACTACTAAAAAAAACAAAAAATCCAACCGACAGTCCAACCGAAAATGGGTAAAAATCGGTTGGAAACTTGAATTTCCAACCGATTTAGCAACCGAAGACATCGGTTGGAAAAGCCTCCGTTGGAATTGAGTTTGCAACCGAATATTTTTCCAACCGAATTTTCACTTGAAATGACGAGATAACGGTCACGTGGGGTGGACGTGGCCGATTTAGTCCATTTTCGACCAATTATTTGCAGTGGTATGAACATTGCAATCAAAATTTAAAATTTTGTACTAAATGTGCATTTACATATTCAGTTGTATCAATGTTACAAAGTGCCTATTATATGATGTATTAATGTTACAAAGTGCCCTATTATATGATACCAAATATGCAAATATCCATGCTAATATAGTTTGTTTTTGGTAGAGCTTAGTTTTCGAAGTGGTTAGGATGTTAAATTAATAGGATGTAAGTATGATAATGATGATGTTTAATTTTAAAAGCACTTAAGGAAATAATAAATAAGTGTTTGTTTGACCATTTGAAATTTACAAAAAGTTTCAAGAAAATCAAACAAATATTCAAACTTTTGTATCCATTTTTTGTGTTATGTGAAACCTACATAAAATTATATTCATTGTATAAAATCTTCATATACTATTAAATATTCGGTATGAAATCCTCAAACATACAAAATAGGTTGTCAAAATTTGTAAGAATGGGAGATTTCTTGCGAAATATTTAATAGTATATGAGGATTATATTTCAATATGGGACTTCGAGCCAAATGTTTAAAAGCATATGAATATTTTATGCAATAAATATTTCATAGCATAATTTCTTGTAAATTTCGCATAATTACACGGGAAAATTTCTTGCAATTATCCTAATTTATACAATATGTAATAAAAAAAAAAAAGGTCAAATTGACTATAATTCTTTTGTCCCAAAGTTCTTACTCCTATTTTATTTTTTGGGTGTCCTAAAATAAAGTTTCATTTCCTAAAATATATTTATATTTAAATTTTTTTGTACTTTTAACTAAAACTCCATCAAAAAAGTAAAGGGATGGACCAACAGGAATATTTTAGGACGGAGGAATTTAAGAAATTGTTGTGCTATCTACAATTTGAAGTCAAGCGATAGCTAGACACCTTAAATACTTGTTGTCTAGGGCTTCTACTTTTATTCTAAAAACTAAAAAGAGAGGTTTTTTTTTTCTTGGTACACCAAATATATGAGACTTACTTAAATTAGTTTTTTAATATCAATACACATGTAAGGATAGAACATGACGTCAGCTTCTTCTTATATAAATTTGCAGTCTAATTCTTGAGATGCATCATGTAATTCATTAATATATGATTCGTGAATAATACTTATCGCCATTGAATGAAATCTATAAGCTCAAATTTGTTTAATGTTTAAAATCTTCCGGGAAAATGGAAAATTAATAATACTCCATAAATTAAAAGAAGAAATTACCGTTCTAGTTTAAACTTTTCCCTTTTCCTCTTTAGTTTTTAAATTTTTTTATCGAGAACAAGAATAGACGACTGACTGAAATTGGTTAAGGAAAAAGACTTGTGAGCATGCATGTTTAATTGTGTCCGAATAGCAGAACAAAGGACGAACAATATATTGTAGCTGCAGTCTGCCACTGGTAGGATTTCCATTATCTTGTCTAAAACTTAAAACACCTTTAATTTTAATTTCTTAGACATAATTAATAGGCTGAAATATCGAAAAAATAATTAGTATATGTATAAATCAAATAAAGTTATTAAAGATTTTATTTGATCGAACAAGTGTCATTTTTGCAACTTCTAGATATAGCATGACATGGTTCAACGTGCACGTTCAATATTTTTTAATAACTTGATATAAAATATTAGATTTTAAAGCATCATTTTTCTCATAAATAAGAAATCTTTATTTATTTGAGTGTTACACCATATTATATATTGACACTAAAAAAAAAGTGAAGAAAAATATCCTCAAGAATAATGTGCAATTATTTTCAACTTATACCTACTTAAATGATTCAAATTTAAGCCAATTCCACGTGAAACCACTCCTAATCAGAAAACACAAAATAAAGGAAGTATTATAAAAATGAAAGTCCATATATAATAGGTCAAGTTGTTGGCCTCAATTACATGACAAGTTGTCACGTGGAACTCCAATCCCATGAAAGCTTCAAACTTAGTGACTAAAATGATAAGCCGGGTATTTTTTACTACCTATGTCTCGTTGTTTTACTAGTTATAACATTCGGTCAAATTTTTTAATACTTTAATTAAGTAATTTATCATATTAAAATTATTCATATTTGTAATGTATTAATCCTTTTAATTATATATATATATATATATATATATATATATTATGTGTGTGTCACGTCATATAATATTATCAATTTATTAGTGAAATATATTAATTAAATTATTTATTATAATTTTTATAAATTTAATTAAATTGACAGATTAATCATATCAAGAGATAAAAAAAATAGACAAAGTAAGTATTAAGGATTTAATAGAGATGACAAAATAGAGCAAGTTAAAAACTAAACAAGGCGATTCCGACTCAAGTAAATAAAGGACACACATAGTAAGATAAGTAAACTTAACAGTTCGATCGAACTGACTTGTGACTGGTAAGACCATCTCCAGCCGAAGGGGGGAGGCAAGCAACAGCCCCCCCTTCGGCTGGAGAAGAGCTCCCCCCGGAGCTGGCAGGCAGGCATCCGGGGGGAGTTGCTTGCCTGCTGGCAGGCAGGGAGGCAATGGCTGCCTCCCTGCCTGCCAGGAGGCTCACGCTCTATTCCCCTTTTTTTTTTTTTTTTTTTTGGTTTTTTGTCAACTGCTGCATCTTTCTTTCTTTCATTATTAATTATATTGTAGTGTATTATTGCATGTTGCTATTTTTGTCTTATTGCCGTGCTTTTTTTCTTTTCTTTTTTTTCTTTTTTTGTTGTTTGGCCTTCTAAGTTAATTGTAGGATAAATTTATAAGTTATAAGTTATAAGTCCTTCAAGAATGAAATTTAAATGTATAAAAAAGATATAAGCTAATTCACTATAGGTCTTGTTTGATAAATTTAACTCACTATTATTAATTTATTTTAAGTTGAACATTTATTATGATATTTAACTTTATCAAATTCTTACTCCATTAGATTATACTAAAATTTTATTTTAATTCTTTAAAAGTTATATAATAATAATAATAATAATAATAATAATAATAATAATAATAATAATAATAATTATTATTATTATTATAATTATTATTATTATAATTATTATTATTCCATTATTATTATTATTGTTGTTGTTGTTGTTGTTGTTGTTATAATTAAGTGAGAGTGGGGAAACTTTGAGATTGAAATAAATATTTTGAATTGTTGGTTCGGTTGGAGATGACTAAATTGGCAAGGCAGGCAGGCAAGCAGGCATGCAGACAAGTAGGCAGGCATGAGGGGGCTATTGCCTGCTTCGGCTGGAGATGGCCTAACAGTTTTTTTATTGATCCGACCTGCAGGTTTTAGAAATGCTTTATTTACAAATAATAAATACTAATGTGTACACTCCTTTTTTAGTAGGCCATTGAATCCTTCAATGCTTTTTGAAAAGTGCAAACCAAATGGTTTGAAAGTTTGAGTGAAGGTATTGGAATTAGGAAAAGGGGATTTGGCATTCAAATGTGGGTTTCTTCTAAATATTATATGATTCTTTCCCACTTTAAATTATCAACTACAAATTGCACTAAATAAGGAGTGTTGGTTAATATAAACTGATGATTTTGATTAAGTTTATATATATACATACATACATGTTGATGATGAAATTTTTCTTTCTTTCTGATGTGTCCAAATTTTGTACCCGAGGACAATTAAGAGATTACACTAAGTTGCATAAATATGAGATTTGTAACGTCTTTATCATAAACTCTCGTAACGTCTGTAACGTCTTTGTATTTATTACTTGTAACGTCTTTCCTGAAAAGACTATTGTACCCCTGTACGTACCTATAAATAGGTAGCCCTATTTCCGACAAAGGAACATAACTGAATTCACTATTACAATTACAATACAATTTTTCTCTCGATATAAGTGTGCAGACCTTATTTTATTATTGTGATGTTGTTATAAATTGAAGGGCTTGTTTCACTTTTGCCCTGAACATTTTTATACAACATCATAATTGGCGCCGTCTGTGGGAAACGATTGATATGTACAGTTGACGAGAGAAACTTTAAAAAAAAAAATGGAAACATTGCCCCACTGTAAATCCATTTATGCAAAGATTCGATTGGGTCGTTCCAATCAAAAAAAGCACCAAGGTACGGTGGCCCTCCCAGCGGCAGATGTGCAATTGACCACATGAGCAACCCAATATTCAAATTAAAGATAAGAATCTCAAACGCCCATCAATTAGATCAATCTCTTTATGTTTATAATTAATTTGTATGAACTCTCAAAATTAAAGATTGTGGAAGGTGAAAGAACGGATCGAGTTAGCTCAATTACAAACTCTAGGAAATTGCATAGATGACCCAAAAAATCATCGAATTTCAATGGCCTTCATAAACTGGTGCAAAGTTGTCCTTGGAGTACGTCAAGATTACAGAACTGCACAAATGAGGTAAAATTTAAATTTTGTGTCTTCCAATTATATTATTTACTTATGGACGCTTGAAACCAATAATAAATGAATCTCTAAAACTACAAACGGTAAACCGATGGTCTCTTCGCGATCAAAAAGGGTAAATTGATCATCCCTAAAAAAGTAAAGGGTAAATCGATCATTGCTCAACGATAAAAAAAGGGTAAATCGGTCATCCCTAAACGATCGAGGGTAAATCGGTCATCTCTAGAGATCAAAAAAGGGTAAATCGATCATTCCTCCGCAAAATGCTAGGGGGTCAATTGGTCATCCTTCAACGATCAAAAGGGGTAGTCCGATCGTCTCTCGGCACCAAAAAAAAAAAAAAAAAAAAAAAAAGAAGACAACAACGGCATCGACGATAGAATACTATCAAAATCAAAATGAAAATAGCGTGAATCAAGTTACACTTGTGGCTGAAATTATATTTATTTTTACTACATTTACTTTCAAGTGATAATATTTAACCACACAAATTTGTGTTTTACATGCAATTATGGCTTTGGGAGGCAACTTTTGACAAAGAGTTATCTCAAAGAAGAATATATACTCCATATAAGAAAGAGCAGCTAAAGAAACGAATCATCCCTACTATTCACCAAATTTACAGGGGGAGCGTGTCTAAACACTGTACTCTTTTTCCTTCGTCCAAGTTTTTATCCCAATGGGTTTTTCTTGGCAAGGTTTTAACGAGGCAGTATTACATACTTATTTATCACATATGGAGGTATGGAGTAGGTGGCTACAATGCTCAGATACTTGAATCAAGTTTCGACAATAAACGCTCGCGCAATTATTCCCGAAACTGGGGGGCAATATGATGTGTCCAAATTTTGTACCCGAGGACAATTAAGAGATTACACTAAGTTGCATAAATATGAGATTTGTAACATCTTTATCATAAACTCTCGTAACGTCTGTAACGTCTTTGTATTTATTACTTGTAACGTCTTTCCTGAAAAGACTATTGTACCCCTGTACGTACCTATAAATAGGTAGCCCTATTTCCGACAAAGGAACATAACTGAATTCACTATTACAATTACAATACAATTTTTCTCTCGATATAAGTGTGCAGACCTTATTTTATTATTGTGATGTTGTTATAAATTGAAGGGCTTGTTTCACTTTTGCCCTGAACATTTTTATACAACATCATATGATGTGTCCAAATTTTGTACCCGAGGGCAATTAAGAGATTGCACTGAGTCGACATAAATGAGAGATTTGTAACGTCTTTATCATAACTCTCGTAACGTCTGTAACGTCTTTGTATTTATTACTTGTAACGTCTTTCCTGAAAAGACTATTATACCCCTGTATGTACCTATAAATAGGTCGCCCTATTTCTAAACAAAGGGAACATGACTCGAATTTCACTATTACAATTACTATACAAATTTTCTCTTGATAAGTGTGCAGACCTTATTTTATTATAGTGATGTTGTTATAGATCGAAGGGCTTATTCCATTTTTGCCCTGAACATTTTTATACAACATCATAATTGGCGCCGTCTGTGGGAATCGATTGATTTGTACATTTAACGAGAGGAACTTTTGAAAAAAAAAAAATATATTTTAGAGCCACCAATCACGAAACTCTATGAACTATCAACTCAATTTATCCTTGATCCTTCGTGTGGATTCATTTTCCTCAGCAGAAGTCTCAATTCTAATCCAAATAAACTTGATTTGGAAATCATATTACCAAGGGTGCTCCCAAATCAGCAATTCTTATCGAAGCCAATCAGTCAATATTGCAAGTCTCCCCATAAATTGGGCAAATTTGCATAATTGACCCAAAAAATTATCGAATTTCAGTGGCTTCCAGAAACTGGTGCAAAGTTGTCCCTGGAATATCTCAAGATTGCAGAACTACACAAAGGAGGTAAAATTTAAATTTTGTGTCTTCCAATTAAAATATATTTTTTACCTACGGGAGCATGAAGCCAATAATAAATGAATCTCTAAAACTACAAACGGTAAACCGATGGTCTCTTCGCGATCAAGAAGGGTAAATTGATCATCCCTAAAAAAGTAAAGGGTAAATCGATCATTGCTCAACGATCAAAAAAGGGTAAATCGGTCATCCCTAAACGATCGAGGGTAAATCGGTCATCTCTAGAGATCAAAGGGTGAATCGATCATACCTCCGCAAAATGCTAGGGGGTAAATTGGTCATCCTTCAGCGATCAAAAGGGGTAGTCCGGTCGTCTCTCGGCACCAAAAAAAAAAAAAAAAAAAAAAAGAAGACAACAACAGCATCGACGATAGAATACTATCAAAGTCAGAGCATAGAACAACGTGAATCAAGTTACACTTGTAGCTGAAATTTAAATTTATTTTTACAACATTTACTTTCAAGTGATAATATTTGACCACACAAATTTGTGTTTTACATGCAATTATGGCTTTGGGAGGCAACTTTTGACAAACAGATTTCTCAAAGAAGAATATTTACTCCATATAAGAAAGAGCAGCTAAAGAAAAGGATCATCCCTACTCTTCACCAAATTTACAAGGGGAGCGTGTCTAAGCACTGTACTCTTTTTCCTTCGTCCAAGTTTTTATCCCACTGAGTTTTTCTTGGCAAGGTTTTAACGAGGCAGTGTTACATGCTTATTTATCACATATGGAGGTATGGAGTAGGTGGCTACAATGCTCAGATACTTGAATCAAGTTTCAACAATAAACGCTCGCGTAATTATTCCCGAAACTGGGGGGCAATATGATGTGTCCAAATTTTGTACCCGAGGGCAATTAAGAGATTGCACTGAGTCGACATAAATGAGAGATTTGTAACGTCTTTATCATAACTCTCGTAACGTCTGTAACGTCTTTGTATTTATTACTTGTAACGTCTTTCATGAAAAGACTATTATACCCCTGTATGTACCTATAAATAGGTCGCCCTATTTCTAAACAAAGGGAACATGACTCGAATTTCACTATTACAATTACTATACAAATTTTCTCTTGATAAGTGTGCAGACCTTATTTTATTATAGTGATGTTGTTATAGATCGAAGGGCTTATTCCATTTTTGCCCTGAACATTTTTATACAACATCACTTTCCAACTTAAATTTAAAATTTCGTGTGCAACATACAATTTAGCGCCATGGGAAAATGAAATAATATTACTGTACAGCATTCTAAACCTAGTCTGCTTTATTAATTAATGAAATGATGGTTGGTTTATGTTTTCCTTTTCTTTTCTTCTCTTTTTTTGTTGGTTTATGTTCCTCTAGAAATCAAGTCAGATATTGGTCAAATATATATTAGCATACTTAAGGCAGCTCATGCTTATATATATATACCTAATTTAAATTCCAGCTTCTTACTGATCAAAG
Source organism: Penstemon barbatus (assembly GCA_003313485.2). NCBI lineage: Eukaryota > Viridiplantae > Streptophyta > Magnoliopsida > Lamiales > Plantaginaceae > Penstemon > Penstemon barbatus. Next base: position 69,042,295 of record CM064880.1, read on the forward strand.
AAAAAAAAAATACCAAGGGATTTTAACGTAATGGGGCTAAATTACTAAATGAACAAAACATTGTGAAAGTTAAGCTTAATTCACATGCTATCTGAATAAATTTTCGGTCTTTGGACTGCGTTATGATTTAGATTGGTGAAATTTGATTTAATTTAGTTTCGATGGTTCCATTTTTTTTTCTATAAAGAGTCTACGTTATGTTTTCATTAAGTTTCAGTAGCTATTTTCTTGTTAATGGTACCATTAGAAATCTCTCGTCAAAAGCTTTTCACCGTATAAAAATAACGAAATTTGACCTTATAATGAAGAAATTATGACGATTTTAATCAAAAAATTGATAAGAAAAAGAAATATATCGAGGAGCTTGAAGTCATGGTATTACTATATTTTTCAAAAAATATGGTACTAAATGTATAAAATAAGTGAAAATTTAATATAAAAAGTGTAATTTCCTCTTTGAAAAGTGACCTAAACATTCCGTTTTCCCACTTTAACCGAAGCCCGAAGGTCAATTAGAGTGGGTTCGCTGTGTGAAGATCTATAAGCCCATTATCTTTATTGGGGTGTTGTCACGTGTTAAGAGTCCAATACGCTACCAAAGGCCCAATACACTACCAAAGCCCAATTCATATAAATTACTTCCAATTCGCTCCAATTTATCAATATATTTTTATGATTAGAGTTTTCATTATTTTGATTCAACTAAGAAAAATCGTAATTCAAAATAAACAAATAAATATGAATCTAAATTGATCTACTCCGCTAAAGAAATAAGTTTGATAATTAATAAAAATTCTTATAAATACTCAATATTTCATTTATATTATCTACATTAATCGAAAACTATGTTACATTTACTGGAATTCGCGTCTGTTACATTTTGGTGTAAAGTTACAAACTTTGTTTTTTATTTTATTTTACCTGGAAAAAGCTGCGGGCCTGTTTGTCTCGCCTTTCGGAGAGTGGTTTGAGAAAGTGGTAGAGGTTTGAGAAATAATCTCGATTTGCGTAATGTTGTTTGTTTGGGTTTTGGGAGAGTTGTTTGGGAAAGTAGCCGCAATTTTTGACTTTTCTAATATAGAGAGAAATAGAAATAGAGTAGAAAAGTGGCCTGTTTGTTTGGCCTTTCGGAGAGTGGTTTGAGAAAAAAATTACTGTAGCTAATTAATTGGGAAAGTGGTTGGATTGTTTGTTTGGCCTTTCCGAAAACCGAATTTTTTTTCGGAAAAGCGAGACAAACAGGCTCTGCATGTCGATTGACATCTATCATTTAACGCGTGGGTCCCCCGTTTGATTGAGATGACAAATATGATAACGTCTTGTTCAACAAAATATCCAATCAATATAATTTTTTTATGTTCAAATTACTTCTACTTTGCTTCCAATTTTTTTTTACTCCATTATATAGCATGAATAACTAGAGTTAAAAAAATGAATATTGGCAAAATAATTTTTTTTTTTTTTATGCGAAAGTAGTGGTTTGATAGATAATTAATTATTTCACTTCATTACCATGTGCAGTAAGACTAAATTAACAAAGTATTAGTAGTATTTATCAAATTAAATGAATAAAATATTTTCTAATGACATTCAAATTATAGGAATAAAATTTAGGTATACATCGAAATGTTTAAACACTTCTACTAATTTTTTAATTACATATGCAATACTATTAATGACATTATGAAGTGCCCAAAATTGTAAATATGCGAATAAAATTATTAAAAGTTACGTTGTGATTGTTTTGATGAAAAAAATTGTGTATGGAAAGGTAGAATAAGTATTTTTAATATTTCTTGTACTTTATTTTTTAAAAAAATATATTTTAACACTTTACATCCTGAATAATCTAGAATGTTTGCATTTTGTACTCTATAAATATATTTAACCTTAACTTACTACTTTTGGCACATTTATTATTTTAACCGAATTATTAGCCATTAGTGATTAGGTAATAATAAATAATTTTACATTTGTAGAGTATGTCGTGTTGAAAATTTTATTACATGTGAATATTATAGAAATAATATCAAGCAATATAATAACATATAAGATTTGTAAACGTATTTTTTATATATTATGTAAATAATATAGAGGATACTAGAAAACAAAATGAATACGATGTCTTTTTTTGTATTTAAATTTTACTGAAAGAAAATAATAAAATAGAATACTTTAAAGTAAAATAAATTAAGAATAATATGTTTATGATTGTTGTGCATAGAAATAAAGATTTTATCTCTCCATCAACGAGATTCAAGAGTTTATTTTCAAAAAAAAAAAAAACAAAATGGTGCAAAATGTCATACAAATTATATTTCTAGGGTGTAGAGTACTATTTTTTTAAATTAGGGTGAAAAGTGTCAAAATTTATATTTTTAGGGGGCAAAGTGTCAATATTATATATTTTTAAGATGTAGAATGCAAAATTTATAGTCACGATGCAAAGTTCAAAAAATGACTATTCTACCCTTCTACCAATGAACTTTCTCACAAAAACAAACACCAGATTATAAAATTCTATATAAATTATACATGTAGGATACTAAATATCAAAAAGTTTAAGCCATAATGCAAAGTGCAAAAAATCTATAATTTCAGGGTGCAAAATGCAAAAAATTCACCTAGTCACCAACTCCAAAATAGACTTCTTGTTTGGTAATTATTTTAAGTTCCAAAAATAGACTTTCACTTTCAAAGTTTTCATGATATCAAACTCTAAAGCCCACCAAAAAGCTTGTCAAACCAGCCGACTTCACTAACATTTCCTCTAAACCCCAAAAAAATTTCAAAAGTAAAACCCAATTAGATTCTCCGTCGCCGACGATAAATATACATACACGTACATATAAATATCGTACTATGGCTGCAGAAGCGTCGGAGAAGATGGTGGACCCCGCTCCAACTGCCACACCTCCAATTTCACAATCCATGGATAGTCAAAATTCTCCTGAACGTTTCTCCGGCGACGCGCCGTCTGGTTTACTTGTACCAGACGCACAAGATCGCTCATCCCCTTCCACTCCTAGCCCCTCCAGGCAACTTGATCCTCAAACGGTTATTATTATTTTAATTATTGATGTTAATTACAACTTTGTGTTATCCAGTCTAAGGCAAAACCATCTAGCTAGATATCCATGCGCTAATCAACCGCATAATTAAAATTATTCTAAGCAAAGTTAAATTATTCCGTGATTGTTGAACAGATTGATCAATTTAATATTATCGTAACTCAAATATATAATTGTTTGATGCAGTTGGCTACATATTTAATAACACGATTTTATTTCTGTAACGAACATAATACATGAATATTTCGAGCAAATATATAACACCGGAGTAGTTGCAAATTAAAACCATTTTTATTAGACAACGAGGTGGAAATTGATAATAAGAAGAAACTGTTTATCTTTTTAATTCAATAGACTTCAATTTGCAAACTACTGTTGTTTGATTACAGTCATTAATTATATTAACTTGCTTGGGAATTAGAATGTGTAATACAGTCTGCTAAGATGTGTAAGTAAATAAGAGTTCAGTTATTGGAAAAATGCGATCAGGAACTTGTTAATAAAAACATATTTCTTCTGTTGAATTTATATTATGCCAGACTGTATGAGTTTGGGAGCCCCCTTTTTATTCCCTACTCCACTCCCTATCTCCTTCTCAATAGCAAACTATAATCATTTGCTGATAGTTAAGTACTATGTATTCCTTACAGAGTCAATCGCCTTCTAGGGTTGAGGAATATCGGCAGCTGTTTCGCCTTCCTCCTGATGAAGTGAGTAAATTTCATTGGTTGAACTCTTCTCTTTTTACCTATCTCTGATTGCTTATTTTGATGATCTGTTCAAGGTTATCTTTATTTTGTACTGTCATGCATTGGCTATGGATTGAGTAGGATAACTGGAAATTAAATGTTGACTGTATATATAATCTAATGCCAGAGTCGAAGTTGTTTATTGTCATAACATATCTTTCTCGATGCTTGAGTTTCCTCTCTGATGTACTTCAATTTCACTGAAAATTAAGATGGTTGAAGCTTTGGCACCAGTTATGTCTTTTTGTGATAAATGAACTTTTTGTATTGCGTTCAATGCAAGTATAGTTCTTATAAAGAACTTAGAATTTCTGAATTGATTTATATAAGAAGCAAAGTAATACTATGTATCTGACACACTCACAAAGATGCACACAAAAATAAAGAACTGTCCAAGTGCACACACTGTCTATTGGACGAAAATTCTGGCCTATTTGTGATCACAGTTTCCCCCAACTCCATGTCCTTAAATGAATTCATTGGTAGATCGATTTCGACGAATTAATTCAGCTCATTTGGGGAAACAGATACTGCAAAATTGTTTTGGTTGGTTTATGAGGGGAGGATTAATGTTTCATGCATAATAATCAGTTTCTTGACTAGGTTTAATAATTCACTTGGAAAACTATTCCAGAAAGAAGGGATTTATACTCATTTTTTATGCATCTGTAAGCTGTCTAGAATCTGGATATGAAATTTCTGGCCACATTATTTATTTCACAACCCTTGAAATTTTGTAGGTTTTCGTTCAAAATTTCATTTGTGCATTGCAAGAGAAATATCTTCTTCAGGTAATTTATTGTTATTAAGTTGGTCAAGTAAACTATATATTTTCAGATCAGGATTTATTTTGCTTCATCACATGAGGCTGAATGTTATTTGACAATTTAATTCAACCAACTTTATTTCTTTTATTATCTCATTAGTTTCAAGTGATGATTTGGTTTTAAGGCTGTTGTGTTTTCCAACTCTCCTGACAGATCATATTTTCTTCCTTGCAGGGTCATATTTACCTATTTGACCACTATATTTGCTTCTATTCAAACCTATTTGGATATGAGACAAAGGTCTGATTCAAACCTCTTTATATCCTTGGAGATTTATGCATGAACTTGGATCATAAATCAGATGCAGTCATATTTGGAATCATGTTAGTCCTAGTCCCTTTGATGCTCAACTGACTAAAGTGATTATTGTATCAAAGTGTAAATGACCATGAAATGATATCATATCTTTAAAGAATACATGAGAATTTTACCAAAAACTTACTCCCTCACATCAGAATTATGCATAAGAAAAGCAAAAGTTTAATTCTGGTGGGCATATGTTATTGAGGTAATCATGTTGTAATTTTCCACTAATTTGTTACTCCCTCATACAATGAAACACAATATAAAAATCCATGTTTGGTGATGTGTACATCTGTCTATCACACACATATATACACATAAAGGGTTGGATGGGTTATTACTTGGTTTGACCTTGATTCCTAATATCTAACACTTACTAAATATGCTCTCCTAATACAGGTAACTGTTGTCTTATCCTCTCAATAATTTTCTAATTATCTTCTCAATTTGTTGACACTGATTCATAATTTGAGTATTGACCACTTCAAATTTTCAGAAAACTATTCCATTTCATGAAGTAACATCTGTACGAAGAGAGAAAGCAGTAGCTCTCTTTCCGACTGCTATAGAAATATTAGCTGGGGGAAAGAAGGTAGAATAGTAACTTGTTATGCCTTTGAATTTCTTTGAAGACCGACATTCCAAGTATATTATCAATGTGCCCATAAGGGTACTAGCAGCGTTGGCACTGCCTTAAATTTCTTTTATTTTTCTGCAGTACTTCTTCACCTCTTTTTTATCCCGTGATGAAGCTTTTAAGCTCATTCATGATGGTTGGCTTCTGCATAGTGACTCTAAGGAAATTACAGATCAGCAGGTAATTAAATGATGAAAGACATTCAAACTTAGATTTTTTTTATTTACTAAGTTGCATCTTTTATTTAAAGTTTGCTTCTCTTCAAATATTAGAAGTATTCTTTATTTCCATGTACTCTATCAATGCCTTATCTACAGGTAACCTTCACATGTTACATTTTTATCACTCTTCCTTTAGGTTCACCTCACATTCTTGGGATTTTATTGTTCTTAATATCCATTCAAGAAGTTAAATATACTTTGCATGTTTCCGATAATTCAGATAAGGGTGATACTATAACTACTTGTAATCTTGTATCTGACAAAGTATCGATACGATTTATAACCAGTCATTGTGACATTTTTTAGGGTTTCTTTGTTTCAATTAACTTAGGAGCCGAAGTCTGACATAATTATCCAGGAGAATGGCAGTACTATAGTTGAAGAATTAGGTGGTTCCGTGTTACCCGTGGATGAGTCTTCAATCACTGAAAGGTATTTTTAGCTTTGTAACTCCACCGTTTTAAAAAGGACATGGCAGATGACTTTTAAGTCATTTTAAGCTATCTCATCTTTGAGGCCCAAGAGTTCCCATTTGGAAGATACAGCTTCTTTTCTCTTCCAAATCCATGTGTAACTAACTCCATAATAGTTAATTGTAGTGTAATTGTCTAGCATAGAACTAAATAAATAAATCCGTGATGTATTTGGGCTTATAGCAGTTAACTGCAGTATGTGTTTGATATTGGATGAGGTCGGTTTAAGAGTCAATGCCTAGATATGTTACACTGGAAAATTGTGGTCTTGATTTTCTTCAATTGCATCTCGGGCATATTCGAAATTGAGAGTGTTCGTATCCTTATAAAATCTGTGAAATGTCGTGATCTTATTTATTTAGAAGTATGATGTAAAGTGAAGAAACTGGCGATTTAAGAGAAGTTATTGAGAGGTGACCAGTAACGCTGGTTTGATGACTTAGAGAATGTGAAAACTAAAACAAAATGTAGTTAAGCAGAATAAAGACCCTAAGCATGAAGTTACTTAAAAAAAAATTTGAAGGTTGAGATATCAGACATTTCATTGTAGGATAAGAGGGCATTTTTCATTTTACATGTTAATGTAAAGCATTATGAATATGTTAATGAAACTCGGTGACCAGGTATTGTAGAAATAGTTTCTATGAAATAGATATTGCCAGAATGACATATACTTCTGTTTCATCTTTAGAATCAGTAGGATTTGAGATAAATAATATCTATAATTAACATTTACTTGTGACCTGTGGTTGTTAGTTAAAATAGGAGTGCATTCTTAGTTTCCTTCACTTAATGCGGCTGCTTTGTCCACAGTGATAGGAATACCCCCATATCAGAGGTTTGCGAGCATTTTGTTGAGAGTGAACCTAGTATTGTCTCAACATCCTTGGATATGCAAGTTAGGGAGGAACAAAATGTACGAGCTGCTCAAAATATAGTGTGTCCATCATCATCAAAACCTTCAGCATGGGAGGCCAGCCATGTTGATGCACCTGGAGGTAAGTCAATAATCTTTTTTACTCTTCCTCGGTAATGTAACAAGTCAAATTTCTATTTTTTCCTTTGCTAAATGCAAACATTGATAAAAAATGTGCCGTTTTGCCATTTTATGTTGCAAACATTTTGACTGAGATTGGAAATTGAAATACATGCTGATTCTTAGTGGAGACAGGTTGCCGGGGAGGCATATGTTCCTGCTGCTGTAAAATTTCATTTGAGTCAGCTTTGTTTTTTCTCTTATGCTTACAAGGTTTTAGGAATCAGACACTGTAGTCCTGACACTCCTTCAGCTGAAGATGTAGTTGTGTTTTTGACAATAAATATTATCATAATAAGATAATAAGATTTTTGATGTGACTCCTTTTCTTATTGCATGGTATTATGGAAAAACTGGAATACCCAATCCTAGATGTGACTATTTCTTCAAGTCAGCTGCTATGGAATTGTATTAGTTTGGCTGAAAATTTAATAGTTTTCCATAGCTTCAGGAGCAGCCATTACTGGAATTAAGTTGACTGAATACTTTTTACTTAGTTTTAACTTTTAACTAGAAAATGTACTGCTGGTTGAATCCAGCCTATTGTCGAAATATACTACTCACACACACACACACTCTGTTTCCTTGAAAAATCAATCCATGAATAAATCGAAGAATTTCTTGAGAATCCTACAAGATCCGTTCGTTCTTTTTTCTCTGATAGATGGTCAGAACTTCATCTGGGTTCGAATCCTACTGAGAGGTCCACTAGAGATCATAAATTGTTGAAGAAAGAACAAGATCTTTCTTTTGTCCCTTCCAGGCGATCGGAAAATAAAGAACTGGTTAATATATTCAAGATAATTACGTATTTACAAAATACTGTCTCAATTCATCCTATTTCATCAGATCCGGGGTGTGATAGGGTTCTGAAGGATGAACCGGATATGGACAGTTCCAATAAGATTTCATTCTTGAACAAAAATCCATTTTTTGATTTATTTCATCTATTCAATCAATTAATTGGGTTTTTTGCACTTTGCACCCCCAAAATATGAAAAATAGGTACTTTGCACCCCCGAACAGGAATAATTCAACACTTAGCACCCCCTCCTATTTTCCGGCAGAGTTGACCCCCGGAGTAAAAAATCCTAGGGGAAAAACAGGTAATTCATTTTTGGATCTTTAGCACTTTGAGGGTGCAAGTGTTTTTGTGTTTTGGGGGAGCAAAGTGCCCATTTCTCGTGTTTCCGGAGTGCAAGTTGCTGAGTTGTTTTTAATTCGAGGGTGGTAAGTGCTAATTATTTTTTGGGGGTCCAAAGTGCTAATTTCTCGTATTTCAGGGGTGCAAAGTGCCTAAGATCCAAAAATGAATTACCTATTTTGCCCCTAGAGTTTCTTTCGCCGGTGGTCAACGCTACCGGAAAATAGGAGGGGGCGCTAAATTTTGAATTGTTCCTGTTTTGGGGGTGAAAAGTGTTAATTCTACGTTTTGGGGGTCAAAGTGCCTATTTCCCATGTTTCGGAGGTGCTAAGTGCAAAAAACCCCAATTAATCTAAACTTCTTGCAGATGTACCTGGGCTCAAAGAAATGAAATAGCTTGCTACATTTTTCCTTCTAAAGTCCTTGTCTAGACTACATTTTTCCTTATAAAGACCTTGTCTAGACTAATATCATTCAGTTCTACAGTCTCTCTTTTTTTGTGCTCGACATACACTCCCTTTCCGAGAGATATATCAACCACTGCACTTATATTTTTTTGATTCATTGCTAAAATATTGGTATTAAATGTGATGCTTCTGGAAGATGGCAATTGGCTCAATGAAACATGAGAATCTTCACTGTTTTCAAATTATCCACTTGTACATTAATATTGTGTTTTATTCTGTTAGTTTTCCATCTATATCCTATCTGATTTTGTGCAAAAGCTTTTGAAGCAACTTTAACTTACTCTTCTGCGGGCAAATTACTTTCTCATAATGATCTCCAAATTCTACTTTCTCACATGACATTTTACCAGATATCTGTGTATTTTCTTTCCATTTGTCTTGAACTCCATTTTCGTTGCAGTTCCTGAATGCTACACGAAAGTTGCAGAATCAAAATTTCCGGTAGTTTAAATTTTTTCCTAGACATGTCATTTTGGTTATGTGATTTATTCGTTAAGGTAGATGGTCATGAGATGGCATCATTTGGTATTTATACAGATACAGGTAGAGGAGTTTTTTGATCTGTTCGTTTCAGATGATGGTATCAATTTCCAGGAGTCATTTCACAGAAAATGTGGTGATAAAGGTGAAGGCATTTTGTGGCTTATCATATACTTGTTATTTTGTGAAGTTCTATGAGCATTGAAATTTATGAGTTTTTAACCACTTCAATTGATGTTGTTTGTCATTATTCCTTTTAGATTTCAAGTGTACTACATGGCGTCCTCATGATAAATTTGGACACACTCGTGATGTATCTTTTCAACATCCTATTAAAATATACTTTGGTATGTCATTCAAATCATACATTAATTCTGGAAATGGTGTTATCTGACTTAATTTATGCATGATATCTATTCTCTGGCTTTTGGTTCTTGTTAGGTGCAAGATTTGGTAGCTGCCAAGAGGTTCAAAAATATCGAGTTTACAGGAACAGGCAAGTCTCCTTTTCTATTTTATGCTTGTATTGCTTTAGATGTCCCAATTATTCATGTCTAATAAAATAGTATTAATTCACATCTGACCCAAAGGTGATAGACATGTAAATTACAGTAACTAAATTTCTCTTCTCATGTAAAATGCTGTCTTGAGTTATTTATAGTGTCATGGAAGTATAATTATATCACTCTGATAATATTACGTTATTGTAGTTGTAAATAGCATGTCTCCAACCTGTTGTCTGTTAGACAGGCGTACCCAATTTTTAGCAACATAAAATATTCATGAAAAGAGATTTATAAATTTATGGATCTTTAAAGCTGTTCAGCAGTCAGTATTTATTCTGTATGACTTCCTTACATATGGTTGCTTTAGATTATTCAATAATTGTCCTAGGTTCACTTACTATTGTGTTGAACTTGGCAAAGGCCACTGTTCTTGGGGCTATCTGTTTCAAGATTTTCAATTTATAAGATTTATGGTGATTGCATATAATTGTTCATCTACAATATTATTATTTTCTTACCTGTTTAATTTTAATCATGGAAGTCATCTGATTGTTGAAACTTCACAAGAGATCACTGACGTACCATACGGGGACTACTTCAGTGTGGAGGTATGGATTTTGTTTTGCATATGTGGAAAATCCTAAAGTGTATTGGACTTTGTTGGCAAAGCTTTTTTTGTGTTGTAAGTCCTCCCCCACCCCAACTTATTCTCTCACCGTCATCATCATATTCTTATTATTATTAGTGGAGCGATGGGTGTGACCACAACTTTTCTACATCTCATCACGAAGATGAGAGAAATGAGTTGTCATCTGTTTGAGCTCATTAATTGCATCAATGACTCGGTTGCTACTCTTTCTCGATCCATTTTCCCCATAATTAACTCCAAAAATAAAGCCATGATCTGAACTATTGTGATGGAGAAAGTGTTTGTGGGGGAAAATATGTGTCTTCCCTGTCTCGTCATCTGTTTGAGCTCATTAATTGCACCTTGAATTGCATCAACGACTCGGTTGCTACTCTTTCTCGATCCATTTTCCCCATAATTAACGCCAAAAATAAAGCCATGATCTGAACTATTATGATGAAGAAAGTGTTTGTGGGGGAAAATATGTGTCTTCCCTGTCCCGCCATCTATTGCAATTGAAAAATGGCAGTTAGTCCCTAGTATTTATGTGCCCCAACATCTTCTATGAAGCTCACATCTTAATATCTAATTGTTTGCCTAGTCTCTCTTAGAGGTATTGGGAATTCATGTAATGTCATTCATGAATTTTCCTCTTTGAATCCTGTTTTTGCAGGGGCGTTGGGATGTAGAAAAGGATAGCAGTGGTTCGACACCTGGTTGCATATTAAGAGTTTATATCAGCGTGGCCTTTTCCAAGAAAACCATGTGGAAAGGTGTGTCCTTATCTTCTTATACTTTCGGGACAACGGTTAATCAATGGGAAGATTTAATCTTTCTCAAGTGATAAAATGGGTTCATAGAGTAGTGTATTCATGGAATTAATGTAAAATGTGCTGAATATAAATGTCCAGATGCTTCTTCTCTTTTGATTTCTCGCTAACTGGTGTTTTGAGTTGAATCTATTGAAGTTCATTTGTTATCTGTTTGGTAGATGCCCTGGTCCCAACATTGGATTCAGAACTCCTGTTATCAAACCAAACAACGAACTTGTTCAAAACAAACATTAGAATGTCATCAGTCTCTTTCTTTGTAGAACGAAAATTGTCTTGTTCCTTATTTACTTCATTTTGTTGTCAAGTTAACCAATCTCCTCCATTCTTTTCCTTCCACATCAGTAAAATCATGTTATGAATTCTCAGTTTTTGGCTTCTCTCATAGTCTGGTGGCATTTATAACTTTGTCATGTTGGCTTAAGATACATGTGATCATAGCTTTTGTACATCACATTTAGGAAAAAAGGTTCTTAGACTTAACCAGAACAAGTTTTCTTCTCCTTTTTTCCTTATGCCGAGTTTCTTGCATCTTATGGGTGTTAAGAATCCTTCACATACTAATTTGAGTGTGGAAACCTAGACAACAAGCAGGTCTACCCATTCTCTAGATATTGGCTGGATGCTGCCTTCCAGTTGTTGGTGAGAATGTCTATATCCATAACATGTTCATCCTGGATGATATGTTGGCCAGATTATGATATCATGTGATCATGCTTAATGAACAAGAGACTTCATTTTAATACTTACTGTGGACTTGGAAAAAGGAGAAACAAATTGTTTATATTATAAAGAATCAAAATAGAGAGTAGATGATGAGCGGTATTTATACATATAAAGAAGATAAAGGAGCTTGAATGAGAGTTGTTTGGAGAGACTATATTGATTGAGCTAAAGTTGTAGGTTCTGTCACGACCTAGGTTAGGCCAGAACCAGATTCTCATACCACATCGTCTGCTCCTTTTGTACTTCAGTGCACCCTTGAATTGGCTAGAACACTTCCGAAAGGAAATCAATGATTATGTAATATTCCTAGCGCACCTTCTTACCCATGTTAGGATCCAGAAAACTTGACCATGGTAATAGGCTGCTTCCATCCCTGATTTAGCCAATTTGGTATGTTTCCTAGCAAACTCACGAATACTGGTCACCTCAAACTATCAGAATATGTTGCTTGATATAAGAAGCTTTGTCAGTGTCTCCAACTTTCACAAGGCTTTAGATTTGATTAACAACTTTTATACATCAGGGGGAGTCAGTTGTGCAAGTTTTTTGTCAGTGAAAGTTCCAGCGATGAAGGGCATTCTTCGTCACTATGATATACAGAAGCTATCTTTGATGTTAGCCTTCGTAAATATATCGGGCAGGTTGAAATGGTGGCCTAGAGCTGCGCAAATTTAACACAACAAATAGGAAAAATACTGAGGGAGTTGAGAAAAAAATACATAAAATGGACAGAATTCAACAGGAAATAGTTTTTACTCACGTGACTCTTCCAGTAAAGCTTTTTTCATCAACTGAATAGGTGTTGATTGGTGTTAATTTTGCAGGGAAGATAGTACAGTCTACAGTGGAAGAGTGCCGGGAAGCTTATGCAATTTGCATTGATCATGTATCTTTCTTGTCTTTTCTCAGATTACTTCAGAATCTTCTTTATGCTAGAGTTCCACAGCTTTTTAATAGATTTTTTGATCATTTTTTCAGGCACATGAAGTGTTGAAGCAGAAGAATCTGGAGAAGGAAGTTGGTAATTTTCTTGATTAAAAGTGCCAAAGATGTGTATCTAACACTGTTCTTATTTTTGTTGTTAATGAATTGATTAGTCATGGAATTTATTTTACTTCATATGTTAGTAGATATGTGGCAAGGGTATTAGGTTTTGATGTTAATCTATTTTAAATTGAATTTATAGGTCGTGCATCTGACCTACTCATTTCAGATGAGCAAGTTCGACTGGAGAACCAATCTAACACTGTAAATTATGTGGAAGAGAGGGCAAGTGATATGAGAGTATCACAAATCATACCAGATATGAATGATGTGAACGAACGAGTCACTGGTCCTCCGCGAGGAAATATCAGCAAGGCATCAGTTGGATCCGTTGTAGAAGATATCTTCGTTAAATTGTCTACGTCTTTAAGACATCAAAGCATGCCTTCCCTACTTCTGATCATTACTGTTGCTATAATTCTCCTAATGCAGGTAAAATTGTTAATTGCCTCCATACATTGTTGGAGATTCTTTGATTCTTTAAAGTGTCATGCTTTTTGTTTCCTTTTTTAAAAGAAGAAACAAAGGGAAGATACATGTTCTATATGCAACCCACAGGCTGTTTGATGAACACGGAATTAGGACAAATTAAAAATATATTTATTTTATTATAACTAGCGGCCATTGAATGATTTGGAACAAATCAACAAAAGTTATTAGTAAGTGGCTTTTACAATCTGGTTTCTGACCTGGCATTCATGTAAGCAATCTCGTTCGTTGATTTTTCTGCTAGAAGTAGTCGGGAGTAGTGTGCTTTATTTAATGAATGTTGTTCACTTGATGAAATTATGAACATGGACTGAGCTGGTTTTCTACCCACTCTGCAGATGAGCATCCTTGTCTTACTGAATCGACCTCAGCAGATTTATGTAATTCAACATGCAGACAGCACGAGCAGCATGCACGGAATGGCGGGTGAAAGTCGGTCGGAAGAAACAATCACCTTACTGAATAAGCAAATCAAGTATCTTAAGGAGGAGATGCATTTTATGGAAACTTTACTCGAGAAGATGCAGCATGAACATGCGCTTCTCAAAGGAAAGTTGAAGGACTTGGGGCTCTTCAGAAACCAACGGGTCTAATCAGATTGTACATGCTCGATCATGTTGAGATTCTTTACTTGCAAGTTTGCGCACATGATGAATTCTGTGCTTTCTATATCTTTCAAGTCAAGTTGTAAATCAGAAAATTTATACTTCTCGACTTTAGATTCGAGCTTATCGGCTGAAATTGGGCTGATGGGTCCAAGAGATTAATGAAAATTCAAAATCATTTTACAATTAATTCACAATTGGGCTTCTATACATATCCGAGTCCATCCCATACTGGAGGGAGCCATATGCATGCCAAGAGCTCCTCCAGATTCAGTGGAAGAACTAAGTTTAGTGAACAAGCCAACCTATACAAGCTCCTAATTTATGATCTCTAGTTAATAATACACCAAACACCAATGCTTTCAATCTTCATCTAGGGCAAGATTGGATTTGGTCCTAGTTAAACCCTCCAAAATCGATCAATAGTCGAGGTGGTTCTGCTAATTCGAGTTCGATTGATAATTAGAAACTTTGAAGTATTAATTATTCACTACATATATCTTATAAAACTTGAACAACATTACATTAGATAGTAAAGTAGTCAACTAATACTTCATACAAAAAGATATATAGTTGTATTTAACTTTAACTTGGTCTCTATTGACCAAAGTCTATTCTAGTTGTATACCAACTCAACTTTCTTTACTTTGTCAAATGAAAAATCTTGAAAGTTTTCCAGGAAGATATTATTTCCTGAAGTGACTCTAGTTAGAATAAATGATTTTAAGTGTATTTTTCAAAAAATAACAATCATTTGATACACAGCCAGAGCCCGCTTAACATTAAAAATGGGGTTCCACACTTCCATATTCTTAAAAAAACATACTCCTCTGTGTTATATACATGTGTTAGTTTTTCCTGATTCCATAGTGCAAAGTATTAATTTACTCTCAATATTTTAATTTTTGTAACATAATTTTTTATAATTAAAAATTTTGTTATATTTCATATTGCTTGTTACATAATCGATTGTAAATATTTTTTTGATTATTTTCAGTTCGGAAAACTTCTTTTACCATAAACAAAGATTTTGTGAATACTATTTTATAACAAAAGCAAGAAAATAAAATGTTTGGTTTGATCAATTAATAGTCATAGTATATGTATAAATTTTTAATAAAAATGTGATTTTACTATAAAAAAAGGTTCACTGACCCTTCTTAATAAGTAAACAAATACATATTCATATATGAAAATTAAATTAAATTGTATTTATGTATTAAGATAAAATAAGTAAACATTTTTTAATTCAAAAAAAAAATTAAAGTATATAAAACATGGCTCTCCAAAAGTGGGGCCCTGCATTTGCCTAACTTGCCTATAGGCAAGGCTGTCCCTGTACACTAGGGATGAGCACAATTCGAGAAATCGCCCGAATCGTATCGGACCAAATAGTTCGGTTCGGACCGTTTATCGATTCGAAAATTCAGTCTGGTAATCGGTCCACAAATTTCCAGGATCAAACCGGTTTGGATCATTTCGGACCGAATGCTCGCCTGGATTAGAATCGAATCGCAAAAATTGATTGTTTGTTTGGACTGAATGGACTGGACCAAACCGTTAAATTTTATGGTATAAACCAGAAAAATTTAGAATCTAGGAAACCATGGACCGAATCGAACCGTTTGATTTTTGTACCGAACGTGAACGAAAATTTCGGTTAGGTAAACGATCCATGGATTTCCAGGATCGAACCGGCCAGGACCATAATTTGGGAAAACAATGAGAATCTATTTCTTTCATTATTTCGCGCCATAGAAAGTGGAGTCCGGATAAATGTAAATAATACTTCATTCGTCCTTATTTTCTTTATTCATTTTGTACAGTTGACCAGTCAATTTAAATAAATTTATAAAATTTATAATAAATAATTTAATCAATATATATTTCTCCGAACCGGACCACGGTTCGGTCATAATGCTCACCCCTATTATACACAGCACACCAAGTTGAATTAAGGGAAAAAGTTTGAAGATTCCAACTGAGCAAAAGACGAAATAACCTTTATGCTTTGTCTAATTCTCAAGAAATATCTGTGTTGTTTTAACTCTCAAAAACTCTCATGTGCTTTCAAGTCAGCGCCAAATACACTCCCAGAAAATAGAGTGCGATTTGCAAACGTGAACATTGCAAGTATTTATTCACATTTTGCTTTTGATATGACAATTTTACCTCTGTCACTTAGTTGTTGAGCGAAAGACAAAAACACCCATATACTTTGTCTAACTCCCAACCCCACCCCTCACTCCCTTTGTTATTTTAACTCCCGAAACCCCCATGTGTTTGGTTTTAATTACCACACTCGACCCAAATAGTATATACTTGGGTTTTGAAAAGAAATAAATAAATTTAGGAAAAAGACTAATACATAGGGGTAATTTGTCATTAAAAAGTCAAAAGTCAAAAGTCAAATTCTACTTGGATTGAGTGTGATAATTAATTAAAATCAAGCACATAAGAAACTCTGAGAGTTAAAATAAGACATGATTTTTTTTGAAAGTTAGACAAAACATAGAGAATATTTTTGTCTTATCCTCGTTCCAAACTTGTTAACTACTTTCTTAGTTTTTCTTTTTTAAACAAATAGGAGACCGTATTTTGATGTTGCGAGATAGTTACATATAATTCTTAATTATCTAAATTTTTGCAACAACTGAAATTTAACATGATTTAAATTTATAATATCATAAACAAGTATAGACTTGTGTATTCCTGTTGCATGCTTTTTCAGATTTTAGTATTTTGATATAAGAATTAGTGAATCTAATTTTCCAACTCATGGTTGATACATACGTTGTACATTTGTCAAATTATATTTTAGTTCAAACTAGCTACATATGATACACACAATACACACAACTGATTTCACCTTAGATTTTATTCTAAAACATTACACGTTTACCTTTCACATATTAAATAATTTATATCGCTTTTCAACATGAATCCATGATTGATAATATTCTCCGTACTAATTTTTCTTTTCTTTTATTCACTAGCATACATATATATGTTTACTTTCTTCTTAATTTCGTGTATCTGTGTTTTTTAGGAGGAAGCAATGCAACTTGCAACTAGCAACTAGCAAGTAGCAACTAGTCAAATTCTCACGACTTCTTTTTTCTCATAAAAAAGAAATTAGGTGACTTTCTGTCAAGGTAAAATTCAAACTTAATCACGTTTGCATGGTTTTTATATTTACCGTACCGGACGGTGGTGTGTTTGACCAGTACTATCAATTAAACAAACTCTGAACATGTAATAACAAGTTGCCTCTCAAAAAAAAAACATGTAATAACAAGTTCGGTATGGACGGTTTGACCCGATTAGTTTGAACCGGGTCGGTGGTCTGCGGTTTTCCACGTCTTCAATAAGTCTATTTTTTCCTCCCTTTGTGAAAAGCACTGCCAATATGTGTTTTCTTTATCATTCTTAATTAATTTACCAAATAAAACAAAATAAAACTTTTCTGAATACCGTCCAAAGAAGACTATAGTGCGCTTCCACTGTCACTGTACGTGTAAATTAAACACTAAATAAAATAATAAATAAATATATATATCAATCCTATAAAGAACCCAGACAAGACTATTGTATTTAGAGTATCCATTGTATTTAATTTCCCTCTTTTTTCTTCCCAAAATTCTACTTCAGACCCGACCTGGTAATAAGGTAAATATATCTTTGCTCTAGAATCTTCGGAGTAACTAATTGATCATATATATTCTCTTAAAATTACTATTAAATATTTAAAGCACATTATAATTTAATGATACATTTCTAATTTGGTCACTAAATTCTTATTTATATATATATATATATATATATATTTTCTTCTTTAAAATATCCAAAATATATATGACTATTTGTTTTTTCCTAAAATTATTGAGTATGACTTTTTTCAAAATTACCTTTTTGCAGGTAATAATGATTTATGATCATTTACTAAATGTATAAATGTGCAATATCTAGGCTCTAAGCTTCAGATTTTGGACGAGATCTCAACAATATTCAAAATTCTTGAAATATTCAAATTCGTCACAATTCGTAACTAAACTAATTTTTTGAACTTCAAGCTAAATGACACTTAGGCGCCAACATCGATCCATAAATTAATTTTACCTGAAACTCTTCTCGAAAGCTAAAAGAAACGAAAATATTAATATAAAAAAAAGACTATAACATAGCTGGTATGTTCATGTAGAGACCAAATGTCCCATATATATTGTAAATTAAGACTAAATTCACCTTATAAGGCATTAAATAATTTTCACCAAATTAATCTCAAATTTGATAGATTTTAGCCCAATCCACATAAAATCTATCTAATATTCTAGACTATGATTGCTCTTCGAATTTGTACAATAGTGTCACGAGGTAGCCAAACATATATATCATGAAGTAAAAGAAGAAGAATATTAGATTTTATTTCCTAAAGTTTCGTTCATCATTTTTCTTGCAGTTGCCCGAAAAGGACAATTAGAGCTCACAAACCCATTAACAAGATGAAGATACGTCTTCAATTCATGACATGTCGCAATATTAATCCCGTTCAAGTACGGCGAGTCACGGCTGCTCAGCCGCAACTCACATCCCACGTCAGCATACACCCATTGCGCCGCCGCCGGATTGTCTGAAAATCGAGTCCCTTCATTATTATTGTCCACAACGAAACCTGGTACTTTCGTAATAACATCATCGGAGTTCACAATTCGTAACACTTTAACACCATTTTCCTCCAGGTAAGACCCGAATGCCCAATTCCCCACCCGAGGACCCGCGAAAGAGATAACCGTAACTAACGGCGAGTTTTTAAATGTTTTCTTAATATCGTAGGCGGCTAATGTGGCTAAAGCCGCGCCGAGTGAATGGCCGGTAATTGTAAAGCTTAACGGCTCATTTGAGCCGTCATTTCCGTACTTTTTTAGTATTCTTGATACTTCTTCTCTTATTAGGTTTTGTAAACTGGGCCGGGTTTTAATGCTCGAAGTGTACAAACTTAAAAACCCACTTTCTACCATTGGGCCGGAATTGGAATTCTTATTGGGCCGGAGAGGAGTTAATGTGGCCCGTAAATTTTCAAGCCACTCGAGGCACGTGGCCGTGCCACGGAACGCTATGACAACGTCCCGTCTACCGAGCCGGGCAATTTCCTTTCTATCCCGACACACGGCCACATAGCCGATCCAACTCGACTGCATGGCGACCCAGGCTGGGGCTCGTTCGATCCATTTGGGCAATTGTATCCCTGATGTAGCTATTAGATTTTTTGTGACTTTATATCCGGACCAGATAAAGTCTGACTCGTTTAATAGCTTATTTTTAGGGTACAAACACATGGCATACGAGGAAGAGGACGGGTCGAAATCGAAGGACCGATATGCGGCTTCTACGAAATTACCATATCTGATGATCTCGCAACGTAAATTTTCGTCTAAGGGGTCGAGCAAGCCTTGCCAATTCTTGATTCCTTGACATTCTTTCCACTTCTTGCTAAGCCTTACGGGCGGAGTGGAGACGGGGAACAATGAAATATTGTGATCATGGTGGAGGCTTTTTGGAGCTTGAATTTTCATTTTGGGATTTTTGTTTTTGTTGAATTTTCTAATGTTAAGGTCGTGTTTGGTTGTGGTAACTGATGAAGTGCATGGACGTAAAAACTTTGTAGTTGAAATCTTCATGTTTTGTAACCAAAGCTATTATGAAGATGAGCACAATGTAGGTGATTTTCTTGATTTTTGGTATAGTAAGTTTATTAAGTAGAGGCCTCTTTCATTCTTGTGGTTTAACACTTTTGCTAGAAATTGGAAAGGCTTGAGTTGGATATTTATATTGGGAAAAAGGTAGAGATGCAATATAGATGTCATTATAATTGTACGGGGCAGGGGCATGGCGTTATGTATGTATATACTAGTAATATAGTCGGAATGCAAAATTTATTTTTAAGAAAATTATTTAGAACGACTCTATTGGTTTGCATATATTTTGAATTTATGCATGGTCCATTTAGACTTAATTAATAGCAAGGTACACAAAGTCAAGTTTAAATAAATGGACTCTTAAGTTCTTAAGAGGGACAAGTGACAACAATAGCCATTAAAGAACTTAACTACCAATAGGGGCATCTAGTACTTGCATAAGTCGTGTGTTGTGATTATCGACATTCAAATTTAATTATGTTACTATATGACTTAGTTGATTTTTGTTATATTTTATTATATCAAAAATATGCATATTCGAGTATTCTAATTTAAAATTCATATATCTAATATCACAATACACATGTATTAATATTGTTGACATTATCAATTTTCACATGAATTGTGTATCAATCAATGACTAATTAGTGCTACTTGTATGATTTTGGACAATTTTTTTTCTTGAGCTAGTTTTTTAGGTGAGATAGATTCAATCAATCTTTAGGTGTTTAACCTGATATCGTAGTCCCAAATTCATGTGTTTCCATCTCCTTCTCTATTGACTTCATTTATCTTTATTAACATGTTGGACTTTTATCTACATGATGCAGTGGACTTCAATAATATCACGTGTTCACGCTTTAATGTGAAGATTAAGTATTTTTTCTATTGTCCTGGACAACTCTCAAAAGCTCTGGAAATTCTTGTAAAATCGAAACGAACAAGACTTGTAATTAGCTTTTTCCAACTCGTCACTTCCTCTTGCCAAACGCACCCTACGAACATGAAACATAACATAGGAATAGGAAGATAAGATAGTATGAAATTAAAGGAGATTCTATTCTAATAGTACTACACAATTTTTAGAGTGAGGTATAAACATCAGAGAGGATTGATTAATGAAGTGTGCTGTGATTAATGCTAATCTCATTACAGTTGGTATTGTAATTTGTACAAACAAATATTGTTTTATAACTCGAAAAACAGAAACCAAATTGCAGGGGCTTTGGGAGCGGTGGGCCAAGTACGGCGAATACGGCCCACATCAAATCAGCTGGACGGAGAACGTGGGTCCCAAAGTTTGGTAAAATTCCTGACGGCATCAAGTAATTAGTGTCATGTAACCTCCCGGGCCTCACACAACTGACGTGTAAGTCTGTAAGATGTGTAAGTGTCTGTTTGTTTGATGTTTTTAAAAAAAATTTGTGTTTGAGAAATGCCAAATAAATATGTTTTTTATTTTTTGAAAAAAAAATTTCAATCTCTCAATTTTCTCAAATTACTCTCTCAAAACCCAAATAAAAAACAATTTTCTTATCTCTAAACAAAACCTATACAAACTTTACTCTGATTTGACATAAAGTAACTTATCTCTTACACAATTTATCTCACAACAAACATGATTTGACATAAAGTCTTACACATTTTACACCTACAACCTAACTCTTCCAAAAAAAAACCTACACCTACTTTATTTCTCAAACCACTCTCTCAAAATTCAAACAAACAACATTACGCAAATCGAGATTATTTCACAAACCTCCACTACTCTCCCACACTACTTTTCCAAACACCAAACAAACAGGCCCTACTTCTTTTTGGCAAATATTATAATAAATTGTAGAAGGGATAATTTATCAAACTAAAATAAAGTTTGTATAGTTTCTTTTAAAGATAAAATAAGTTTGTTTCATTTTTCTCAAACGCAAATATTATAAACGATTTGCTTTGATTTGATTTTGAAAAATTATTTTAGATGATTTTAACTGAGACAAGATTTGAATTTTCTTTTGATATATATTAGGTTTCACGAGTTTTAAAAATTGAAATATGATGTAAATTGAAATGAATATATAGACTTGAGGTTAATAGGAAATTCTTAATGTAAACTCAATGACTTTTACTGTTTCCTTCAACAAAAAAAAAATAACTTTTAGAGGAAAAAAACCAATAATTTTTTTTAGAGGAAAGAACAATACAAATGAAATTTGACCAATGTTTTTTTTAATAGGTTTATAGTTTATTTTTATATTTTTTTTAAACCACTAACAAGGTTTGGATTTAATTTGAATTTGGGTAAACTAAATACAAATGAAATTTGATATCTGAATAGAGTGAAACCTAAACAAAACTACATGGACCCTTCAGCTTTTACATTTGGTAAACAAAATAAAATATAAAAAACTTTTTTCCCCTTTTTTTTCTTTTGCAGCTCTGAACACGGTTTAAAAAAAATAATATATGTTTATTAGGTTAAATGCATAACGATCCATGAACAATATGAGGCTATACATAGGGACAACCTAGACAATTTTGCTTGGGGGGCAACTTTTTTTAAATAGTAAACTTGATATATTTTCGATCAAATGGCAAAAACTACTTTAAGATAATTAATATGGAGTTAGAATTTATCTAAGTTGGTTTTATAACAAACTCGATATCTTTTTTCGATTTTCTGTAAAATGACAAAAATTAATTTAAAATAAAGTAATACTACTAAGAAAGTGAAGTTCACATAAATAGGCAAAATTCATTAAAAATGAACACGGAATAACTAACTTGTGGAGAAATGAATAAATAAAATATATCAACACATAAGCTTATGTTAAATTAAATTTCCAAATAAAAGACAAAAAAATATCATATTACTAGACACAAATAGAAAAGAAGTTTAACTTACTTGTAATACCATAAAAAGATAAAATATATATATATGTACAACTAGACCAAGATAAAGAAAATTGGTTGAGTCACCATTACATGATTATAAAAAATAAAATATATATATATATATATGCCAAAATGGAGAAAATAATTGAATCTCTATTAAATTCAAAATGAACATTGCTGGCAACCTGGGAGTGAACCCAACTAACCTACTAGACTACCATACATTTCAATTCATGCAAACAAACTACCACCAAATGATTTTTCTTATCTAACTATACTTATTACATATTATTATTAATACATAAATAAATGTATTTTTTTCTGGGGGACCATGGCCCCCAGTCCCCGCATATATAGGTTCGCCCCCGCCTATACATGATCGACCCCACGTGATTATCGTGTACTTAAAATTTCCATCATATAATTAGAGGACTTTGGACTTTTCAATAACATCACGTCAAATTAATTAGTAAATTAAATACGCGCGACATGTTTGTAATTTCAAGTATACCTAGTCAATTTAATTAATTCACTTAAAGCATAACTATCCTTTTCTTTTAAACAACCACAACAGTGAAGCACGAATATTGATTAATGTCGAAAAAAGGAGTATTTGAAGAAGCTTCTCTTTAATGGCTATTTTGGAAATGGTTTAGGTCCATATATAAATTGATTTTGGCTTAATTTTGCTTGGTTTTGATTCTTATTTAATTTAAATATGGTGTGAATTTGATAATGATTAACTATACAAAATTTATGGAGAGAATATGGGTCTAAATTTACCTAATTAAGTTGTTTTTATGTATATACACAATGATATATATATATATATATATATATATATATATATATATATATGAAAGTAATTACAACACCAATATGTTAAATTATTTGACCTTAGAAATGATATTTTGTATATTGGAGTTTGTTGAGCACTGAAGAGAGTTTAAGTTCATGAGGTCTTAAGTAGCCTTTTGCAAAAGTAGAATAGATATAGTGGTGAAGCTTAATATTTTTTTATAATAAAAAAAGATAGATATACTACTCAAATAAGATACGTATTTATAAAGTTTCTAATATGTTCAGTTAAAACCTCAAATTCTTCAATTGACGATATCGATATTTTAGCAAAGAACCAATCAATCGTAGGAAAATTCTAGGGTGCCGCTACGTTAGGTGCCGCTAATGCCACATTAGGTGGTATTACCACACAATGTGTATCACATTGTATGGTACATGATCACATTACATAGTATTAACCCCATATATTTAGTATGACCCCCACATCATGTAGTATTTATTTCAAATTAGGTAGTATTACAACGCAATGTGTGTCACATTCTATGGTATAAATTATACTCCTTATACCATACAATGTGATACACATTGTGTGATAATACCACCTAATGTGGTATTAGCGGCACCCTAGAATCATAAAATTGAACTTAACAAATTCTATGGATAGATAAAAACACCGATTAATATCAAAAAAATCCGACAAGAGCCTAATTCAATTGAAACAAACAAAATATAAATATGAACATGTTTGTATATATATATCAATTCAATTTGAAAAATGGATGTTTTATCTATTAAACGACATGTTAGATATCACTAACATAACACGGTCCACGCCTTAAAAGGGATTAAACTCTTGGGAAACAAAAAAAAATTAAAATTGTATGCAGACCATATTCCTTTAGCCTAGCACATATATAAATATATAGAACAATAATTAGGAGCAAATTGTATTTTCCATATCAAACTTTTGTTACTTTTATACAATCCATACCATACTTTTCAAAATGACACATTTGATACCAAAATTGATCAACATTTTTCACATTTCATTTGACCGTTAATTTTTGCTAAAAATATCACTTGCGTGCCACATGTCCATTTAAGTAAAAAAAAGGGGAGGGGGAATTAATTATAAAAAGTGGGTAGGTATATTGCAATTATCCCTCCTTCTTTCTCCTTAAAATCCTAAAATAAATCCTAAAACCTAAATCTTCAAACTCTAATTACTCGTTTAATACTTAACAAATTTGCTTAATTTTTTAACCAATAGAACCTATTATCGTGGGCAACATTTCCATGGAGTAATTGCAGCGGCCCTCGACGGTGGAGCTTTGCTCAAAGGGAGGTGCAGTTTTTCACCGTCGACGGCCATTGCAAATACCCCATGGGATATGTTGCTCAGGATCATAGGGTTCTATTGGTTTAAGAATTAAGCAAATTGGTTGAGTAATTAATTAATGATTGAAGATTCGGGTCTTTCAACCTACGCAATTTAAAAATTAGGACAAATTACTCAACGGATTGAAGAGATATTTTCATGTACGAGTTCTCAACGATAAGAGGAACAAAATCCCTCAACCATTTTCGACCAATGGCCACCAGAAGTCGGCGGTCATATGGGAGTAGGAAGAAGAAGATGAAAACTGCAAGTACCCCACCCAATTTTTAGATAACTGCACTTCCCCCCCTCCCCCCCCTCCCCCCCCCCCCTCCCCCCCCCCCCCCCCCTCCCTTTTTTTTTTTTACTTAATGTATGTGCCACGCATGTGACATTTTCTATAAAAAAAAAATTAAAAAATTAACCGTCAAACTAAATGTGAAAAAAATTGGTCAATTTTGAATGATATGGAATGAAATGTATAAATGTATTAATCATAAAAATTGCAATTCCCCCAATATTTAGACTAAGACTTGAACTGCGCGCGGGAGCTTTCGCATGGCCATGATCAACATGTCAGTATGTACTCGTAAAATTATTGCTGATCAATTAGTTATTTTGGTGTATATGGAGTAACTGAAACTTTTTTTTCTTATAAAGTGTGTATATATATTTACTTGTGAAGAATCTAGAATCACAGTGAAAATAGGAATTTAAATAGGAACAACACCAAGACTAATTAAGTTGCAATCATTTAATTTTCTACTTAAATTTCAACTCAAATTTTAATATTTAAAGTTCTAATAATTTCAAATTTGGTTGAAGCAAAGTTGGTTAACTGTCAATTCCAAATCAAAAATCCTTATCAAATTTAAGACTTTGCAAAAATGTAAATCATATCCGACCCTTTGACAACCCTACTAATTTATGCAGCACGCGTAAAAAAAGCACGAGCGGTTCCCTTCCTCGATCGATCGTTAACTTCATGCATTCCAAATTGGATGAAAGTTAAGGACAGCATGTAGAAGTTTAATGGTCACTTGGCATTGAAGGGAATTTTGTAATGTTGAAATTTTGATAATTGCACGAGGCTGGTTGGGAAGAACAAGGTAGAAAAACATCCCCTTTATTAGGATCCCAAAATCACTTTACAAAAATAGAGCAAAAATAAATGAGCTAAATTATTAATGCAAAGTGCAGGCCAAAAATTGTGCATGTGCCATTTCTTTTTCTAGTCTCGAATGAATCCCATGAACTCATTTACTAACTTTGTTGAATGTTTTGTAATTTAAGCTTGTTGATGCAGCATGGAGAGACAAACCTAGCTAGTGTTCAGTTTCTTTTGAACCATTCCATATGTAAACATAATTTACATTTTATTTGTTCGTATTCCCATGCGGGAAATAGATCATAGATCCGTAAAAAAAAATCGATCTTTTCTAGTTAATCGAAACGAAAATAAGTACTATTCCAAAACTCTTTTGTTCTTCTTCTCAATTTGTTCATTTTTACATTTTTTTCTTTTTTAGTGTTTTCTAAACGTTTCAATTTTTTATTTTTTTTATATGATAAAGATTCATGTTAGAATAATTATATAACAGTTTCTAAAGTTATGTGTGATTATAGTATAACGATAATTACTTAATACACTAAGACATGAATTGTTCGAGGCAACCATATATAATGACTTAATAATTTTTGTATTTTTAGTTCAGAAATAGTTATATATCTTTTATACTTTTAAAAAGATAAAAACTAGAATCAACGTACGTACTTTTTGATACCCCCTTGCATGGGTTTGAGTCCAAGAGAATAAAGCCCAGAGATACTATATGGGCCTAGAGTCCACACATATTGTCAGTACAAAAGGGCCCATATATAACGCAGAAAAAATATAATTTGAAAGTTTAACTAGGTATGTATGTCCTTGGTGTCATCTGATGAATGGTTTAAATGGAAATTTAAGTTTGTAAGTTCAAATTTGGCAGCCCATTACTATGTTAAATGGGTCGAATAGTGTTTGTTCCTATGGTCCTCTCTTGTTCCTTTTATTTTGAATAAATTTTTTTTTTTTTGGTTTCCGAAGGAATTTATTTTAAATAATGTTGAACCATAAGGAACAAAAATAAGTATATATTAAGACTTTGTGATAAAACATTATGCATGCTGACACAATTTATTACAATTATAAATTACTCGCCTTATTTTGGAAATATATTTTTTTACATCTCATTATCTTGTTCTCTCTATTGATTTGGCCCAAAAAAAGAAAAGAAATTTAAGTACATTTGTATGTTTTTCACTATTATTTATTTTTCTTTTTGGAAAGATAGCTAGTGGTTGTGAACAAATTTTGATATATTTGCTTCATAGGATATTAGTTTAAAGTAGAGAAAAAAAATTATTATTTTGATAAATAGAGTCTTAATTTTGAGATAGACAAAAGGAGAAAATAGCATAGATACAAGTTTGTACCAAAAAGGTTCATCACTGAGTTTGGAAGAGATAAGTAATCTTTTCACCAAAAATAAATCCCCAATTTTATTTTACTTTCCAAATAAAAAAAAAATACTTTAATTTATCAGTCCCAAGACAATTTGGTTTCTATTTTCTTTTGGGAACATTATATATAACAAAGCAAATACTTTTAAATTCTTATTAAAAAAAAACTACTTGTTCACATAAATTAATAATGTTAATCAACCACTATTTCTAAAATAAAAATTAGTCATAAATATTTTAATACGAGAAAAGAAATATTGAACTTTTGAAAATGGAAGTATAAAGTATAATTTAGAAAGTAGCGAAAACAATTGTTGACAACACAGGGACCACAAAAAAATAATATCGGAAAAGAAGAAGGTGAAAAAAGGTAAAAAAAAAACTTTTCCTCTAATCTTTTTCCATTTTTGGAGATGAAAATTGAATAAATTTTGCAAAATTATATGGCTATTTGTTGAAAGCGTTCACTGAGAGGCTGAACGCCGCATCCCTCTGATTTGGATGAACACATTGGCACTTGGCAGATATCTCAATAATTAAAGTACAATTAATTGTACAAATCTTCTTTCCTACATAGCACTTTTATATTTATTTATTTGGTACCTTCATTACACGAAGCTTTTTATTTATTTAACTTAGGTTTAAATACTCCTTGGTTTTGATGTTATGGATTTTGGTTGGAATTTTTAAAATATTAATGAAAAAAATAATATGTTATTTTAAATCTACTTTACTATAATTAATTAATATGTTTTTCTTTAAAAATATTGTCCTTAATTATATAACTTGAATTAAAAATGACAAAAAATGGGAAGGGAAAATTTCTGCATTTTGAACATGGTTACATCAAAACATCCTTTAATAGCATAGCTTTTGTGGAACCTTTTTTTTTTTTTTTTTAATTATACCCATAACTAGTAGGGATTCCGCTCTCTTTGTTGGTCCTCAAGCCAATGATTGAGAGAAAATTAAAAAAAAAAAAAAAAGGGGAAAAATATTTGTAGTTTTATTTTGTGGTGTAAATATATATTGGTGATAGATTTGCCGC
Organism: Penstemon barbatus; assembly: GCA_003313485.2. Lineage (NCBI taxonomy): Eukaryota > Viridiplantae > Streptophyta > Magnoliopsida > Lamiales > Plantaginaceae > Penstemon > Penstemon barbatus. The sequence goes on from CM064880.1 coordinate 69,070,845, forward strand.
GATTATCCCGGCAAAGGATTGATCTGGCAAGTGTCCTTGTTGTTTGTCCTAATGCAATAAGATATGACTGAGTCACAGGTCAGTAAGAGTACTACTAGTTACAATACAAAGAGCTTTGGTTGGGACTAGCTCTAGCTCTTTTTTTTTTTTTTTTTTTTTTTTTGAGAGAAAAGAGATGATTTCATTAATGATGTAAATCAGAGTTTACAATATCAAGAATAGAAGAAGGTAACAAATCCGATATAAACGAAGTAGTAGAACTTAATCTAGCAATCTCATGAGCTGCTCGATTTGCTTCTCTAAAGACATGCCGCACTTTGAAAACTTCGAATTCACTAGCCAGCCGTTTAATATCCGCAATAATATTGCCATAGGTTGTGAGAGACCCCACATCACCTTCAATAGCCGCTATAATATTACTCGAATCGCCTTCCAAAATGATCTTATTCCAATTATGATCCCGAGCAAATTCCAATGCTTTAAAAGCCGCCATCGCCTCAGCTGACAAAGGATCCAATTGCATTGGAAAGCAGGAAGAAAACCAATCCAAACAATCACCCGAATCAGATCTTGCAAGACCTCCCAACCCACAACAAGTAGCTCCAGCTAATGATGCGTCAAAATTAATTTTTATAACATGCAAAGGAGGCTTTTCCCAGTTGATATCACGTCCTTGGCTGCCCCCAAAAGCTCTTGGCTGGAGAACCTCCAATATAGCTCCTCTCAACACCTGCAGATAGCTCTTTGCAAAAGAAACCGTCTCCAAAGCCGAATTATTTGCATCCTCAAAAAACCTTTTGTTTCTAGCGTGCCAAATCGACCAGCAGATAACCATACAAAGTTCGAAATCTAATGTGTCCAAATCCTTCCTCATTTCAAGAAGCCAATCTAAAAAGGAGTTACTCTTCGGAAAATGAATAGACCATGGTATACCACTAAGTGCCCATACTTGCCTAGCGAAAGTGCATAGCGACATACAGTGGAGTGTAGTTTCCTCACTGCCATGGCAGATTTCGCATGTACCCCACTCCAAAATTTTCCGTTTCACAAGATTTGAACGAGTCGGTAAAAGATCCTTACACCCTCACCAGAGGAAAATTTTTAGTTTACTCGGAAGGTTCAAAGCCCACAACCATTTCCAATTTCCAGCATTGTTTGAAGTCGAACTGCTCGCTATACCCCCGGTTTTAGTTCGCTCTATACGTACAGCTAGATGATATGCGCTACGAACAGAGAAAGTTCCATTCTAGCTCTAGATATATAGTATCATCACATGAATTATCTTTAATTTCTAGCCAAAAAATGGACAAAATATATCATCACATTCACTTTTTTATTATTATTATTATTATTATTATTATAACGTTAACAAAACGAAAATCTTACTGATCACATCATAATTACTAATTAGAATACAACACCACAAATATATAGATCCAATGAAATGTCAGGGTCAAACCAACATATATAAATAAATGCTTGAGAGAGTTCACATAATAAGCAAGTTATGTATCATTAAAAAAAATAACTTAAAATTTATATATTTTTTTTTTACTTAAACATGCCTTAATCTACTTATATGTATGAGTTTAATATGATAAAATATATAAAATTGTCAAGTTATATACTTAATCCTTGACTAGAGCTCAATTTATTAATAATTAAAACGAGCTCAAATACTATTTTAACTCAATTACTCAATCAAATTTGAACAAGTTTTCCTTTGACATTACTCAACTCATTTGCTCTCTAAGTTTAAGTTTTTAAACAGGGTGAAAATATATATTGGACTTACCATCAGTAACTTTCACCGAATCCTGGTCAATTGATTTTAGAAATTGAATTTGGATTGGGTAGCATAAATACTGAGCTTGAATACGAATTGGGCTTCATAAATATAACAAACACCAAAAAGAAAAAAATTATTTCCAAAATATTATTTCCAGTAGAGGTGGCACTTGGGAAGATAAGTCTGGACTTGAGCAATATATGATGAAAAAATAAGCTGATGGGTCAAGTAAATAAGTAAATATTTCAGCTACTAAAAGGACTCAAAAAATCAAATTTATCTTTCACGTATAACTCTTGGGTGTCGAAAAGGATCATAGGTTGATGATTACACATGATCAGTTGGCCCAATCAATCTCGGCCTAAGGTTTATTCTTTGTTGGATTAGGCTGAATTAAGTTGGATCAACCGTTATATGGGTCAAGTCAAGCCAACCCATCTTTTATTCTTTGTTGGATTAGGATGTATTCAGTTGGATCAACACATATATGGGTCAAGCCAACCCTTCTATTATTCTTTGTTGGACTAGGACGAATTAAATGTGTACGTTTAAATATTATATTAAAATAAAATTAAGCTTAGCGGATGATGCAAAAATGCATTTCTTATTAGTTGTCTTTTTGTTACATAGATTAATAACTATATGCCATTTAGATTGTAATATTAATTAAGCTAATTTTATTTATGTATGTGAGAATATTTAAAATCGTTTTTCTTATAATTTCAAGAACATAAATTGCCTGAAGCTAAGAAATCATTCAAGAGAAAAATAATTAAGTCTAAGAGATTAGAATCAAGTGAAGAGAAAAATAAATAAAAATAAAGAAAAAAAGTGAAGTTAAAGGAGCACTCTAAATGTTTATTCAAGTTATTATTAGGAACCTTTAAATTAACAACCTTATTTGATTCTTTAGGCCATCTCCAGCCGAAGGGGGAGGCAAGCAACAGCCCCCCTTCGGCTGGAGAAGAACTCCCCCAGGGAGGCAATGGTTGGAGGCTAACGCGCATAACCCCCCCTTTTTTTTTTTTTTTTTTTTATTTTTTTTTTTTATTTTTCTTCAATTGCTCCTTCTTTCTTTCTTTTAATATGTTGCACGTTGCTTTCTTTCTTTCAATTGCAATTGACTGTATTGTATTATTGTAGTGCATTATTGCAGTGTATTATTGCAATATTGTCTCTGATTTTTGTCTTATTACCGTGCCTTACCTTTTTCTTTTTGTTATAAGTTAATTGTAGGACGAATTTATAAGTTATAAATCATGCAAGAATGTAATTTAAATGTATAAAAAATATATAAGTTAATTCACTATAGGTCTCGTTTGAAAATTTTAATTCGCTATTATTAATTTCTTTTAAGTTGAATGTTTATTGTGATATTTAACGTTATCAAATTCTTACTCCATTAAACTATATTAAAATTTGAGAAAATTGTTTTTTTATACCATAGGATAGGTTAACTTGCACTATTGGTACCATTTGATACGAAAATGCAAATTTGTTACCATATGATAGGTTTTCATAACAGTTTTGGTACCAAATCCAATTTTTATTATTATTATTATTATCATTATTATTATTATTATTATTATTATTATTATTATTATTATTATTATTATTGTTGTTGTTGTTGTTGTTGTTGTTGTTGTTATAGTTAAGTGAGAGTGGGGAAAGTTTGAGATTGAAATAAATATTTTGAATTGTTGGTTCGGCTGGAGATGACTAACTTGGCCAGACAGGCAGGCAAGCAGGCAGGCAGGCAGGAGGGGGCTATTGCCTGCTTCGGCTGGAGATGGCCTTAGGATTCATTCAGAAAAAAAAAAAAAATCAAAATTTTAAAGTGCAGTAAAACTACAAATATCTAGTTATCCAAATATATATGTTCAATAGGATTACACAAATATTAAAGAAATTCTTGCAACTCAACTAAATTTTGAGACAAAGAAATTAAATTAAAATACAGGATTGATTTCTCTAGCCTCCCATCCCATGTACTTTTCCATATCATTAACCCACCTCTACTCTACAATTAAAACCTTCAAATTCATTGAGACTAAATGTTAGGGCATCTCCTATGTATAAGGGGGAAAATGGATTGGGGGGTTTTTGGATTGAGAGGGGAAAAATTATGAACTTTAATGTGTAGAGGGGATAAAATGCAAAAACACCTTGAAGCTATGCACCCACCGCTTGAAGCGGTGAGGCAAGCCAACTATGGCTTGCCTTACCGCTCGCGGTGGGTCACTCGCCGGGCGGGCGAGTGCAACGCACTCGCCCGCCCAGCCAACAGGTGGCCGACACTTGTCGGCCACCTGTTGACCCACCTTTATTTTTTTTTTGTTTTTTTTGTTTTATTTATTTTATATAATAACAACTATATTAATTTTAAAAAAAAAAAATTATACCTTATTTAATAAAATGTAAGCCTTATTTTATCTTACTTTTATTTAATTTGTGTAATATTTTTAAAAAGTTAATTTTATTATAAAAATGTAACTTTTATTTAATAAAATCAAAGTATTTAATTGTTGTATATGTGCACCAATTTGAAAATCCCTTTAAAAGTTAATTATTAGAAACTCAAATTTAATTTAATTAATATAATTATTGGTTGTCAACTATTTAATTATTGTATTGTTGTGTTTTTTTTTTTTAAATATTGGTTGTTATTGTTATTATTATTGTCATTCTTAAATTATATCTTATTGTTATTAATTATTTATTTATTTCACATACGAGTTAATTTTTATTATTATTAGTATTGCTATTATTATTATTCTTATTATTAAGTGAGAGTGGGGGAATTGAGAATTTTAATTAAATGGAATTGATAGATTAATACATTGAAGATGACTTATGAAAATGAAAGGGGAAGCTGGACTTGGATTCAGAGGGGAAGCTGGACTGAGTGAGGGGAAGCTGGACTTGGACTGATCTATACATAGGAGATGCCCTAAAAGATAAATGTTTCGGTTAAATCTAACGAAAGTCACGACTTTACAATAGTAACCTTTGCCTTTGTATTAATATCGAAAATACCAGCACACACACAATGTTTTGACTATTGTGAAAATGTCAATTATATTATTCCAAAAATCATCTAGGTTATTGAAGTCTGAATTTGTTTTCATAAATTTTTCTTTAGACTTAAACTTAATTTTTCATACATAATGCTTGTTGAAGTAAGTTAAAAAATGAAAGTGAATATCATAAGGCCAATTTGACATGTTCAATATTCATTTATAATATTTGTTGCTAAAACAAATAAAAAAATGCAATTAGACTGAGATTATCAAAAACTAAAAAATGGATTTACGTAAGTAAATAAATTAGCTAATTAGTTGAATATTCAACAAAACTAAATGAGCAAATTTTTATAATCAAAATGAATTTGAGGAGGGCTAGGATTGTTAACCTTAAAATATACCGCTTAATAAAATATCACAGTCCACACCCAACCCACCTCATGATATTATTACACAACACATTTAGACACAAGCTTATGCATATGTAACGAATAAGGTTTACTTTCTTGTGCCATAAAACAATGAACAAACAAAAGTACTTGGCTTTAATTTTCATTTTTACATTTTAATTCAAATTTAAATATGAAAATCGGGAATTTTTTAAATCAGACGTTATAATAGTTCGAGAAATGAATTTATAATGTATAAATATTGAAACAACCACACGTGACAACGAAAAAAAATTTACTTATGGTAAAATAAAAAAGAATTATAAGTGATGACTAAATGTATCTAACATACAAAATAATTTTTTTATAGTATAATATTTAAAGTTAAAAATAAAATGTGATGAAATTGATACATAATATGGTAAGTCTGAAAATAAAAGATTTTCTTTTATTGCGTAGATAACGATTTTACCTATAAATTAAAGTATGTGAGCACACGAGTTCCACAAAACAAACGACAAATAAATAAATTCGAGATAGAATTCCACTCCCTTTCTCTTCTTCTACTCTAAACTCTTCGTTGCGGCTAGGGCTAGGGTTTCTCCAAACCTACTCTCTTTCTCTTTCTCCTTCTACTATCTTCGAACAATTTGTAGATCTGTAAAGTTCATCTAACATTAACGATGAATAAGGAGTTTTATTGAGGGATTTTTTCCTTGAATAATCTGAAAAGTAAGGGGTTTTGCTTTTGCTGGTGGCGGTATGGCTACAATCAATCCGTTTGATTTGCTTGGGGACGATGACACGGGTGATTTGACGCAGCTAATTGCTTCGCAGAAGCCGATCGAGCCTAAGAAAACCCTTGCTCCTACCGCCAAGCCTGCGGTGGCGCAGAATAAGGCGGCGGCGCAGCCTAAGCTCCCTTCCAAGCCTCTCCCCCCTACTCAAGCTGGTCAGCACTCTCATTCTCTCTTTTAAATTCTTAGAGACAGATTGATTTTTTATAATTTTATCTTTTTTTGTTTTTGGCCATCTGAGTACAATTGTTCTTATTGAATTGTTTTAGTGAAGCAGGCAAATAGTCAAGAGCAAGCTTAATAAATTTAGTAATTTGTTTTATCAAGGTTATCTGATAGCTTATTTGATTGATATGTTTTAATAATGGAAGAAATTGGTTAATTTTTTGTTGCTACTTCTTACGTTATCATGTGTAGATGGGACGTTATTATTTTATTTTAATAGAACATAGAGTTCAAGAAATTTGTTCAATATTTTATGTTTTTATGCAATCTACTTGTATGTCTGTTTTGTTTGATGGAGGCATACTGTGAGCTTCAAATTTTGGTGCTCTTGCAATACACTGCACTCTCTCCTCCTGTACCCCTTATAGTTTTGATTGGCTTATTATTGAATATTCATTCTTGACCTTTGTTCGGTTCCTATTTATATGGGATTTTCTATGTTCCCGATAAGAATGTAATGTAGAGGTTTTTGGGAAATTCTTCATTTCTTTACCCAGATATTTTACACAATGCAATAATGCACTAAAAAATCTAATGCCGAGAAGTTCCCTTTTTTTTTACCTAACATGGTGTATTAGTTGGTATAGAGCTTCCAAGTGACGCTTTATTTTCCTTTTTCTGTTGGAAGAGAAAATACTAGTAATCCTAGGGTCATCATGAAGTTTTCTATTTTAAGGAGATTGGTATGTTTGCATTTATTCTTTAAGCTATATTTAGAGAACATAACATATAATTAAGCTTTTCTAGTGTAGCCTTGCGGGCCCTTGAGAATCTCTCTTTTGTATAACCTATATTCCCTTTGCAACTTGAAAGTTTTATTCTTGTTACTTTGACACATATCCTTGCTTTCAGAGTAGTTTAACATGTGCAGGGGCATGATGCAAATCTTTGTCAGATGTTCCATATTCAGTTGTTGCCACCAAAATATTGGAACTTCTAATATGGTCTCTGTACTTAATACCATTTGATACAAAACAATTCCCTATAACTTTTGCTAGTTTTAATCTTTCCTTGCAGGATTTATTAGATTTTACGTTTTCCAGCTTATCATGATCAAATTTAATTACATTGATTTGTATGTCAATTTGATTTGGTCTTTCATGTTTTTCTTGTTCTAAATTATTTTCTCACTTATCTTGTTCATTTGAGTAGTCAGAGAGGCCAAATCTGATTCTGCACGAGGTGGTCGTGGTGGTGGACGTGGATATGGGCGTGGACGTGGTTCTGGTGGTGGCTCCTACAGAGACTCACCAAACAATGAAAATTCATATGGCAACAGGGAAATATCTGCTGGTCAAGGTGCATCCAATGAAGCTGGAAAACCTTCTGAAAGGCGTACTGGTTATGGTGGCCCTCGTGGTCCTTTCCGTGGTGGTCACCGTGGTGGATCTAGCAATGGAGAAGCAGGAGAAGGGGAATTTGACCGTGACCGTCCTCGAAGGCCATTTGAACGACGTAGTGGAACTGGGCGCGGGTACATACTATGTTTTTTATGTTGGTTTACATTCTCTAGCTTGTTGGTTACGTATTGACTTCACATTTGTTCCCAACATGAACTCATTTTATATGCAGAAATGATCTAAAACGAGAAGGAGCTGGCAGGGGGAACTGGGGTACTCAGACTGATGAACTCGCTCAGTGAGTATATCCTTATTGCCTTCGGCCTAATGCTTTATTAATACAGTGACATGAGCAATATGCTTTCCTTTTGAGTTACCTGTATCTTCCAATGTATTGTCTCTTTAACTACCTTTGCTTTTCTAGAGTCGCTGAGGAAGTTGTTAACGAAGCTGAAAATCTTCCGAACCCTGAGAAGCCCGCAGGAGAGGAAGATTCTGCAGCAGATGGAGACAAGGAAGCTGCCACTAATGAAGTTGAAGAGAAAGAACCTGAGGATAAGGTGAATTAATATATAAGATCCAGTGTGGTTCATATTATTCTGATTGAAGAAGGTTATTCTTCTCTTACTTCTTTTGAACCGTAGGTCTATTATAAATGATGTCTTCTTTTTTTATGCTCTTATATATGTGACAAATAGACCATGTGCAAGGTTTTTGTGTAGAACTGTTTTAATTGCTTATTGAATCTTAGCAACTTTATTTCACCTTGCCTCTTTGGATTATGTGTGGGGTTGAGTGCGGTATCACCTGCCTGGATTTATATTGATAGATATGACAAGTTATTCTTATTGGGTCAGTGGCCTGAATGACTAGCAGAATTTGAAGTGTCATGCTTAGTAATACATGCCGACCATCTGCATTTTCTAAAAGATACTTCCTTAGCCATTCTCGTATGTGAATGAATATACAACTTTACAAGTGAAATATCTGTTCCTATACTGCAGGAGATGACACTGGAAGAGTATGAGAAGGTTTTGGAGGAAAAAAGAAAGGCTCTACAGGCTCTTAAAACTGAGGAAAGGAAGGTTGATGTGAAAGTGTTTGAATCCATGCAACAACTTGCAAACAAGAAAGCAAATGATGAAATATTCATCAAATTGGTAATTTCACTTGCTCTCTCTTTACAAAATTAAATTTTTCTTGTCACTAATCTCCAGCCTACTTTCATGTGTCAAGTTAATAGGTAATTTACACATCGTCAACATTGTTTCTTTTGCAGGGCTCTGAGAAGGATAAAAAGAAAGAATTGGCTGAGAAAGAAGAAAGAGCCAAGAAGGTAAGTTTCATGCGAACATACTCACTTACACATACACATACACCCACGTATCTGTTTTCTATTTTATAAATTTATTTACTATACAAAGCTGTGGTCCAACATGATTTAGTACTTGTGTTATTTTGGGATGCGTTTAGTCTGTGAGTATCAACGAGTTTCTGAAGCCTGCTGAGGGTGAGCGATACTACAGTGGGGGCCGTGGTCGGGGCCGTGGGCGTGGTGGTAGAGGAGGAGGTTACAGTGGAGGCAGTGAATTAAGCAATGTGAAAGCACCTGCCATTGAAGATCCAGGCCAGTTCCCTACCTTAGGTGGCAAATGAGATGTTGTATTGTCTGTTCTTACTTTCCGGATTGGAGCTAAACTGGAATAATGAAGGGGTTTCTGTATCAAAACTTTCCTGAACAATTTTATTTTAATATGTATATCTTCATGTGATACCCCCATGTATTTCTAACTTTATCATGCTATGTTTTTTAGATTTTCTAATGTTAGGGGCATATGAACAATTAATTTATATCTCCAGATATTTTTCTTGCAATTTTGATTTGGATACATACATATTTAGCAACAGATTTTTAAGAATTAAGTACTTTGTGCTCGAGGAAAATATCTTTTATGATAGTCAGCGCATTCATCATGCATCTGAAGTGGTACGGCACAACAATGGCTACAGTACTAATAGTATATGGTACACCACGCCCATGTCCCTCACTCGGGCTCAACGGTTTATGCTAACACCAACTTCAAGGTCTCGAGATTGAAAACAAATTGCACCCTTGAATTAAGAAGGCAAGAAAACAAGGGTTGGAGAAAAAAAGGGGGGGGGGGGTTGTAGCAAGAAAGATATTGCGGGAATGAATGTTATTCCCTTGACGTTAATGATTGACTCTCTCACGTGAGCTATCGTCTAATGAGATAATCTTGATGAGTTGAAATTGGCTCGTTATTGTAAGATATCGTGAATTCGTTTTCAGATTTGAGATCTCGAAGTTGGTGACGACCATCGCGACTGAGAGTGGACGTGTGAAAATATTGTCCATCATCTTCTACCTTAATTTCCAAATTTTAAACATTAATGACAGAAACTTCAGATGCTTTTAACTTTCTCATTACTCATCGAAAAATCGATTATGATAACTGATGGATAGATAATTTCGGGACATAGTCTCTTTTCTCTTAATCTCTCTCTCACACACACAAACATACAAATACACACACTATTCTCAGCAGAAGGATCTTATTTGAATTTTATTTTCGTCTGTCATTATTTGATTTCTTCAATTATTAAAGCTTTGAAGGGTATTTGGATCTTATTGACACAAAATGATTGTATTTGATATTCCTATTGACTCTTCAATTTATCTAGTTTTAGTTGCTCTTTTTAGGCAATATATATGTTTCTAATTATAATTACAAATTAATGTTTTTTTTAAGGTTCATATTCTCTCCGTTTTTTTATTTGTGGCTTTGGAGGATTGTACACAAATTAAAAATTGTCATAAATAGTCATTTTTTTGAAGCAAAAATGGCAAAATATCATTTTAGTCATAATCTTAGCATTAATTACAAAAAATTAGTAAAATAACATTAATTTTACATTGAAAATTTTAAAATAACAAATAAAAGTAAACAAAAGAAATTTGCCAAAACGACAAATTAAAAGAAAAAACAAAGAGGATACTGTTTTGGGCTTTGGTTTTTTCTGGTTTTTTCCTTGAAAAGTGTTTACGAGTCAATGGAGAATGGTTGCCTTTTTTGGTGCATGAGAAGAGTTCTTTTTCTTCTTCTCTAATTTGCAAACACTACCCATTTATAATAGTTTTTCTCTTAAAATGCAAACACTATCCAATTTCTATTCTCTACTACTTTTAAGTGATTTTTCAAGAATCTATAATCTAAGTTCAAGCAATTGAAAACACCATCTTAATGGGTTTAAACTCTCGATTTATGTGGTCGAATTTTCGTAGTATTCATTCATTCATATGTATCTTACTTTAATTTGTACAGCAACTATACAAAACATAATCCGGCTATATACTATTCATTCATATGGGATTCGATCTTCTTTGCAATATAATATCCATGATCGGTTGTAACAATTCTATAATCTTTTTGAAATGATAATTAGATTGGAACATATATAAATGTGGTTGTTTAATTTTCTATTGTTTTAGACTTTTAGTATTTCAAGAATCCTAGTTCCAACTTGTTCATGATAGATTTGTTATCAAGGTAAATCTTACAGGCACATCATTACATGATGTGCTGTACGTTATAATTCTAAGTACAGATTATATGATGTTGGATGTTCTAATAGAACTTTTCACCGATTCATATTTTAGTTTAAAGAGGGAAAAACTCTAGCCATACATGTGATATGCATAACAATGTTCAATTTACCCTGTGATTTGAAAAAGATCCGTTTACTTCCTGTGAATATTTTAAAGGATCATTTATCTCCTTCAGTCGAAGAGTGCAACTCACTCGCCATCATGAAAAGTATTTTTGTAACAAATGGGGTAACTCAACAATAAAGTGATAGATAATTGAATTTGACTTCGCGTTGCAAATGAATTGGAAGAAGTTCCTTCTAAAATTTGTTATTGAGTTTATAAATTTTTTACGTAAATAGTTCATGTGAAGCTGTAGGGACCAACCTAAACTATTCTAGAAATGATTTTTGGAAATATGTCAATATGAAAGGACCTAGCTAGTTTCTATAGGCGGTGAGATAAGAAGATGACATGAAAAATAACTCCATAAATAATGAGAGGATGTGACGTACGGTATGTATTGCCTTTATCTTGAGTTATCATTTTCACCAACTCGTTTGGTGTGATAATTTTGTATTTTTTCACTATCAATTTCATCATCAGATTTGTCCTCACAACTTAAGTTTTCTCCATCAAAGGTAATGAATGACATTATCAGAAAGTGACATTAGATGGTGATCTATTTGTGTTTTCATGTGTACAAGTTCCGTTTCATAATTTTCCTCTTATATTTCCAGCAAAAAACTCTTCAAAGAAAAAAGACTCTGCTCCTCTATAAATCACATTAGTGTGACTAATAGTCTCACACACTACTTACTACATTATTTGTAAATTGAAATTGAGTTGAGAGTTAGAAAAATGGCGGAGGCAACCGAAGAAGCCACGACAAAGGTGAAGTCGATATTCATCTACCCAGTGAAGTCATGTCGTGGAATTTCCGTCTCACAAGCGCCACTTACTTCAAATGGTTATTTAAATTCTTCACTTTTAGATTAACATATTTCAATGCTATGGATTAAATTTCAATATCCTATGTGTTTGTTAAACGCAGGATTACGATGGGATCGATTATGGTTAGTCGTGAATTCCAAAGGCAGGATGTATACTCAGAGAGTTGCTCCAAAACTTGCTCTAATACAAGTAGAATTGCCGGTTGAAGCGTTTTCACCCGGCTGGGAACCGAACAAGACCTCGTTCTTAGGTAAATCTATACGTATTAATTGAGTCAAATAAGATTGCAAGAACTTTCAATTCATTACTTTTTTGAGTTAAATGCAAAAATATTCCATGTGTATTGTCTGATAGGCAAAAATCCCCATTTGTTGTTTTTATTAACAAAAAAAAAAAAACCTTTGTGTTCTTCTTTTAATAGCAAAAAAACCCATTTGATATTCTTTCATATATCCTAGGGAGGTTATTGCTAATATTTTAAGTGAAAATGGGGTTATTGTCAACTTTTAAAGTTAACACATGGGGATTATTGTCAGTTTTTTAGGTGAATAGGGGCGTTTTTGTGGGTATCATGGTCAGTCTGCTTGGGAGGGGTTTTTTCGTTAATGAAAATACAGATTTTATTTTATTTTATTTTTTATGCTTATTAAGCAATGCATAGAGGTAGCTAATTTCACACTTGCTTTTTTCTTAACAGTGATACGAGCCCCGGGTATAAACGAATTGAAGATTCCACTAGTTGAACCTCATTCAGTGGCCAATGGTGTCTCGGTATGGGAGTGGTCGGGTTCTGCCTTTGACGAGGGAGAGGAAGCTGCAAAATGGTTCTCTGATTATCTTGGGAAACCCAGTCGACTAGTCCGTTTTAATGAAAGTACGTATAGTGACTCAAACCAAATGAAAAATCCTAAATATAGTGATAATGATGTTTTTAAATTTGTGAATTTTCAGCATCAGAACTTAGGCCTGTAAATTCTGATTATGCACGAAGCCACTCGGTCAAATTTAATGACTTGTATCCATTTCTAATGCTATCCCAAGTAAGTGCAGTCTGAAAATGATCAAAATAATTGAACATAAATTTTGCCTTAGTAGAACTGCAATCAAATTTGGAATGTGATATATGTCACAGGAATCACTGGATGCACTAAATGATCGTCTTCCGGAGCCTGTGTCAGTTAACCGATTTAGACCAAAGTACTAAATGAAATACTCTTCTCAATGTCACATTCCAAACATATAACTTAGATGGACATACATATCACATTAATTTCCCATTGTACTATTGACAGTCTTCTTGTTGATGGTTGCGAACCTTTTGCTGAAGATTTGTGGGACGAGATCAAAATAAACGACTTAACTTTCCACGGAGGCGAGCTTTGCTACCGCTGTAAGGTAAATTAATTTGCTTTAACATCTTTTATTTTGCGCGCCCTTTCCTTTGAAAAAATGTCAATACTTTTTCCAAACATCTGCAGATTCCAACAGTTAATCAAGAAACCGGAGAAGTAGGATCTGAACCAACTGCGACTCTCACAACGTTCCGATCCGACAAAATATTGCGTCCTGATAAGGAGAAACACCAGGGAAGGGTATGTAAACTGAGATAGATATAATCTAAATTAATGGATTTTTGTTGCTTACGATCCACGATCAGGGGTGGAACTAGACGAATTTCATTTTGGGGGTTGGGGGGGGGGGGGGGGGGGATGGCCCCCTTACCCCCCTGATCACGAACAATCTTGGTAAACTAACTGAACATTAATGTTTTTGCGTTTTGGAAATATAGGTTTACATTGGACAGTTACTGGTATGCACGAATTATACGCCAGAAACGGGGAAGGTAATCCGAGTTGGTGATACTGTTCGTGTGTTGAAGACTTTCTCCTCTTATGCCGAGTGTCTGATTTAATTAGCAGCTTCAACTGATGATTAAGTCATTACTTAAAATTATAGTATGTTATGAACAACCTATATGTAATGTTATTGCTGTTTTATGATATTGAGTATGCAAAATCTTGTGATATTGTAAGGTCATGTTTTATTATATATCTTGAGATATATCTCAATTCATGCATGCTTTTATGGAAAGCTTTTCCTTTTGTGTAACAAGAAGGAATGATGAACAATAGATCTATAAAATGTTTATTGCCTATGATTCCCCTTTAATTTTTAAATATTCGGCACAATATCCCATGCTAAAATATTATGGCATAGAATGCTCGTGTACTACTAAATATTCGGCACGAAATCCTCTATCCGTACGAAGTTTGGCAATCTATTTTGTACACATGAGAGATTTCATTCATGTTGAATAATCAATCATACTATGCCATACATGAGGATTTTATGTATTTAACATTTGACACGGTGATTTCGTGCAGATTTTCTATGTAACTCATGTAGGTATATTGCATTTTCCTCCAATCTTGAAGCAATGAGAGTAAATTAGTAATAATTTGGTAGATATATAGTTGGTCTAACTTCGCTCAAAATTTTTGATAATTGCTATATAAGGAACATTTCTTAATATTGAATGCATGTGAAGCTTTTTAATCTCCACAATTTTCTATTCATAAAAAAAATGTGATCCCAAATTGCATTGATTTTGCTTGCACTTCACCTCACCGTCATTCCTTAAAAATCTCAAAATTCACACATCAACCATTGGATCTAGTACAACTTTTTTGCCCCAAACAATGCTTGTGCTCTGTGCTGATCCCTCTGGATAATCCTACTTCCATTTAGACATAGAGGTAGCACTAAAATACTAGATGAAAATTAATGATGAAAAGAACTAAGATATTCTAGATAATTAATTAATAGTTTATTGAGGTTACTTTGTTATTAGTAACAAGATTTTTATTAATTTTAATTATTTGGAACTTTTGATAACTTTTATTGGTTTAACTTTGGTTTTTTCTAATGGTCAAACGAAATTTTAAGACAAACTATTATCCGACCAAAATTTGATTCTATTTTTTTCTTTTCACTATTCATGACATAATGATTTATAATGAGGGACCTAGAGTTACTGATTCAGGTCCATAAATTTTAAGCACAATAATGTAGAAATTTGAGAAAGTGTAAAGCTTTGTAGCTTTCACCAAATCTCCCCATCATATTTGTTCCCTTCATAAATGCCTTGACCAATAATAGACATAATTAATGTGATGCCTGAATATACTCCCTCCGTTTTTTTTTAATTGTCGCTTTGGGTTGGTGCACACAAATTAAGGAATGCAATAACTAACCACCTTTTCAAAACAAAAACCCAAAAATACCCTTTTCACTATATGATTAGAACATTTATTACAATCATTAAAAAGAATCATTAAATAAGGGCAAAATTGGAAGAAATTACATTGATTTCCTAAAGCGACAAATAAAAGGAAACAAACAAAAGTTGCCAAAGCGACAATTAAAAAAAACGGAGGGAGTAGTTTCTTGATATTTATTTCGTCCTAATATCTTATGAAATTAAACTTTGGGCCATCTCTAATGGTGGGACCCTCGGGGCTTCGAAGCCTTGGGGCTGCCTCTACCCTCACCCCGAGTCCTGTATGGTTGTCTTCAATGGCAGGGCTTCGAATTTGAATTAATTTCATTCTAGATATTTGCCCACTCTCACCCATAATTTTAGTTTTCATTTTGTTTTTAATATTAATATTAATAATACTAAAAATTATTATCTTAATATAATTAAATTATTAATAATCTTTAAAATTGAAATTAACGTGAGTAAATAATCATAAAATTAAAATTGATACATAAAAAGAAATACAACAAACAAGAAAGTAAATACAAGAAAGATGATTAAATAAACGACAAACACAAAAATATAATATTTTACTTTCTCCCTTGAAACTAGTCGGTTCCTTCATTCGATGTACCTCCAAATAAGTCCCGAGGAAGATTTTTTTGTTGTAATTCTCTTCTTTGTTCTTCCAATACGCCTTTGTATCTGGAGTGAATGAAGAGCAGTTCATCGACATAATCAGTTCCTCTCTTGACATTTTCATTGCGTCTTTTTTATTCGAAAATTTTAAAATATATAGCCACCGCCAATATTGTAATTAAATGATTAAATTTTTAATTACAATAAAAGAAATTAAAATAAAATGTTGAATTTAATTATTAATGATTTGTCCATAAATAAATTTAATTACAATTCTAATAAATTATTAATGATTTTAATTTTAAAAAATTTAAATTTTATTATATTACATAGTTCAATTAAAAATTGGTGACTACATATATTTATTAAATATTAATAAATATACAATAAATATACAAACAAATTTTATTAAAAACATCAATTCCACAAATTTAATTTAATTAAGGAGGAAAGTTTAATATTATTAATTATTTATTTAAATAATTAATTTTTTTCCTATTTAAAAAATTAAATAAACAAATTTATAAAGAAATTTAAAAATAAAACCATTCAGGGGACACCAAGGGTTGCATGAAAATACGCGCCCATCTCCTTCTTCATCTCGTCCACGCGAGCCCCGACCGCGGCCCATCCCACCCCACCCCCGAGCCCCACCCACTGAAGATGACTTCTCCACCCAGCCCCGACCTCGGGCCCCGCCCCTGAAGCACCATTGGAAATGCCCTTGTGTTGCACTTGTATTGATTACTTTATGTAAATTTTTCTCAATATATATTAACAACATGATTAATGGTGTCTTTCTTGAAAACAAATAAAATAAAACAATGAAGGTAATATTGGTCACATGCAGTCAATGGACCCGGGTCACCCTGGACCCGACTTGACACACCAAATTTCACTCGTAATTTTTTTTTCTTTTAATCAATGGCAAGCACTGTCGTGCACATAATTTGCAACTAGTTTTGTTTTGGCTTCATATTTTTTTATTAGTTAAACGGTGATTACATCGTTATATAATTAAGTACGGAGTATATTTGAGTACTAATCGTAATTAAAATAATTCAATTACGACTAATTATTGCATATGCATGAGTATTGAGTACATCAAATGAATTTGATTTATCTTCCGTGCAAGCAATTTGATTTAATAATATTATGGACACCAAATTAAATGTACTCTAGTATAATACGTGCGTGTCATAATTTCACCAACTGGATGAACAATAGATACATTAAGATACAAAAATCTTAATATATATAACGAATCGGAGGACCATTTTTATCTTAACGTAGAAGGAAGGAATTATGACCATGCACTTATTTTCTATATAAGTTGGAAGAAAAATTGAGCTATGGCCATCACTTTTTATTTTCTTATTTCTGTGGTCGTAAGTTCATAATGATTATATATAATATGCCTCATAATTAATTCCCTAGATCAATAGTTGTAATTTTTTACCATTTTAGTGGATTTTCATATTTTTCTAACAACCTTAAACGTGAATCGAATAAATATATATATATATATCAAATTACTTGTAAGATCTTAAATTATGTGCAAATTTGAGAAATGGGTCAATTTTAGTTCCAAGTTTCAATTAATATCGATCCCGTCACATAATGTTACCCATCCTTAGTTATATATATATATATATATATATATATATATATATATATATATATATATATATATATATATTACATAATTTAATACCAAAAAACATCATTATGCTATGTGGCGATGAGCTAATCAAAATGATATATATTACATGTACTTAGGAAGCAAGATTTATTTTTTACTGATACTTTAATATAAAATATGTTAAGTGATATATATTAAATGATTCATCTCTCTAACAACTTAAGCTTTTAAATGAGTTGGTCATTCAATATGCTATCAGAGCTCAGGCCAAAAGAGGTCCTGTGTTTGAATCCCTCGGCCACCAATTTCTAAATTCCACGTGTGAAGGCTTGAGTAAAAGAATACCACCAACACGTGAGGGGGCGTGTTAAGTGATATATATTAAATGATTCCTCTCTCTAACAACTTAAATTTTTAGATGAGTTGGTCATTCAATAAAATAGGAAAAGAGAAAGATCACATTTTTTTTCAGAACATGTCAAAAGGGAAAAATAAAGCATTGTCACGTGAAAGTCATAAGAACCCCAGATTGAGTGTTGTCTACTCTCTTTCAATTTTTAGCAAAATCAACTGCTCCTTTTTTGTTTGCCTCACAAAAGTTTGCAAGTATTTTCTAACCATTGACATATTATATCTAGTTTTTTTGGCAGATTTGATATGTCTAATTGATTTGTACATAGGTATATTATCTTTATGTGACATAATAATGAACAGTTTACTTTCCTCTTCATGAAAGTGTTTTGTTCACGCTACAAATTTTATTTTAACGTAAAAAAATGACTAATTAATCCTACTTGAAAAAAATAATATGAATATTTTATCCCTTGTGATATTGTCTAATTAATATTTTACCTCATTGTAATACTGCCTAAAAGGCACTTTAATTTACCCATTGTCAAAATACAAAAATCAGAAGAAAGGTAATGTGCTCTTTTACCAAACCACATGAAATTTAATTAATGTCTTCTAACAATGACTTGGGGAGGGAGGTCATTTGACAATACTATAAAATTCTTACATGGCTCTGATTTGGCAGCACTATGTAACTATGATTATCAGTCATATGTAATTGTTCACAAATAAATCTTGTTTTGTCAATGACTTTGCATGGTACAAAACTCAATTCGAACTGTAACTTCTTTTCCTATCAGTGAAAAAAAAAACATTACTCAGCAGGCAAAGAGTCAAACACCACAATGTTGTCTTATAAGTATTAATTCAGTTGACAAAATTACCCCATAAAATCACTAAATTAAAGCAAATTCAGATCATTCTGGGCTCAGTTGGGAGACTGAGCTGATAAAACATGAGAGAACCAAAAAAAACTAATATGGGTCATGCAATCTGATCTTGACTTTTTGGAGGGATCCTAATAGCTACTTTGGGACAACATTTTTTTTTTTCAAAAAAAAAAAAAAAATAAGAAAAAATCTTGCCCTTCCAAATCGCTGCTTTGGGATACAAAAAAGTTCATGCTCTTCCTAATCGAGATTTCGAAAAAAATTAAAATAAAAATTTGCTCCTAATCGCAATTTGGGCAATTTTTTTCTACTCGTCCGTCTATTTTTAGGTCAAATGCATTCTCAAGAAAAGTCTTTTAAAATTCCCTATAATATTTAGAATCATAACATATACCATGCACCTTGATTTAAGGAAAATTGTTGAAAACGTCATAAAATGAATCAGTGATTTTGAGTTTTTGTTTCAAACTATATCATCACCGAATTTCATCCCATTATAACTTTTTTTGGAATATCGTCCCACCGTTTATGAGACGAAAATTATGCATATTTCCGTTAAATTATCACATGGCTGCTTACGTGTCATGACGTGACCAATTTTGGGATGAATAATTATATTATATTAAAAAATTCGTATCAAACATATTACAAGATTGGACAGACATTTCTATTAAATTAGAAAATTTAATATTGAGACTAAATTCGTGCAAAATGATAAATTACGCGACGAAATTCGGAGTTGATATAGTTTGGGACGAAAAACCAAAATTAATAATTAATTTGGAGCAATATTGCGAAAAAAATATTAAATTACGAGACCAAGTCCGGTGAGGTGATATAGTCTAAAAAGAAATCTAAAATCACTGATTAGTTTGCGACATTTTCTGCTATTTTGCCTTGGTATAATAATATATACTTGTTAAGGGACGTGCTTGGCAATGTCTTAAAGTTCAGGGGAGTTCGATGTTAATATCCCGAAATATAGTATGCATGCAAAGTTTGCTTCAATAGCAAAAGAAACCCACCACTTTTATATCTCCCAAAGGAAAGACCAAATTTTCCTTCTCAACTTTATTGACAACCCACGCGTGTAGGCCATGACCATACCTTGAATTGCTTTTGATAATTATGGAGGTAGTAAGTATTAACCACGCGCAAAGTACAAAAATAGAAAAATGAATTAGAAGTTATTTTGGATAAAAAAGACGAGATGTAACTCTTGAAAAAATTTGAAAATGTCGAAATGTTTGGGTTTGTTTCCACTTTGAATTTTTAAATAACATGCGAAACAGGGGTTTTTGCACTTTACACCCCCGAAACATAGGAAATAGGCACTTTGCACCCTCGAAAATTAAATTTGGCACTTTGCACCCTCTTTCATTTTTAGCCATAATTTCAAGGGCAAAATAGGTAATTCAATTGTAAATTTTTTGCACTTTGCACCCCCAAAACATGAGAAATTAGCACTTAACACCCTTGAATTAAGAATAAATTAACAACTTGCACCCCCAAAACATAATAAATGGATATTTTGCACACCGAAACATAAATTTAACACTTAACACCCTCAAATTTTAAAAAAAAACTCAAATCTATGGATATTTATATTGGTGAAAAGAAAGATGGAGTGAGAAATGAGTATTCTAGTATTTATAATTATATTTTGCAAAATTTAAGAAAAAAAATGACTTACCTATTTTGCCTTAGATGTTTTTCACCCTCGATGGTCAACTTTGCAGGAAAAAACGAGGGATTTGAGTTTTTTTTTTTTTTTTTTTAATTTGAGGGTGTTAAGTGTTAAATTTGTGTTTCAGGGTGCAAAATGTCCATTTATTATGTTTTGGGGGTGCAAGTTGTTGATTTATTCTTAATTCGAGGGTGTTAAGTGCTAATTTTATTTCGGGGGTGCAAAGTGCTAATTTCACATGTTTTGGGGTGCAAAGTGCCAACAATTTACAATTGAATTACCTATTTTGCCCTTGAAATTTTGGCTAAAAATGAAAGAGGGTGTAAAATGCTACATTTTTCATATTTCGAGGGTGCAAAGTGCCAAATTGAATTTTCGGGGGTGCAAAGTGCCTATTTTTCATGTTTCGGGGGTGCAAAGTGCAAAAAACCCTGCTAGGTAAACATAATATATTTTTAGCTCTTAAAGTATGAATTTTCCTACTAGGTAAAGAAAAGTAAGTCAAGAATATTAAAAATAAGCCTTTTAACTCTAAAAATACAAATATTCATTTATTTTAGTTTTATTTGTTTCCTCTTTCATAAGTATCTTTAGATATATATATCTTTAATCTCTTCAACAATCCATTGTTTTTCAACCTATTATAAATATAATTACGCTTGTATTATGGTAAGCACTTTATTTAGAGATATCCATTTTATGAAACTCAAAATAAAGAAGGTTTATAATCATCAAAACTTAAGAAAAACTTTTTGTGATATTACCGACCTTAAGGGTACGTTTCTATAATTTCATCAGATCTTAAGGGAGATAAAAGTTTATACTTCCTCCGTTCCAATTATCTTTATCTCTTGGTATAATTGACCAGTCGACTTGACTAAATTTATAAATATTTTAATAAATAATTTAATTAATATATTTTATTAATAAGTTGATAATATCATATGACATCATATATATATTAATATTTAAAAGGTCTAATACATCATAAATATGAATAATATAATATGATAAGTCACTTAAAAAATTGAAAAGTTTGATCGAATACTGTAGCAAATAGAACAAAATAAATGAAACGGATGGAATTGTATTATCAATGGGGCTAGTCCACAGCTTCTGATTGAGAAGGGAGGAGAACTTATATAAATTACCGTAATAATTTAGTAAAACCATAAATAGTACTCAGTAAACAACAACAAAATTAAATAAATCCAGATCATTATCTATAAAAATAATAGTCTCTCTCTCTCTCTCTCTCTCTCTCTCTCTCCTGGTTCTTCTCTCTAAAAACAAACGAGCAGGCCACTCAACTCAACTCAATTAAACTGAGCTAACATAAACAAAACCAGAACCTCCATTTCTAGGGAGAGAAAAAGCTAAGCATACAACAAAGCGAGAGAGTTAATAATTCGGTGCATTTCTTTAATATATATAAATCACAAGATATAAATCAAGTTTCAACTGTATGCATAATGCACACATGCAGACGAACCGCAAGAATAGATATAGAGATCAATTTCACAGATCTTGAAACCCTAACAAAGAAATCTACCGTTTCTTGATAGTGAACTGTTCGAGAATCAGCTCTACCGTTCAATCGGATTCCTTCGCGATTTGAATTTCATTGCGTTAAAATCGGATTAGAAGAAGCTAATTGTAAGAATCTTGTTTTCTGAGTTCGGATTATCGATACATAAGTTGAGAGAATGGATGATAGAGGAGGAGGAGGATCGTTCGTGGCGGTGAGGCGTATTTCGCAAGGCCTCGATCGCGAAGGTTCCTGTCATACTTCTGGTATATTCCTATTTTTTTTTTTCAATTTTTCTTTTTCTTTTTTCTCTTTCTATCTTTACATTGTTCACCTAACTTTATATCCTCATTTTCGTTCTTTCTCTCACACACGCACACTCTCTCCTGTGTACGCGCGTGCCTGTGTATGAATAACAGGATACACGTGTGTGCACCGAATGTTCTGGAAGTTCTGGATCCGTGAATTGAAAATTTTTGCGTTAATTTGATGCTTAATTGTGTTGAAGTTTTTGGTTAGTTTTGTATTTGCTGTTTCTGATTTCATGTGCAATATTTTATACTCCATATGGTAGCAATTGGGAAAGTATTTGTTCCACAATTTTTATTTTTATTTTTGTTTTCATTTTTATGTTGTGTAAGCGTGTGAATAAATTTTTCGGAGCTCTTGATATACTTAACCAAAAAAAATTATGTATGTGTCGAGGGACCCAGGATATATTGCACGGACTTGGAATTAGTGATAATTTTAATTTTATTTTACCGTATCAAGCTTGCTTTTGGGATGTACTTTTAAATCCTGATTCTTTTTGCTGTTTTGAGTCTGATACAGAGTTGTTTCTTCTTTAATCTTCTTATTTATGTAGATGTGCTGATATATGTAGAATTTTAGTGATTAGCAGGTAGGAAAAATACAATAAGCTGTCCTTATTCTTGTTGTGTTTACTGATTAAAAGGAGAAAAGACTGTTGATTGAGGTTTTTGAATCTTTGAATGTGTCTGGTGTGGTGTCTGTATAATTTTCTATATGATTTGTATAAAAGTATTAAAAATCTTTTGAGATGAGAGTATGAAATTATTTACTGTTTTCCTGGCATTCTTTTTTTTTTTTTTTTTTTTTTGTTTCAAAGTTAGACTGCTTAACTCATAAAACATGAAATGATTTAATTGTAGTACTACATTTCTAGCAGGATTTTTGTTTAGAGGCATTTGGTTGTGGGTCATATAATCTGACTTCATGATGCATTGAGTGCATGTTTGATCTAATTGAGTGTGTTGCATTATTATGTAACACGTTCTGTGAATGGTTTTTTTTTTTTTTTTTTTGTTAGCTGATAAGTTAAATTCTTAGCTTTGATATCACAGTGTGCATGCTAATATGCTATAGTCTTTATGTGAGGAAGCTGACTTCTTTTCTGTCTTTAGCTGATAAGTTAAATTCTTAGAATATCGTATACACCAATGACAATGAGTTACTTGAGAAAATATGCAATATCTTTTTGTTACAGCGGAGGTGGTGGCAGGATCTGCTGCATGGCTTGGCAGAGGCCTCTCATGCGTTTGTGCTCAGAGAAGAGACAGTGATGCTCGCCCATCATTTGATCTGACACCTGCACAGGTACTATTCTGCTGGGTGTTGTATTATTTGATTGGTTCCCACTGCTTGTTGACTGAGTTTTGTAGCCCAACATTGTATTTCTAAGATGAAGACGTGTATGTAACACATAGTTTGCTATGTATAGCTTTTTCTTTCATAATGCAGCATATTTTTTTTTCAACAACTGCGATGCATAAAGTGTGTCTGGATATATTAACCTTAAACGTACAAAGGGTAGCAGTTTGTTATTCTTTTTGTTCTTATGACACCTGATCACTGATCGCTGCTTTTTTGTCAGGAGGAATGCCTGCAAAGGCTACAGAATCGTATTGATGTTGCCTATGATAGTTCTGCACCCGAACATCAGGTATAGCTCATAAAAGTGCTATGCATTTCTTTAATGTCGATAACATATGGGCCGTCTTATGCGTTGTTCTTAAGATACATATGAACTTTAAACCTGCTTTTTTTCTCATCTTATTACTTTCGTTTACAGGAAGCTTTACGGGCATTATGGCATGCTGCCTTTCCAGGGGAGGAACTTCATGGTTTAATATCAGACCAGTGGAAGGAAATGGGTTGGCAGGGAAAAGATCCATCTACAGATTTTCGGTATTGCATTGTTCTATTGATTCTTTAGATCTCTTGTAATAAATATGCCTAACTCTTAGCCACATTATTTCTTGTAACTTTTAACAAGTGATTTTTTCTTTTAGGGGTGGTGGTTTCATATCATTGGAGAATTTGTTATACTTCGCGAGAAACTTTCCCGTATGTTCACTCTCTCCCCCGTCAATCTATTTCTCTTTGTGAATGTGCATGTGTGTGAGCACAGTAAGATGTTTGAGGTCAATCTTTTGTGACCCTGATTGTAAAATGGGCATAGTGTAATTGAGTTTTTTTTTTGGTAAATGCATTCTGTGCCTTATTTGAACTATATAGTTCTGTTATAACTTATTTTTTCAAATACCTTTCGGTGTGTACTATATGGTTCAGCATGTCAAACAAGAATGGCTAGGTTAGGTTCTGTCTGCACATTTAGTAAATTGATAGAAGTTGTAGGAAACTAGTTTCACGTGACTTCTTGTATAGCTTCCATCGTATTTATTTGCTGAATGTTCATTTCATGAACTTGAAATTAAGTCTCTCTTTTGGAACATGTTCGATTATTATATGCTTTTGTTAACACTTAAAAAACATGCTTGAATTAGTCTCGGGTTGCGATCAGTGTTAACTTATCAAGATGAAGTTACCAGTTGAAATCCTGGTCTGATTTGTATATATGGTGAAAAATTTGCTTCGTATTGAAACTTATTAATAGCGATATAATTAAGGAAGAATCATGCATTTTTTTTCTTCAAATTATAGAGTCTGCATTTAGCTGGATTAGATGGGGGCATATTTGCCTTATATGGAGCCTCTTGGTAGAAATATTCAAAGTGTGTTTGGACATGTTATATGCCCAGATAAACTTTGTTTAGACTAAATTTAGAGAGGCAAAGCAGGACTAATTTTAGAGAGGCAAAGCAGATCACACTACACGAAATATACACACGAGTTCTGTCCATTCACTAGTTTCACAAGGCATTCCAAATTCATACTGTCTAGTATATCTATGTCTTTTTTTGTTCTGTTCATCTAAATATAGTCTTTAGTTTTTCATTTCAAGGATATATAAGTTTACATTGCTCTTAAAAACTTACCAATTTTTTTTCTACAGCAATCTTTTCACAGTCTTCTACGAAAGCAGGAAGGTGATCGAGCATTGTGGGAATACCCGTTTGCTGTAGCTGGTGTCAACATCACGTTCATGCTTATTCAGATGCTTGATCTTGAAGCATGTGAGTTCAATGTTTTGGGGAAAAATTGTCAACATTTAACCTTGAAATGTTTTTCCTTTTCACTGTTTCTTTTGAACTGTACGTCATCTTATGATAAAAATATGTTCTCGAGTGAACAGAACTGAATTTCTCTTTTCCATATTGTGAATAAAATTTTGGTAGACTGCAGCCAATAGGTCTTCAGTTTGACTTCTTATCCACACAGAAGCAGTAAATGAAAGAAGTCTTTGTTGTTTGTTCATTTGCTAATCTCTTGCCTCATCTTTGCAGTTAAGCCCAGAACACTTGTGGGAGCAACCTTCTTAAAGTTTCTTGCAGGTAGTTATTTGTGTTTTCCTATCAAATCTCTAAGAAACCTAGTTGAACTTCGTTGAGAAAAAAAAACGCAGGCTATTTATTTATATATTTCTACACTTCAAAGCTCACTAAATTGATAGACTTGTGCTTTGTTGAACTTCCCTATTTTTCTGAGTTTTCTGCTCAGCGATGACTTCTTCCCTTTTCTTGACAGAAAATGAATCGGCATTCGACCTTTTGTATTGTATCACATTCAAGCTAATGGACAATCAGTGGCTTGACATGCATGCCTCATACATGGATTTTAATGTAAGTTTGCTTCAGTTTGGTAGAATTGGTTGAAAATCATACCAAGTAATACACAGGCTTCTCCGCTTAAATCATCGTCTTCTTTTGAAATTTGTTGCTAGGTCTTAGTCACTTAAAGATGTGTTTGAATATAACAGACTTGAACACATTAACTATGTTTCTGTTCCTGAAAGTAACAGAAGTTGTCATTTAGTAGGCAATGAGCTTGCAAGGCATAATTGTGTATTTTGGGGTCGTAATTTAGTCCTTTTGCACTTCAACCAAGATTTGATACTCAATACCACGTTGACTTGACCTTGGAAAATAAAAAGGAAGTTGTTTATGATCCGTGGGATTTCATGCTTTAATGATTCGTGTACCCCTTCCATGGCAGAATGTGATGAAATAATTTGATTTCGTTAGTTGGTTTTCCATTGCATCATATTATGTGTTTTATTTAGTTTTGCTCAATTTATATCTTATGATTTCTTTTCCATTTTGGATCTTCCATGGCAGACTGTGATGAAAGCCACTCGACGTCAGCTGGAGAATGAGCTTCTCTTAGAAGACATTACACTCCTTGAAGAATTGCCCTCCTATAGCCTACTTAGTCGGTAGCCATCATAAAATTTGAAGGACTGAATCGCCATTTTCTACACCAAATTTGTTGTTAATGAATTGTTATCTACTATTCGAACTAGATTAATGAAGTGTGGGCTTTCCAGCTTTAGGTTGTAGTAGGGTTTGGGTTTTGTGATTCTCGATTGATTATTATTGATGGGAGGTGCGGAAAAGACTAGGCAATTCTGTATAATGCTGAGGCAAGTAAGTAGAACTCTTGTTCTTTCCAGCTCAGAAATAGCGAAATTTTGATGAAATTGAAAGGCATGTGTTCTTTCTTCCCTGTTAAGTGATTTACCCACTTTTTGGAGGGATGTGTGATGACATTAATGATGTAACTTCATATGCAACTGCTACAAACTAACTAGTGTGATACTGAGAACATTACTTATTTCTTTATGATCTTTATAGATCTGTCATTCATGATTTGTCACAAGAATCCTAACATAATAGTACAGTTTAATCACTAGTTATACATGGTTGTGGTTCGATATGACTAGTATATCCGTGAGAATTTGGTATACGGTAAAAATCTTATAATGTGATCTAAATGCGTGTATTTATGAATTGTATTATTTTGAGTATTACTCAGTCACTTTTTCAATTTTACCAGTTACCACACTTCCGTGCTTGCTCTTGCATCCGAACTGTGACTTGGTTGTGAATATTACACAGGCACCGTGAATTGGTTACCTGGCTACCTAGATGTAAAAAATACGCATACACTAAATTTAAAAAATAAAAAAAGGGTAATTTCACCAACTCAAAAGAGTGGTAAAACAAAATCAACTATGGGTAACACCCATCACAAAAAACATTACGAGGAAGAGGAAATGAAAGAAGTACAACGTAAGGGTCTTCTCAACTCTAATCAACGGCAAGATTATAAGCTGTAAAATTGGTATCTCGAGTGATGCAATGGAATCTCAATTGTTATGGGTCCGAATTTTAAATGGCTTTGTTAGTTGCTTCACAAACAATGTAGTACAAAGATTCTTAGTGGCATTTTCTCTAATGAGGAAACAATTCCTAATTGCATTTGATAAAATACATTAGGCATAGTTTCAATAGTTTTTAGAGCTCCTACAGCATAGGAAAAATATAAACTGTAATAGTGATATGATTCTTTCACAAATATTGCAAGCTCTCAAAAACAACAAAGTTGTTTATTTTAATTAAACAGAAACCAATTATTTATGTTCCCATATTGCTAAATATTTATTTGACAACTTATGAACTCTTACCATCTGGGAACTAATCACACCAGACAGCTTAACCTTGTAAGGACTGCAAGTGTCGATGTGACTCTCCTGAGTTAATTATGCATCAAAACAGCTTAAGCATCTAAATTTTAAATAACAAAATTATCAAGTTCCGCAAGTGCTTCCACCAATTCGACGAAGGCAAATTAAAATAGAAACACAAGGTTCTAAAAACTCAATAATACAAAACTCATTACTTGCTGCTATAAATAGCCTTAGTCATACATATAATTATATAGGCTCAATTCAGGAAATTCATTCGTAGATCCATGAGTGAAGGCTGCTCCTCCATTCAGCAATTCCTTCTGGGAACCAAAGAGCTATCTCCTTCCTTGCGCTCTCGATTGCGTCACTTCCATGAATCACATTCCTAAATTCACAAGTATACACATCAAATCTTTGGTCTTGGCTTTTAAACAACTCAACAAATTTTACGACTAAATTGTATGTATTTAAAAGTGGAACTACACTAATTACAATAGAATAAGCAATCAAAAGAGCAAAATTTACCTGCCAATGTCAATGGCATAGTCGCCACGGATGGTACCAGGAGCAGAGTCAGCAGGGTTGGTGGCACCAATAATCTTTCTTCCGGTAGTTACCACATTCTTACCCTCCCAGACCATTGCAACAACTGGGCCAGAGATAATGTACTCAACGAGCCCATTGAAGAAGGGCTTTGCCGACAAATCAGCATAGTGCTTCTCAGCGAAAGATTGGTCCACGGTAATGAACTTCAGACCTGGTTGTACACACAAACGATGCAATTCAATTCAATTAACCATTACAACAATAACCTACAATATATATAAAGAATCCCAGTTATCAAATGGGAATACTACAGTGGAAGTATCGCATATTCTTACTTTGGTGGTAAGGAAGGAGCATCAAATATGTAAAGTGTCTATGCTTTCCCTAATTACCCTAATTGTAAACGATCAAAAAAAGAAAAAAGTAATTACGATACTCTTAAGTTCTATTCTTCTCTTTGATACATTCCTCAAATTGATCAAAATCAAAAGCCATAAAGCATATACAAATCAATAAGACCGTAATTATTACTTAAAAATTTAATCAGAACTAATCATCCTTAGGTCACATTCTAGCAAGAATTGCTACAAAAACAAGGCAAACAAACAACACCTGAAAATCGAATGCAAATGGCATAAGGTCACAACTTCAATTTAACGAACAAAATATCAATGATAAAACATCAAGAGAAATAAAAGCTAAATTCATAAGTTAGGTTACCTTTCAAAGTGAAACCTTTCTTCTCAAATCTGCCAATAATCTCACCAACCTGAATCAAATCAAGCAATCCAGAATGAGTAAAAATACACCAGATCCAGTCTGGTTATTCAATAAATTTAAACTCCTTACATGAAAAAAAAAAGTGCATAGATACAATATATATAATCATCATCATCAAAAAATAAAATATAAAGACGAACCAGGCCTCTTTGAACACCATCAGGCTTGATCATAATGAAAGTTTGCTCCATTTTTTTTCTACTGATGAGGCGGCTAACTGATTTGACTGTGTTTGAGTAGTGAGCTAGCTCTTATTTATATGAGTGAATAAATTTGTGGGGTTCAAAAAAGGCACACACAAACCCTAGATTGATGCACCCCTTCCTTGCTTGGAAAGTTGGAATATTCTGTTAAATACACCACACGGGTTGGAGTAATTCAGAGAAATGACCTTTCAACAAATTGAAATTATAAAAATGACCTTGTTGCAATATACTCATACCAACCTTATTTTCAAAAGAAGCCCTTTAGAAAAGAAAAAGAATAAAAGACCCATAATTAATGGGAATAAGTGAAGAAGTAGCAGAATTAAAAAATCAATTAATCATAATAAATAAAATATTACAAAAAGAAGAGATTATTAAAGACAATCATCAAGATTATTTAGAAAAAATAGAACATAGATTTTTATATAATGAAATTTGGACAGAACAATATTTACAAGGAACACATTTACCAGAAGAATTTTATAGTTTAATAAAAGAAGAACATAAATGCTCTCATGGATATAATTTTCCTCATTTATATCATACATTAGACCCACAATTAAATAATATCACTGACATGATAATGCATTTAATAAATTACACTAAAAAACAAGAAGATGTTCATGAAAATATAATTATTATACAAAAACAGTTGGGACATTTAGTTCATGAAATAGAGATAATTAAAAAATACAAAACGGAAACAATATCTGATAAACAAATTCAACAAATTTCACCTCCAAGAAAATTTACCTAAATAATGGAAGAACAAGTAGAAGAGATTAGAAATATGATTTATCAATTAAATATAGTTGAAGAAGAGCAACAGAAAAAACAAACGAGTTTTACAAATAATAATGAAGTAATTTACGGGTATGAGTCAGATGATTCTATCCCTGCATATATGGAAAAAGGAGAAGATAGTCAAGTAAAAGAGGAACAAGAAGATAATGAAAATAATAAAAAGCGAAAGTCTAGTAGGTTTGAATGGATCGATGTTGATCCAGAAAACCTTAGAAAAAAAATGGCTTTTACCAAAGAAAACAAGGAGGATTCCGAAAACTACCAGATGAATATACACCCCGTTTACAACAAATAAAACAAGGAATTTTAGATGTAGATTGTACCATAAATGCAGAAGCATTGATACAAGAATGGGCAAATAAGGTAAACTTAATTCTACAAACAGATGACATATTTAAAAACGCTTCAATGGATAATATATGGAATTATATGTTATTTAAAACAAAAGGAAATGTGTATCAATATTTAAGTGATTACAAAGATATTAGCGAATTAAAAGAAGCAAGTCAAAATAATGTAGAAAAATTTTATTGGTCAGTAATAGCACTTATATGAAAAGAATTTGTTGGCCAAGACCAAACAAATTATGCAGAAAAGGTAACAGAAAAACAAAATGAAATAGCAACCTGGCATATAAATAGTATGACTATTTGTGATATGTGTTACTACGAGAATTATGTTTGTGAGTTTTCAAAAAAAAATTTATAGAATAAAGAAAGAAAATCGAGTAAATATGCACAAATTATTACTAATAAAGCTACCATACCCAATAAATAAAATTTGTTTGAACAAATTTAATGAAGGAGTAAAAAATGGAACTGTAGCAGATAGTATAGGAGGAGCAGTTCTTGTAGGACGACAATATATAATAGAAAAATGTATACAACAGAACGAAAAGAAATTAGTAAAACAAGTTAGCAAAGTTTGTTGTGAAGGTAATCCGGGAGTACCACAACAATACGGTTGTAGAGAAAACAAAGAAGTTAAAAATAAAAAGAAATATCATAAAAATAAATATTATAATAAAAAGTATAAATGGAAGAAACGACCTTTTCGAAAATTTAAAGAAGAATTTTATAAAAAACCAGAACGATTTTTTAGACGAAAGCAAAATAAAAAGTATTGTCCAGAAGGAAAAAAGAAATGTAAATGTTGGTTATGTAAAGAAGAAGGTCATTATGCAAATGAATGCCCAAAAAGAAAAAAGAAAGAACAAAAAGAAATTCTAAAGGTTGCAGAATTAAGAAGTTTAGAACCAATTGAATCAGATATATCAGATATTGAAGATATATATGTTTTACTAACTGATTCAGATTACGAAACAGAAAATGAAGCAGAACCATCTGCAGAATCAGAATAGAAGAAACCCAAATTCTACCTTCATAAAAATAGAAATAAAAGGTTACTATTATTCAGCTTATATTGATACGGGAGCAAGTATTAGTTTTGCTTCCAAAAATATAAAAGGATTAGTCTGGAGAGAAACAGAAAGACCAGTAAGAATTATGATAGCAGATGGAAGTACACATAAAATAGAATTAGCGAGCTATTTTAATAAAATAAAAATTTTAGACAAATCAAAGACTCCTTATATATTTATGGTACCATCACTATATAGACAAGAATCAGGATTTGATATTATTTTAGGAAATAATTTTCTTAGATTATATCATCCTTTTATACAATGGTTAGAATACATAGAGTTAAAGGCACCAATAGGAAGAATGATAAAAATTCCAATCATAGACAACTTCGAACGAACAAGGTTAAAAATATTACATGGAAATGTGACCACTAATGACTATAATCCGACCTCTAATGACTATTTAATTATCGAAACTGATGCCTCCGATGAAGTATGGTCAGGATGTATGAAATGTATACAAGGAAAAACGCAAAAAAGTGAAGAAATTAAAGGAGCAGAGGTATACAACTTAAACAATGAAATCAGCTCTACGAGCAAAAGTATACATGATACTGATAAATTATTCATAGAAAAAGCAACAAATAAAAGTCCCGAAATATTATGCAGGTATATATCCGGAACGTTTTCCGAAACAGAAAAAAGGTATCCAATACATGAAAAAGAAACATTAGCATGTTTACGAACATTCAAGAAGTGGAGAATTGATCTGTTACCCAAGGAATTTGAACTTAGAACGGATTCAACATATTTAACAGGATTCATTAGATACAAGTTGCAAGCCAATTATAACCAAGGACGGTTAATAAGATGGCAGCTTGAATTAAGCAGATACCCAGCAAAAATAAAATATATAAAAAGTAGTAATAATATTATTGCAGATACATTAACAAGAGAGTTTGCAACAGGAAACAATAACTAATGGAAGGAGCAATTGCAACACTAAAGAACCAAGCGAAACAAATAAAAGGTAACATTGAAGTAAAAGTTCGTGAATTACAAGAATTGGAAAAAGCTATACTATCACTAGACGAAACATACAAACCATCAGAGTTTAGCATGCTAAGCGTGGTGGACGAACAAAAAACAAAAGTAGAAGTTCCCGCAGAAATTAAAATTCAGGAAACATCTTCATCAAAAAAGTATTATGTCATCTTCAACGGACCAGCCAAAGGAGCAATCTTTGACGAATGGCATAAAACATCACTGTTTATCAACGGTCACAAAGGAATTATTCACAAGGCGTACAAAACTTTCGCAGAAGCAAAACTTGCAGTCGAAGAAAACAAGGCAATCTCTGAAGGAGAAGTTAAAACGCAACCATTTAAATCAGCATTAGTCAGCCCAAAAACAACAATGGCAGATCAACCATCCCCTTCAATGAAGGTACTTGGAAAAATAACAAGGCTCACACAGGTACCTACAAGGCAGGAACATATCCAACTTAAGCAACTAAGTAAAAAGGATTTTCAGGAACATTTAGAAATGTTATACAATTGGACAGACGAAGACATGACAAAATTTTTCTATCCAACAGAGAAAAGAATAACAGGACCCAAAGCAGTTATTATTAGTGGAGCAAGTCCATTAATGACGTACAAATTCTTTCAATATGGATTAATTGACACAATATACATCGACGAAAGCAACACAATACTTCAAGAATTCAGTCAAGGGATTCAACAAACAGTAAAAAATTATCGAAGGTATTTCGGAAAGGATAGAGAAGTATACTTAAAAATATACAGCTCATATCCCTATTTTAATGAAAAAGACGAAGTACAAGTGCCAGCATATTCACTTATCTACATGGGAGTATCTAACGGAACGTATCCAATTCGTGACCAACCAGTTAAGGAAGAAAAAGGAAGTCATCAACTTATAAATGCCGGATTAGTCCATGGAGTTGTTTCTATGCTACAACGATTAACCGAAGAATCAAAAATAAAGATAAATTATAAGAATGAAAACACAATGATTTATTCAAATTTTAAGGATAAAATTAGAAGTGATGAATTCAAAACATTTATGGACTTTGAAGACGATGTGATGAAAATCCAAGGAGTATTCAACAAATTATCTGTGGAAGAAAAACTCCAATTATGTGAAACACTGAAGGTTTTCAAAGCACACAAATGTGACCACTGTATGGACCAGTCCAGTGAAGAAGAAACTGAAGAAGATAACAAAAGAAGAATAATTGAAGATTAGAAATTTGAGGAAGAAAATAAGAGAAGAAAATCATTAAAGGTTAGAAACTAGCAAGAAGAAAATAAGAGAAGAAGACAAAAGAAAAAGGTGTCGGCAAAAAAAATAAGTGGGAGTAATTATGTAACATTTTACTTTTAAATCAGAAGTGGAATCTAGAATAGGCCATTATGTAAACACCATTATGTAAATAGACTGTTCTGTAGGCCCTAAAATAAATCCTTATCACCTTAAGTGATCTGGATGAGTGGTGGAAGATATATTCCCCCTCCTATAAATAATGTAATATACTTCAGTTGTAAGGTGTGCGAAAATCAATAAAAGAACTTTGTTTCTAAAATTTCTCTCAATAAACAAAAAATCTTGAAGTTTTTAACTTCTGAATAGGATTTTAATTAAAAAAGAAATCAACAAATATTACTACTGAGGAATTCAAATACCACCAGCAAAGAAACTTCAAGGTCAAGATCAACCAAGACATAACAGGTATGTATGATTTAGATTTAGTTTCGAAGAATCCATTTTTACAATATCATATATTAGGAGTTTTAAATAAATCACGAATTGTTTCAGTACTCATAGATACAGGAGCATCTATATCACATGTTCATCCAAAATATGCAGTAACTAGATCTGAAGCACCACCAGTTATTGTAGAAATTGTAAAAGGAGAAAAGATATGTAATGAGAAAACTACTATAGAACTTCTATTTCATGAAGAATTAAAATTCAATCTTACCATATATATAGATGAATGCAATGTAGGAGCTGATATACTATTAGGAATTGATTTTTTAGAACAATTAAACTATGAAATTCATTCACAACATCTACAATTACAAGGAGTAAAAATCCCAAGAATAAAGTTACCTAGTTACGAAATGAATTTGCCACTATGAACTCATCAGTAGAAGAATTCGATAGGCATATACAATTATTAGAACAAGAAGAAACCTTTGGAATATTTTCAGCACAATCAATCATTGAACATAAGATAGAGAAAACTAAGAAAGCAAAACTAGATCTTAAGGAAGGACAACACTTTAATACATCAATATTTGAAAAATTAAAACGAAAAAATATCGTTTATCACGGTTTATTTTCTCAAGAAGTACCAATAGATATAAAAAGTACTAGAGGAACTATTGTAATCCCTATAATTGATAGTGAGCAAATAGCAGCCAGAATAGAAAAAATTAAAAATAAAGAAGACAGAAATAAAATAGGATATATTCAAATTGCTACCATACAAGTATTAATAAAATCAACTTTCAAAGAAGGAATTGATTCACCAATAGCCTTAATAGCCTACGATCGAAGAATAAAAGACATTCAAGATTCAGTTTTGGGTTTAACAATGGGAAATCTAGCATATAAAACATTGAAATTTAATTTAGGAATTAAATATGCTATTCCTTTATCAACAAAGAATTTAGATAACAGTATTTGTTTAGGATACACATTTGCAAGAGAAAAATTAATGGAAGAAGGAGATCAACCATTTAGTTTAACGTATATGCATGGTAGAATATGCTCTAACAAATACCCATCATAGTATAAGTTTTCTCGATCAAGAATCTATTTATTTAGATAAATTATTTGAAGGAATAGTACAAGTTAAAAAATTACCAATAAAAAACATAACAATGGAAGGAACGAGTGATCAAATTAGACGATCGATATCATTTAGACCTTCTTATCTAAAACAGCTACCTCTAGAACAGCCAAAAAATCTTATAAAACCTGAAAACGAAGAAGAAAACAAATATAAGAAGTTAGAAAATAAAATTTCAGATTTAACTAAATATTTAGAAGAAAAATTATGAATAATAATCAAGAAAAAAGTTGCGAAGAAGTATCAAATTTAATTAAACATTACGAAGAAAGATTAAATTATTTAAGAACTACATCTCTTAGTACTAAAATGTATAAAATAAACGAAGAAATTATAAGAAAAATGATTAAAGAAACTAAAGATTCGTGCACAACATGTAATTATTATACTAGAGAAAACATTTCTAATAAAAATCAAACATCCGCTGCCTCTGACCAATTTTTGGTATCAGAGCTGAGTAACGAAACTGGAGAAAATAGAGAAAATACAAGAGAAATTACAAAGAATTAATAAAGAAATTGAACATAATAAAGCTATTTTAGCCCACGCACAATTTCTAAGGCTTAAATCTTATGCCCCAGAAATAATAGAATTCAAAATAAATATATTAGAAAGACGAAAAACTGATTTCGAACATGAATTGCATAAGCAAAAATTAATATATCATATAGAAGGTAAAATAAGAAACAAAGAATACTAAAATGAAGAATAAGGAAATAGAAGGCAATATTGCAAATACCACTCCTACAGTAAAAGGCCCCTGGAGGTCATTTTTAGAATTTAAACTTTCTAAAAGGTCAATTTTAAAATCCACTCCACGGGTTGATTGTTTCTTTTGGCAATTTCCCTTTCCCCCCTTCTATTTCGAAATCATTTCTAGTTTCCACCCTTGAAATGCATTATTTACTTCCTCTAGAAATAAAATTATATACTATTAAATTAATGTTTGAACTACGAATATTATTTAAAAAAAAATTAAAAGGAATCCTTATTTGAAATGATAAAAAAAATCGTTTGCCTAAAGAAGATGTTTGTATCTGAAAAATCGCCCTCGACAATTCGAGGAATAATGGCTCGATAATGAACTGAAGGACGATTTGGACCGAATAAGAACAAGCCCAATTGAAATAAGACCAGAACAAATCAGGCCAGTTTTGGCCAAATTGGGCCAAGAGGGTGATTTAAATGAAGCCAACTGGACAATCAATGGCCCAATGTAAGAAAGTAAACCCAGATGGGCCATAAATATTTTTTGCCACATAAGAATTGGACAGTTAACTGATTAACCCAAATTAATTAATTAATGGTTAAGCCCATGACCAGTTAATTGGCTAATAGCCAACGTAAATAAATGGGCCAATGACCACGAAATTAATTAAACCAGTTAGCTATAAATTTATAATCAAAAGATAAGTAGAATGGCCCAAGTGCGATTAATGAAAAAGGACCAATTCTTGACATTGGCCCAGTAACGAAAAGGGCTGCTTAATTAATTATAGAGATAATTAATTAAGTAAGAGATAATTACAAAAGGCCACATAATTAGCTACCTAGTTAAGTTAAATACAACTAACTCCCTAAAATTTCTCAAAGTGATTATAATAAATGGCAGATCACGTTTAAACTACTCTAACAATTGCCAAACACCATCTGAAAATTGAACATGGAAGAAATTGACCGTTAAGACTAACAACTGTCAAAGTAGTGCAGGTTGTCGAGATAGTGGAGGAAGGAATCAATCAGCCGATCAGTTTTGGCAAACACTTATAAATACAAAGGGACTGCCATACGCGCAAGGACACATACAACTCAATCAACAAAATTTCAGTCTTCATTGAATCCAGCGTAACGCCCATCGGAAGTCCAGCAATGCTGCTTCTGCAAGTCAGTCAGTAATACCAATTCCTTGAAATCAACCGTTAGTCCTCAGCCAACCGCAGGACATTACAGCCTGAAGTTCAGCACCGTCGCCTCTCACAGTAAGCCGCAAAGTTGATTTCGCGGTCAGCGAGGCCGTTCCTCAGGACAACCGTAAGTTTTCGAGCAAGTACGCTGCACCCATCATGAGTGCCCACGTATTTACATGGTAAACTCATCAAGTAGCCATCTGCTTGATGTGCTCGTTATCAGGTAGTCATCTGCTTGATAGTTATCTGTTGAGTAGCCATCTGCTCGATAGATGCCCTTTCCAGTGGCCAACCGCTGGTTAAGAGTCCGATTGATAGCCATCTGCCAAGGTTGGGCGATCCATTGATGGCAGTCTCCTACTGTCTATTTTAACTTTACGTCCACAAGTGTGCACAATTTACATATCAGCTCATTTGGTGGGTTTACCTGCCAATGACTAGGAGATTCATCAGCTCGTTTGGCAAACATATGCCAACATAGGAGTCTTTTTTACTGTTTTGTGTACTTTGAAATATTTGTAAATCGGGGAAATAATTGTAGGCTAAGATCCATGTATACTCATTTATCAATATCACATTTAATTAATATATGTAAGTATTTGGCCCTTGTCTCTTGATTTTATTAAAGTATGCTTTATATCAAACAATTTTCAATGCCTAAATTGATACGTGGTCAGCCTATTAAGTTCAAGTTTTTGAAGTCAAGTTGACATAAGTTAAACTGATTGATATCAACTCGATTATTGATTTACTTGTGAATTTATTAATGTGTCGAGCAAGCCATTAATTGGCTATGAGAATTTGGCATTTCAAGAAAGGTTATCATGACTTATTTAAGTCCTGCGGCCAGACATACATGGAAAAGAATCAGGGATAGTGTTTGCCTACTCCGCCACAATGAATTGATTAGAAGTCGCCTTATCAGGACATTGAACTATGTTTTACATTTATATAAATATGTCCATTTGTGAACCGTTATGTTTGCACGCACAAACATTGGCACGCCCGCACTCACTTTACATTATATCTAGTCAATTACACGTCGAGGCAAACCAGACAGAATTTTACGCAAACAGAAGAAAAGTAAAATGGATGATGAAGTTATAATTTAACAGCAAATTATTGCAACTGTAATGCTTTTTTCTTTCTCAAAATGTTTACTTCTATTTTATTTTTAGGATTTTCCAAAATAAAAATCTTTCTCTCAAATAAAATTGTTGTTTTTAAAAAAAAATTGAGGTAAATATTATTCTCTCACATGAGTAATGATTTAACACACTCAGACAATTGTGCTTGATGCCATAAATGGAAAAATAATAATAAAAATTACTAATTTTTATATATTTTTAATTTTTTTTATGTGGACAAGACTTGACACGGAGAAATGACGAATCAATGGGGTTGGCCGGTTGGGGTTGGGGTCTCCGAGTTGATTTATTATTATTTTAACTAGCAGTATATTATTAACAAAAGGTTGATTAATGTAACCAAAAAAAAAATAAAAAAAATTACAAACGTTCTTGTGTACTTTAATTTCTCACGCGTCTTCGCGTTCATTAAATTATTTAAGCGTAAAAGAATAAGAATTTTTTATATGAAAAAGCAAAAATAAATTTTATTTAGATGGAACAATGTAAAGAATTAGTTGTAAAGTTAATGCAAATGATTAAATAAAGATAACAGTCAAGAAAATAACAGAACAAATAAGAAAACTAGAAAACAGAGAGCAAAGTATATACAGACCTGTAACATAATGATTTTCCTGTCCTATAATATAATTTTTTTCTGTATAACAAAGAGGAAATCATAAATAGACCTGGAACAAAAGTTCAAACCCAAAAGAATAACAAGAATGTTACATAAAAATACAAAAATTCACCAGTAATCACCACAAGAACATACCCCATTCTTAAAATGATGAAACCTATGCATATCCCGAACGATAATCTCCCGTTCAGTAACAAGAGAAATGTATTTAGTCGCATTATGACAATCCTCACAAACCCGAAGATTCTTCCTAATATGAATCGTGGTACCAGGTCTCGTATTTATAAGTCCAAACGAGATCGCAAGCTTCTCACTATGAGTATTAAGCAATTGCTCCTGTACATCATCCTCCACATCATGAATTGAACTAGTATCCGGTACATAACCAGCTTCTTTAATCTTATCAATTAATTCCTCTAAATAAGCATAAATCTTTTCCGATTGAGGATGGCTCGTGTCCCCAGAAAAGAACGTGTGAACATCGTTTTTAAAATCGACCGAACTATATCCAGGAGTTTTTTGAATCCCTTTCTTCTCCATTAAATTTCTCACTTTAGCTACTTTATCCCACATTGAAGCTATAGCGTATATATTCGCTAGTAAAACGTGATATCCACCTTCCTCGGGTTCTAAATCAAATAGCTTATCTGCAGCCATTTCTCCCAAATCGACGTTTTTGTGAATCTTGCAAGCTCCGAGCATGGCACCGTAGACGTTAATTCCCGGTGCAACTGGCATTTTTTGAATAAATTCCCAAGCATTTTCGAGTTGACCGGCTCGACCGAGTAAGTCAACCATTGCTCCGTAATGATCCATAGACGGCTCTAAGCTGTAATTCTCCTTCATCATGGCAAAAAAACGATGCCCTTCTTTTACTAGGCCAGAGTGACTACAAGCCGAGATTATACATAAAAACGTTACTTCGTTTGGCTTTATATTCCCTTTACACATATTGTCGAATAATTCCACAGCTTCGTTGCCATAACCGTGGGTCCCGTATCCATCTATCATGGCATTCCATGTCGTCACGTGTCTCTCGTTCATGGTGTCGAATAGTTTTCTTGCTATATGAATAGCACCACACTTTGCATACATGTCAACAAGTGCAGTTGCCACAAACACATCATTGTGCAAAGATTTTCGTATAGATAGTCCATGGATCCATTTTGCTCGGCGTAACACCGATAAATCGGCTACGGCCGTGATCACACTCACAAACGTGAATGAATCAGGTTTTACGCTATTTTGTTGCATTGAGGAAAAAAGATTAATAGCTTCAATTGGACGACCATTTTGTGCGTAGCCTAACATTACCGCATTCCACGAGACCAAAGTTTTTTCTTTTAGTTTCCGGAATAATTCCACAGCTAAATCGACTCTTTTGCACTTGCAATACATTGAAATCAAAGAGTTCATCACATTAACATCCGAACCAAGTCTAAACCGATCAACTAGCTCATGAACAAACTGACCTCGCTTAAGATCATTCGAATCGGCACATGCATGTAAAGCTCCCATCACAGTGACATTACTAGGCTTTAGACCTTCATCCAGCATCTTTTGAAATAGATCTAGTGCTTCCTTAGAATCCCCACTTTGAGCATAACCATCAATCATAGAATTCCAAGAAACAACAGTTCTCAAACCCATCCTATCAAAAATGCGCCGCGATTTCTCAATTAACCCGCATTTGGCGTACATATCCAACAGGGCAGTGGCAATGTTCACATACGATTCTAACCCACGTCTAAATACGTAGCCGTGAATCGATCTTCCAATTCTTGAATTTTTAATATTACCGGAGGCGGGTAAAATGGACACAATGGTAACCAAATCAGGGCTATGCCCTTCTTCTTGCATCTTGAAAACCAACTCAAGAGCCTTATTCGGCATCCCATTCTGCGAAAAACCTGAAATTACAGTATTCCAACACACCAAATCTTTCTCAGGCATTCTATCAAACATCTTGTATGCATCGTGAATGGCTTTACATTTTGCGTACAGATTCATCACACCAGTCATGGCAAACAAATTAGACGAAAACCCATTTAATATTAACTGCGCATGAATCTCCTTCCCCCTCCTAACATCAAAATTATCCGCACAAGCTTTTAAAATATAAGTAAAATTGTAAACCACAGGAACGACGCCATCACGCTTCATTCGGCAAAAGAAGTTCAAAGAAGCGTCTACGTCGGATTGCAGGGCGTACCCTTTGAGGATGGTATGATAGAGTGGATCGATTTTGGATTCGATAGGTTCGAAGACCTTGACGGCGTCGTATAAGCTACCGAATTTGCAGAACAAGCTGACGAGTTTTGTTTGGAAGAGGTGTTCGTTGTAGAGGCCGTTCTTAATGATGAGGGGGAGGAATTGCTGAAGTTCTTTCATGGAAGTGCATAGCTCGAGAAGAATTGCGGCGGGGTGCTTGTATACGTGAGGGGGTATGTGGGTTCTTGGTGAAAGAAATGTAGCCGGCGCGGCGGCGGTGACGGAGAGTGGAGGCAATAGCAGTGAGCTCATTGATGGGTATTAGCAGATATTCGAAAAGAAACATAAATGGCAAACTTTATGCAACAGTAAAGATTTCGGTGGACTTGGCTTTCGAGACTTATTTGCTTTCAATACAGCACTTTTGGCGAAGCAAATTTGGCGTCTTTTAGAGTCTTCAAACAGTTTATTGAGCCAAATTTTCAAAGCATGTTACTACCCAAATTTGGATGTGCTTGGTTCAATTTTGGGTTCTAATCCGTCTTACACGTGGAGAAGTATTTGGGGAGCAGAGTATATTGTTGAAGAAGGCATTCGTTGGATAATCGGAAATGGAGCTTTGGTGAATATTTGGGGCGATCGCTGGATTCCTAGGGAACGTACGTTTCAACCGTTCACTCCTAGAGGTTTGTATTCTCCGGACTTGAAGGTGAGCTTTTTGATTGATAGTAACTCAGGACAATGGGATATTGCTCGGGTTAATTCCATATTTGATCCGGAGGATAGTCGCTGCATTTTGGCAATTCCTTTGGGCAGCAACAGAAATGTTGATCAACGAATTTGGCATTATAACCATTCTGGAATCTTTACAATTTGGAGTGGTTACCACCTCGTAGTTCGACTAGAACATGATATTAATAACGGAACGAGCAGCTCGTATGAGAATTCTCTTGGTTCTTGGAGGTGGTTATGGGCTTTGAATCTCCCAAGCAAAATTAAAATTTTCTTTGGAGGGGCTGTAAGGATTTGTTACCTACAAGGATTAATTTGATGAAATGAAGGGTTTTGGAAGAGGGATTTTGCGAAATATGTCAAGACTCTACCGAAGACGTATTACATTGCTTGGCACTTTGTAACTTTGCAAGACAAGTTTGGGCTTTGAGTGGGGTTCCTTGGGGCGTACATTATCTGAATGGGATAGATTTTTTAGACTGGATTTCGAATATACGGAAGAGATAAGAGTTCAGCTTTTGTGTTATTCTTTGCTGGTCGATTTGGCATGCTCGAAATAAGAGATACTTTGAGGACTCCAACTATTCTCCCCTTGATGTTGTTGTTTTTGCTAAACAATTTCTCCAGGACCTTC
The DNA here is from genome assembly GCA_003313485.2 of Penstemon barbatus. NCBI lineage: Eukaryota > Viridiplantae > Streptophyta > Magnoliopsida > Lamiales > Plantaginaceae > Penstemon > Penstemon barbatus. Next base: position 69,113,688 of record CM064880.1, read on the forward strand.
GTACAGTTAAGGTTGAAATTCTTAGGCCGTTGCTTCGTGTTGATAGACAGGCGATCCGTTGGAGTGCTCCAGCCGAATGTGAGATCAAAATAAATTTTGACGCAACAATTAACGAAATTGATGGTTGTTGTGGTTTTGGTGGTCTAGCCAGAGATCATTCCGGCGTTTGTTTGGCTTGGTTTTCATTACATCATGCTCAGAGGCCTTGGATGTTTCCTCATCCGAAGCTATGGCAACCGTACGAGCTTTGGAGTTTGCTAGAGTTCAATAGTGGAATAATATTATATTAGAAGGGGATTCTAGTGTAATTATAAATGCTATTGGTGGGGAAGTGAACTCTCGTACTCATTACGGCAACATTATTGAAAACATTAGAAATATAGCTCGGGGGTTTGGAGTTTTTAAGGCTCAACACACCTTGAGAGAAGGAAACAAAACCGCCCACGAAGTTGCTAATTTGTCTAGAAAAAAAAATTTAATTATGTCGTTCTTCCGCTTCATATTCTCAATATTGTAAACTCTGATTTGATCCATTAATGCAATTCATGTGTCTTTTCTCAAAAAAAAAAAAAAAAAGAAAGAAAAGAAAAGAAATATAAAAAAAAATTCCAAAGTTTTTGAGTTTATTGCGAGGGACAACTTTAGAATTTCCTTATCAATATAGTAAAATTAATATAAATAAATTATTATTCATTCAATATTTCGAACTCATACTCAAGTTTAGTCAATTACATTCAAAAATGATATTTCTCATATTTTACGTGATAAATACAACTTCTTGTTATTCCTGTAAATATCAAAATCTTTTACTGAGATGTATTTTTTATATGTTAGATTTTTTCTATTTTATGGGACATTCTTATTTTGACATGATCTAGTAATTTTTCTAGACTTTGTGATTAAAAATATACCACGTTATTTTAAGTTTAACCCTAAAAACTTCATATTTGATAAGATGTAAATATAGAATAAGAGAAAGAAAGAAACAACTTCTCTTATTGTTTTTTATGTATAGACCAAGCATAACTCAAAAAACTTAATAGTATATTTTAGGTATGAACCGTTGCACGATGCCGTTTCACGAAATCCATGACCATATCAAAGGTTTGTGCAGAACATTGAGATGATAAACAGACATCAAAAGAAGCCACCATGTAAGCAAAGTAGGAACCCATCAAAAGAGCTAAAATGGACTTAGACCATGTACTATAATAAACACAATAGGTAGTTACGTTGTTCAAATGAAGAAGGGTGCGTGTATTCTTAGAATGGAGATCCATCTATAAATATTATTTCAAAAAATTAAGTGAAAATGTTAACAAGTACATTACGAGTGAGGAAATCGCTTGCAAAATCTTCACAAATGTCTATCTAAGATCAACTGAGTTGCCTAATGGGACAAAGAGCAATGTCTACCAATTGAGTCACTCTTGCGACTTTTAAAGACTTCAAAAGTATTATATTAATTAAATATTATATCAAACAAAATTGGGTCCGGCTAAAATGAGATTTTAAAGGATGGAGAACACATAAAATAACATTTATCTTAGTGACACGTGACCACTTAAAATTTAAGTTAAAATAATATATTTTCTTAAAGATAAACTTACCCTTTTTTAATGAGTGAAATTCAACAACACCCCTTAAGTTTTGCCTAACTAAAAATTATGTATTATTTTTATTAGCAAAAAATATCCCTTTAAAGTGGAAATGAATCAAAGGATGAAAAGAATCCCCTAAATTAAATGATTACCAATAGCCCCTGGTAACTCTAAAATTTTGCAATAACCCCCTCTTTTTTTTTTTTTTTTAAATGTCAAAAACTTCCATATGATTTATGAAGTCCACTTTACAAAATTGAAAAAAAATCTTATCCCCCAAAAGTTACATATTGTGGTACTTTAACGCCCATATGTATAAAATAAGCAATTAATTGCCTCAAATAATTTTATTTAATTTTTATACAACGAAAAATATACATGTGCCCCTCAAATGAATTTTCAAAGTTAGTCACAACACTTCTTACAGTCCAACGTTCATGTAAAAGAACCAAAAATTCAAAGTGAATTAGAAAAATATTTTATTTGTAAAGAGAGGAAAAAATGCACGTCATGTTTTGACTGATTCACTACTCTTAAAATACACATGTGAGTCACATATATGAGTTTTTTCGACAATAAAAAATGAAATAAAATCATTTGAGGGGGGAAAGTTCAACGGATTTCATATGTACTTATTTTATACTTTTGGGTGGTAAAATTCAAAATATGTAGCTTTGGGAGGGGGTATAAAGTGCATTTTTCCTTAAAAATATTCAAATGATCTTACACTGATAGTCTTACTTGTCAATTTCATCCGACTTTAGTTTTTAGATAGAAAATGTCACGTATCATACACGTGTCCGTTAAGTCACAATTTATATCTCTTCAAGGGTTTTAACAATTGAGCAAAAAATACCTAAAAATTGGGAGGGGTGATTGCAATTCCCCATTGACCTCCAACATCACAACCACCGCCCAACCCTCCATTGGGGTTGTTGACCATTGAAGTTGCGGACCATTCTTCTGCCCAAAAGCTCATTGTCATGGTCAGGAAAATAAGCACCAAAAACTATTTTCGTGCGGTAAAATTGCAGAAAACGTCTCAAACTAATTATTGATTTTAGATTTTCGTCCCGAACTATTTAACTTGGCGAATTTCGTCCCGTAATTTAATATTTTTTTGGAATATCGTCCCAAACTAATTACTAATTTTGATTTTTCGTCCCAAACTATATAAACTCGCCAAATTTCGTCCCACAATTTAGCATTTTGTATGAATTTAGTCCCAATATTAAATTTCTAATTGAATGAAAATGATGTTCAATCTTGTAATTAATTTGGGGACTAACTTTGCAATATTATATAATTAATCATGTTAAAATTTACCATGTCATGACACTTAAGCAGCCATGTGATAATTCATCGGCAAATGCGCAATTCCGTCTTATAATTATGGTGGGACGATATTCCAAAAAAATATTAAATTACGGGACGAAATTCGCCAAATTAAATAGTTTGGGACGAAAATCCAAAATCAGTGATTAGTTTGGGACGATTTTTGCAATTTTGGCCTTTTCGTGCCTTAGATTCGTACCAATTGTGCAAGTATCGAACAAATCCCAAAAATAACTTATTTTTCACCAAAGAAATAAAATGTGTTTATGTTCTAATAATCTGAATTCTTTCTGGTTAAAGAATCTCTCTCTAGTTGCTCTAACAATTAGGAGATTCTCTAGAAAAAATATGGGCTTCTGGCGGCAACATTCTTGGTCCTACTTATGGGGTCAAATCAATACGTTCTAATAAGAAATATTTGAATATCAATCTCATTGACATCATCGATCTCATACAAAATCCCATCAATCGAAATCCTACTTGGGGAGATTTGATTTATTCTAAATTAACGTAAGCTGTTCACAAACTACAACAGAAAATCTAAAGTTTTTTTTTATGGGGACATTTATATTTTCCATTAAAATTGAGGAGCACATGTATATTTTCCAAGAGTATACATGTGCCCTCAATGTATAAAGTAGGCAAAAATTTGGTATGAAAAGTGCAATTCCATCAATTTTTTGTTCTTCTTGGAAAGAGATATGAAACTAATTAGAAATTAGAGAGATTTATAAACATATTAATTAAACGGTTTTAAATGTCCGACGCCGCATCATCATTGAATATTTTGACAAAAAATTATGATTTAAATATTTTGTTGACATTTTTTAATGGTTGAGATGGAATATCTCATATACACTTTTGTTCTATAAAATCTTATTTTAAAAAGGCCCAACAAATTTTCACCAAAACTCACAAATCAATTGTTAAAATCAAACTGAAAAAAGAAAGAAGCCAAAATTCTTTCATAATAGCTCAATACAAACATTTTTTTGTGCACCAGGATTCTTGGGGCTTGTTTGTTAGCATCTCCAAAAAAAATTTGTGGATAAATACAATTTCTTTATCAAATAAATTTATCTTCTTTCAATTTTGACAAACTATTCTTTTAAAAGCCAAATAAACAACATTTTTTTTATCCTATGAAAAAACATACACAAATTCTACTTTGATTTGACATAAACTAATTTTTTCTTACACAATTTATTTAAAATAACAAATATGATTTGACATAAATTTTACACATCTTACATCTTAAATCTACAACTCAGACTCATTCAAAAAAAGTCTGCACTCACCTTATATCCCAAACTACTTTCCCAAAATCCAAACAAATAATAATATGCAAAGCAAAATTATTTCACATACCTCCACCAATTAGTCATAAAAATGCACGGCTTGTGCTTTGTTGAATTATCAAAATCTCCCCTGTGTTATTTTTACTAAGGAAAACCCCATGTGCTTATTTTTTTTAGAAAAAAATCCCTCTCAACTCGAAATGAAAATTATATCCTACCAAAGGATACCAAAACACCTCTCTTAACTTATAAAATTACCAATAACCCTCTGTTAACTTTTAAAATTGACAACAACATCATGTCTACTTAGGTTGTGGTTGATTGGGCCGATTAATTACTAGTTTAGCCTCACCAAGTAATCAGGCCGAATTAATTTGTAGTCTCATTTTTTTCAAGTTTGACTCAACTAATTAATTTCTTGGGGAGCTCATATTGCAATCGGGTCAATTAAGAGTGATGGCCCACCATTTCAGCAGATAACTCCGACTGACCGAAAAATAGTTGGCCCAACTAAATACGAAATTTACCTATTTTATCTGGGCCAATTAATGCAATTGGACCTAATTCAATGAACCGAACACAACATTAAAAAATTGACAAAAACCTTTATATGATTTGTGAAGGAATTCCGTATAAAATCTTTTGCTAATAAAAAAAAAAATTGCAGGGAGAGATTTTGATAGTTACGCAATATATACTTGCCATAAGATATTGTTGTAAAAAGAAAAGAAAAAATTGGGCAAAAGATTTCTTGGGCTTATATTTTACAAAATAAGGAAATTATATAGTTTCCTAAATATTAAAAACAAATCCATTTGCGTTTTAGTTCGATAAGTCCAACTCCGTCGATCTCTTTACGCAGGTAAATGTAGGGCTGGGTAAATGGGACCGGGATTCGGGTACCCGTCCCGTCCCGATCGGGTTTTTCCCATTTGGGACGGGACAAAACGGGTATCTTTTCAGTTGGGACGGGACAAAACCCGGTCCCGAAAAATCGGGACGGGTTTCGGGTTTTGATCCCCACCCGATCGGGGAACCCGGTCCCAATTACATAGTTTAATTAAAACATATATATAATCAAAATACATAATCTAAATCTAAAATTCAACCATTCACATCTAATTCTACGTATTCTTCTTCTCTAAAATCCAAACATACAAGTAAATGTATCTAATCAAAATACTTAACTCCACCACAACTCAACTCCCGCCGTCCGCCACTGATCCGTTGCTCGCCGACGTTCAGTTTTTCAACATATATCATCTTTCAATTTTCAAACTTCTCCAATAATTTTCTTTAATAAGATCTTGAGGTTTTGAGATCATTTCTAAGTCTACATGTTGTGCATAAGATGGTGAAATGGCATACCAATATTGACACATAAGATCCGAGGCGGTTTGAAAATTGCATTAAACTAAAAAAAATAATAGTTTATCGGGACACCCGGTCCCGTCCCGAAATCCCGAAATTAAATCGGGTACCCGAAACTCTCGGGACCTTGGTTGATCTACCGGGTTTCGGGATTTGAATTTGAGATCCCGAAACCCGATATCCCGTCCCGAAATACCCGAATTCCCGAAAACCCGTCCCGATCCCACCCCTAGGTAAATGTATGTTTGTAAGTTCATCGCCCTTCGTTGCACAGCATTTCAGTCCGCTACAGTTTTAATTTTGCTTCAGAATTTTACAGTTTTTTCGTTAGTTCATTGCTATACATAGAAGAGAAATAGAATCAATTATTTTATAGAAACTAACTTCAATTTTAAGTCTTGATTTTTTGGTGATGAAGTTTGAATTTCATTTGAACTGAATCCCCTTTTTGGCTGCTTAATTAGGGTTTCACTTAAATGGGTTCTCGGGGCAAGAAATCAATAAAACCGCTTTCAGAGAAGTGTATTGTTGATAGACTGAGCCCTTTGCCCGATGATATACTGCACCGTATTCTTTCATTTCTTGATTTTCTTGATGTTGCAAGGACTTGTGTGCTGTCAAAAAGATGGAGGGATGTTTGGATGTCCGTGCCGTGCTTGAACTTTGGCATCAATGAGTATTGGCACGAACATGAGTGTTGGGATTTTATCAAGTGGGCTTTGCTTCTAAGAGACGGGTCTGAAATTAGGAGGATTCACATCACTTTTGATTATGATGACATAGAGCAACTTAATTGGCTCCTTCGTGTTGCCGCTAGCAAAAAAGTTCAAGAACTTAGCTTCATTAATGGTGATCCTAGTGAAGAAGAGCTAGAGTTCCCACGTCTACTTTGTAAAACACTGAAATCACTGACTGTACATTTTATTAACCAGATTACCATACGAGTTTCAACAGCTTTTAGTAGCCTAAAAAGTCTTGTATTAGAAGGAGTTGTTATGTCGCGTGATGCTGCTGAGAAACTTCTTTCACGCGATTGTGTAGAACTAGAGGATGTGTACCTTGAAGGAGTTTTTGTCGGCGATCTTGAAATCATTAACATCTCGGCCCGTAAACTCAAGAATCTGACCATTAAAAATGTGTGCCATTCTGATGAATTTACACTTGAAAGCTCTTTTAAATCTAAGCTCAATATCTGTGCTCCAAATTTGGTATCCTTTAGTTACGAAGGGCCAATGCTTTGTGGCTTTGCTTTTTTGGATACGGTATCTTTGCAACATATCTCAATTCGCATTCCACATATACCTAGTTCATGTGAGGGATTGGAAGACGAAACATTCTTACCTTGTCCTACAAGGTTCATTGGGCTAAATCATGCCAAAGATTTGACCTTATCCTCTCGTGTTGTCAAGGTTAGTGGACATTGATTTTCTCTTGCATATCTCATTTTACGGTACAAGAAAGTTATTAAACCTAATCCTCCAAATATTTTATTGACAAAGTATGTTCATATTTACAGATTTAATTATGTGATAGTGCTGAATATGTATTCTTTGATTTTTTGAACTGCTTTTACGTGAGTTTATGGAGAGTTTTACTATATGTGGTCTGTTAGTATACATTTTCGAAGCTTTTGCTTTAATTCGAGAAATTACTCTTGCAGCTTTTGTATATTGACCTATTCATTTCTTAATTACAATTTCGCTGCTTTATGTAAAAGAAAATTTTAATTTAATTATGATAGCCGTTTCTATGATTTTATAGCTGCTTACTGATCCCCCCCCCCCCCCCCCTCTCCTTATCCTAGTATTTTGCTCCAACATATTTTGATCCTTTGGGGATCACCTTTATATTGGACAACATGAATTATTTAAAGTTGGGGTTAAGACGCAAAGTGGACTATATAGAAGGGTTGATCAACTTGTTGAAGCTCTCGCCTAATCTTGAAGCTGTTGCTATTAGATTAACGAAGGTAAATGTGAGTTTTCACTCGGTCGTTAAAAATGGAACCATTTTCTTTGATTCACATTGTCCATTACGGGTATTTTATTTCAGGTTCGACGGTATTTGAGGTTACAACTGGAGACAGAGAGAGGTATTGTATTGTCTCGTCATTTTTCAACATTTTGATATTCAAGGAGTATAACTTGATTCAAGCACGCCTTGGTTACTTTCTTGTTATCTACCAGAAAATAAAAATAGAACATAAAAACACTCTTATTTCTCATGTTATAATGTCAAGACAATTCTTTCTATGCATATAATTATATTTTCTTTTTAAAGGAATACATATATATGATACCTTGCTTTTTTGTATACATTAATAGCAACAGAAACAGGAGAAGGTTGGAAATCGAGGGTAGAGGATATAGCTTGCTTGTCAAACCATGTCAAGAAAATTCAAATTTTCCACTATGATAATTCAAAGACTGCATTTCAGTTGGTCAAATTTTTACTTCGAAACAGCAAGGTCTTGGAGAGTATGGAAATTATGCCCTCAAGTCAAGACAAGAAGAATCGCAAGAAGTTAATAGCACTGCCTAGAGCCTCCCCCAAAGTTGTTATATGTATCACTAATTCCAGATATAGGTTTCATGAAGATGACTCTTTCGCAGAAGATGACTGAACCAAATGTATTATTGGAAGGTCCTTTTGAGTTTTCCTAGAAGATCCTTGGCTAATTGAGTCATTTAAATGTTAAATTCATTTTTTCTTTGGCATGATTAAGCATTAAGTGATTAAACACTAGCATTTAAATGCACACAATTTATTTTGCATACTATATTTGGTAATTAAATCCGTTTTGTAGCAGCGGAATAGCATTCATGATCATCGTGTCAAACAAGATTGAATATCTCGAGTAACTACCAATCTTATTGTTGGTATATATCGATCGGTTCATTTTAAAAGATGTCTAGCTTGTATATATAGTAACTTACTCTTCAAAGATAATACTAATGAAATCAGTTTGAGGGAATCTGCCTTTGCCCCGCCCTTCTCTCGTATATATTAATCTTAGATTTTGATTCCTCTCTCATTGTAAGTAATTACAAACTTAGGTTCATTCAGTGTGTTTCTTGCATTGGTTATGGATAATTCTGGAACATTACTAATGTATTTTAGTACCTTTTCCTGCTTTCTTTGCCTCAAACTATATTCTACTACGTACTGCTTTCTTAGGTTCCTTAAAAATTCAAAATTTTAATTCAAGCATGTAGTTATTCAGTGGTTGCTTGTTTATGGTGGTAATTATTTGTTTTGCAGGCGTTCGAAAAATGGTTGCAGAAGAATTTATGATGTGCAAAGGTTTTTTATTTTGAGATGGTTGTTGGTAGGGGTGAATTTTGGTTTTCATTTTGGTTCCACTCCTATATATCTTGCTTTGACAAATATATATATATAATCAATGTTGAATCAAAATATTTACAAATATAGCGAGCGAATGTTGATCCAATTATGATGTGATGTTTGAAGATTGGAAAAATGATAAATGCATGGAACCAATTAATAAATCCAGAAGGCAGACAAAAGTTCATTCATGCTTGCGGCTTGTTTAACAATCAAATCAAGTTTTCAAAGTCGATGTAAAATTCAAATTAAGCTTTGAACCCTCTTTCAAATTCAGATAGTTGGTATCATCTATGTGAACCATTGACCACGATTTACTCCGCGATCCCATCCATAACATATATTTTGTCTTTTTGTTTTTGGTAAATAACATATATTTTGTTTTACTTATGAAACAAATGAATATAAATACCCCCTAGATGTATACCTAACCAATTATACTGATAGGTCATTGTAAGTTGAATAAATGATCATTGCATATACCATACTTCAATTAAAGCTTGTTTTTTTCCCATGAATTTGAGCATCGTAGTGACTTCATCGAAGTAGCCCCGATCTATTCACCTCCTACTTTGTAGGAGAAAATCAGATTTCAAAATAAGATTGTGCGCATTTCGAATTGATGGATTTATATTTTGCATATTTTATAAGTAAGGAAATATCTATTATAATATTGTGCTCATTTCATATTAAAGAAAATTATTTGGTGAGATAATTACACTTTTTATGTACTTCATTTTACACATTTGATATAATGATTTGACGATACTTGACAAATAAAATTTTTCAACCATTAAATAATTTCCGATCTTTAAAGCGTTCGAAGATGCATTGAGCGCATCATCTAGAGAATTGAACAATTAACTTAGTAAGTTTCAAGGTATCCAAACCAAATTTGAACAACGCATGTGCAATAGCGCATCATCTAGATAATTGAGCAACTAACTTAGTAAGTTTCATGGTACATAGAAAATTCAAACCAAATTAACTCCTATTTATGAATTTTAACTTTAGAATCATGATCAAAAATCAAAATGGTGGTAAGAAAGTAATTATAAATTTACAGAGTTGACCCCACTTTCAAAATATTAAGGGCAAAAGTAGTTAGTAATTAACTGAGCTAATGTCAATTTAGTCATTGTGAAATGCATAATGATCAATTTATTCCTTTATGATTTAAAAAAAAACTCTTTATCCCCTTTGAAAATTTTAAAGAAAAATTCACCTCCGAAATTATGAATGGCAAGTAAAGTGTTTTTGTATCATAGGGGGTAAAGTGCACATTTATCATAACATAGGAAAATAAATTATGACATTTATCATAATATTAGAGGGTAAAGAGTCACATTTATCATAACACGGAGAGGAGTAGTTAAAGTGTCATATACAATAGGGGTAGTTTTGTGAAAACTTTTGTAAGATTATTGTGGAATTAAATACTCTATTCCAAATTAAATGAAGGTAAATTGAATATATTCAAATGGGGGAGGGGGGAATATATTGTCATTAACTCGTAATTAATGTGTCAAGATTTTTTTTACTTTTTTAGAAAATTTATTGGTCCAGATTGCAAGAATCAAATTTGATTGCATAAATTGCCCTCGCTTTTATAATATTATGGACAAAAATTAGTTAGTAGTAATTAGTTGGTCCAGATTGCAAGAATCAAATTTGGTTGTATTTAAGTTTAAATCCAAGTCCTAATTCTTGTACATGGACTTCATCACTCTCTTTGAGAGAGAAAATAGGTTTACTCTCACCTGCCGCCACCACAACCATGAGCGTAAGTTTTTTCAGTTCATTACATTTTGTTTTTAATATAAAATTTTAATTTAATTTTAGATTTGTACAACATTTCTGTTTATGTATTGTTATAATTGTTAGTGATTAAGATTAAATTTTGTTATAAGGAACCTATTAGTTTCAATTTTAAGTTTTGGTTTATGAGTGATGAAGTTTGAATTTTGTTGGTGCTTGCAATTCTAAATGCAAAAATTCTTTTTTGCTTTGCCTAATTGGCAAAAATCTCATGTGTTATTTTTATTACTAAAAATCTCCATATATTCTTTTTTAAATAGCAAAAATCCCCATATTAAAATCATTCACAAGTCAACAGGAGCCTATTGTCAATTTTTAAAGTGGACAAAGGATTGTTGCCAGTTTTTAAAGTTAAAATGGGATTATTGTTATTTTTTAGGTGAATAGAGTTTTTTTTCATATTTTGTGGTTGGGTATAATTATCATTTTTTCTGCAAAATATATACTAGGCTTTGGAGGGTTTTTTTGCTAATAAAAAATAGCACGAGCTTATTTTTCTTAATAAAAATAGCATAAGAATTTTTTTTTTTTTTTTTTTTTGTCAAGAAAGCAAAGCATGGGGTATTTTTGCATTTCACTCATTCAATCTTTCTAAATCGCTTTTTTTTTTTGCTTATTTTGGGTTTCATTTTAATGGATTATCAGGGCAAGGAATCAAGAAAATCATGTTCAGAGTAGTGTGCAATGATGTACTGCATTATATTATTTCATTTGTTGATTTTCTTGATGTCGTGAGGACATGTGTACTATAAAAAAGATGGAGGAATGTTTGGATGTATGTGCAGAGCTTGAACTTTGATATGAATTGGTTTGCAGAGCATTATCGTGATTCTGAATCCGAAGCATTGGAGCCCTACTATAAGATGCGTCTGCAATTAGAAGAATTACACTCACTTTTGATGACACAAATGATAAATCAACTTGATGCAGTTCTTTGTTTTGCCGCGAAGAAAAAAGTTCAAGAACTTTGCCTCCATGATGGTGTTTACACTTACAAAGAGCTCAAATTTCCGATTGAGCTTTTTGAAACACTGAAATCAGTAACTATAAAGTTTCGTGACAATATTTCATCACGATTCGCAAAATGTTTTAGCAGCCTCAAAAGTCTTTTCTTGAGTGGAGTTGTTATATCAAGTGATGCGGCATAGAAACTATTATCGGGTTGTGTTGAACTCGAGGATTTTCATTTGGAAGATATTCAGGTCAAGGACATCGAAATCATTAGTATTTCGGCCAATAAACTCAAGAACTTGGCAATTTCGAACATGTACAAATGTGGAATTTTTTTGTTTGTTAGTTCTTTCGATTCAAATCTCAATATACGTGCTCCAAAGTTGGTGTCATTTTCATACTTAGGGCCAATGATTCGTGACTTTGGTTTTCTGGATATATTGAGCTTAGAATGAAAATGACACAAAGTTTGGAGCACATATATTGACCTTAGAATCGAAAGAACTACCAACCAAAAAGTTTCCACATTTGTACATATTTGAAATCGTAAAGTTCTTGAGTTTATCGGCCGATATACTAATGATTTCAATATCCTTGACTTGAATATCTTCCAAATGCAAATCCTTGAGTTCAACACAACTTGATAATAGTTTCTCTACAACATCACTCGATATAAAAACTCCGCTCAAGAAAATACTCTTGAGGCTGATAAAAGATTTTGCAACTCACAATGAAATGTTGTTACAAAACTCTATAGTTAGTAACTTTCGGTGTTTCACAAAGTTCAATAAGGAATTTGAGCTCTTCATAAGTATAATCACCATCATGGAAGCAAAATTCTTGAACTATTTTCGCCGCAGCAAAACAAAGGATTGCATTAAGTTGATTTATCCTCGTGTCATCAAAAGTGAATCTAATTCTTCTAATTGCAGACTCATCTCTTAGAAGCAAAACCCACTTGCTGAAATCCCAAAACTTATAGCGGGGCTCCAATGCTTCAGACTCATAATCACAGTTATGCTCTGCAAACCAATTCATATAAAAGTTCAAGCACTGCACATACGTCCAAACATTTTCTCCATCTTTTTGATAGCACACAAGTCCTCACGACATCAAAAATCGACAAAGGAAAAATACGATGAAGTACATTATCGGAAAAAGGGCTCAATCTATCAACATAAAACCTTATTGAGTGCGGTTTTCTAGATTCATTTTACATACCATATTTATAGTTTTTTTTTTTTTTTTTTTTGTAAACTCTCGATGGAGAATTTTGAGACAAAGGAATAATTAAACATGGTTTTAATCGAGCTAGTAGTGTCGAATCTCATATTGATATTGTTCAAATTCAGTTTGATTTCTTTATCGAGTTTGAGATATTGTGTTTTAACTTGTTTGACACTTTGATTGGTTGACTCAAAATGAATTTGAATACCTTAATTTAATTTTCACGTGTTTCTAAGGAAATTATTAGTTGGCTAAACTGAACCCAAATTATTATAGAAAATTTATATGGTTATATTATGTTATATTGGGTAATTCTTTTAGGAGGTGACACATCACTAGAATTGAATGTGTATGATTGAGACAGATAGAGCAAAATTTTTGTTTTATTGATTAGTTTTAAATTGAAGCCGGAACAAATCCGTGATTAATCTGCAAACCTAATTGAATCATAATTTACATACAATGAGAAGAAGTATGAAACAAGACACTATATATAAAGGACAATCTCGTATATATATTTGAAATAACAAATATCCAACAACCGGTTTAATTGGGTACTTGCCATGTGACACTATTGTTTTTCAAAGTATAAAGATATTTAAGAATTTAATTTTAACTCTTACTGAAAGAAAAAAACAAAGAATTAAAGTGGAGGCAAAAAAGACCCACCATATAAGGCTTTAATGATGAAACTTAGAAGACTTTAGGGAAGCTTATTGAAAGGGTGCAATTGATTGCTGCATGGAATTCAGCACATAAGTTCTCCCCCTCCCCATTGCTTCTTTCCTCATCCAGAGGTTATAATCTATTGCTCTTTTGAATATTTAATGCACAATCATTAAATTGTCGGATCCATATATTCTGTGAGACCCATCGATAGCGATTTATAGATAAACATACTGAAAGTTAATTAAACATAAGAGTAATCTAAAAAATCGAAAGGAAAATTTTAAGGTGTCGCTAATTATAAACAATAAAAAGAACACATGTCATTAATTAGTTATTTGTTAAATAAGGTATCAACAAATCGCCATAATATTACCATAATACTATACCACAATAAGTGATACTATACAATATATTTAGCCACATCATGTACTAAATTATTTCTTAATAAATTACTATGAGAAAAAAAAATTAATATCAACTTTTGAAAAATTGCATAATACCACATAATATAGAATAAATACTATATGATGTGGGGTTATTTAAATATATGAGATTAATATTATGTAATGAGAGTATGTACTGTCACACGTGAGTTATACCATAGATGGTAATATCACCTAATGTGGAATAAATACTACATGATGTGAGGTCACATTAATAAAATGTAAATGTGGGTCTGTACTGTCACATGTGATTTATACCATAGAATGTGATAAACATTGCCTGGTAATATTGCCTATTGTGGAATAAATACTACATAATGTGGGGCTCATATTTAATACTATGTAATGTGAGTCATTACTGTCACGCATGAGTTATTTCATAGGATGTGATACATACACATTGCGTAGTAATACCACTTAATGTGGACTTAATGTGGAATAAATACTACATGATGTGGGGTCATACTAAATATATGGGGTTAATATTATGTAATGTGAGTCAGTACTATCACATGTGAGTTATACCATATAAGGTGATACACATTGTGTGGTAATATCATCTAATATAGAATAAATACTATATGACGTGGAGTCACATTAATACTATGTAATATGAGTCATTAATGTCATGTATTGCGTAGTAATACAACCTACTATGGAATAAATATTGCATAATATGAGTCATACTAAATATATGCGGTACCTAACACAACGACACCCCAGAACATTTTCAAAAAAATAAACCAGAGAACGGCCTTAGTTTTTAAAAGATATTAAAATGTGCATGATCTTATCCTTGATTCATGTGTATACAAATTTCCTTCAACTTAATGAACACATGGCCACACTGAGTTAATTTAGAATTTTAGACTGAGACATATGTGGAGTTGTGGACATAAAGAACGTTCGGAATGTGTTGAATTTACTTCAGCCCATCTCAACAGCTAAAAGTCCAGTTACAATCAGTTGAGATTCTTAGAGTTACATTAATATGTAATCTCTTTATCTATCTTATAAAAAAAAATAAAAAAAATCTCTTTATAGAATTACAAATTTTGTTCAGTTGTAGAATCTAATTGACTCTTGTATGAATTTAATGAAGCACATTATTTTTTATTTATCTAAGATATTAATTAGCTTTGGAAAACAATTTTTTTGAGTTTTTTTAATATTAAATTATGTTTGAAATAAATCAAAATTTCGGATTGTTGAAAATATTTGAACTCCTGGTTTTCTTTTATTTATTTATTATTTTGAAATATCAGAGTTAAGTTTGAATTATTTTTAGGAGAATTTAAATAAAATATTATAGGCTAAGGCCACTTCATATATCTCCGTATAGAGTATGAAAAAGAGTCAGATTTGTGTTATACATTTGTACTGTGGTTCAGATTAATCCAAATTACTAACTGGGTTTGAATGTTTGATTTTGATGATATTAGCTCATCATTTTACAAAATAAATTAATTTCAAATTTTTATGTAAAAATGAGCTAATCATTAGCCCCTAGCTACACATAATATTCCCCGGTGATTTTGTACTTCACCGTTTGTCATAGAAAGCTGAACTGAAAATTGCAATTGTTTTACCAACTTTTTGAATAGAAAATTTGACTGTTACATAAAAGCAATCAAAAGAAAAAGGGAAATAGATTCAGAACTTGTGCATTTTTTTTTTAATTTCTTATGCACATAATGAATACTTTATTTTGAGACAAAATGTTCTACATAAATTGTAAATTAATACTAAGTTCATCTTATGAAATTTTGATTAGCTCTTGTACTTGAAATTGAATTAGGTTCAACTATCCAAGCGATCTACGTGGCTTAGTCCAATCCATTTGAAAAATACTTAGTTGTGTTTGGATGGGTTTTGGCCCGGTCTCGCGGGTTTTGTGAGACCGAGCCAAAACCCTTTTAAATGAGTTTTCGTCAAACCCATATAATCATCAAAAACCTATTAAAAAACCCACACTCAAACTCTTCAAACCTATAAAACATTGATTTGACACCTACCACCTACTTTTTCCCCCAATTCTCACTAAAAAAGACATTGATTTAACACCTATTACCTACTTTTTCTCCTAAACCCCAACATCCAAACTCAATCCAAGTGGGGTTTCAACTTATTCAAACCACAAAACCCAAAAGCCAAAACTCATCCAAATGAAGTCTCAAAGGTTTCATCGAAACCACCCAAACCAATTTATTTAAATCGAGACCCGCGAAACCGAGCCAAAACTCATCCAGATAGACCCTAAGAGATTGATTACAAAATGTCCATATCATGTCAAAAAATCCAAGAAGACGCCAATGGATTTCTGCAAACTTTTCCCAGCCAAGTTATGACAAATGAGTTAAGTTTTTTTGTTCCAAGCAAATACAATTTTTGTTTTATGTTTTAATTACATATTATTGTCGACCTAAGTATCATAGTGATTTTATTGAACTAATCCTTCCTAGTTCACCTTTAGTTTGTAGATAATTCTAGCAACGAAGAGGACAACTGCAATTTACCTAATCATGAATTAATGAAAAACTCTTATTCAGATTGGGTTCAATCGAACTCAAGGTAATTATATGACACGTGCAATACACTTGTTTTAAAATTAATTGTAATTTCTAAGAGAATTGTCAATCACAAAACAAGTGTAATACATTTGTCGTATGAGTTTAATCAAATCAGGTCTAGGTAAGAATTTTCTTGAATTAACTTACTTGATTCCTAAACAAAAAATACCTTACTTGGATCCAAAAGTCCGATTGATCATAAAAAAAATATCCACATATCAATATGCTATAGTATAAAATAATTGAAAATTTCCTTTTTGTATTTACTTTTATCTTAGATTAACCGAAAAAAAATTACAATCTTATATTTTTTTATTAATAAAAAGATAGCTAGCAAGATGCATGAGTACTGAGAAGTACTTGATTACCAAATGTCAGAAGTTGAATCTCTCTCTCTCAATCACCATCTGCATAGAATCTAATTTATATCACATATAGAGTAACTTTATCTAGCAAAATCTTCTGAAGACAAAAAGTGAGATTTCTTTTATAATTCCGGGAAAAAAATTTACTACCAATAATTATGAGCATATGCTATATATATCCCCGCTCGAGCATAGGCTATCTTTTCCTATTTTCCAAATATAATTGAGAGTTCAATTTGCGTACACAAAATTAAATCATAGAATGTTTCATTGTTTAATTTGTAGACAATCCAAATTAAATCGTAGAAAGATTCATTTTTTAATTTGCAGACAAGTGATGAGGAATTTATTGGTAGATCATATCGATCATATATATGTATTTAATAATTAATTGAAGAAGTTTGTTAGATTCAACAAATACAAAGAATATTAGGAAATTTCTAAATAAAATCGGACTTGATCGGAATCATTCACACACTTGTTTTGCGATTGGTTGAGTGTTATCTATTTCCAAAATAAGTGTATTGTTTTTATTAGGGCAATATATTGTGTTTGGTCTCACCCGTCTGAATAAGAGCTACCCAATATACTATATTTCAATTTTAGTCTCTCAAAAGTTGGTCTTTACCATTTTTGGTACCATACGTACAAATTAAAATTTTGGTTCATTTTTTTTAATATATTTTGCATTTTTTATTCCGTATATTTTTGGTACAACAAAGGAGTTCATTTTAAATATGTTGGTCTACGGACATATGATTGAGGGTCTATATTGATGGGTTTTGGCTCGGTTTCGTGGGTCTCGATTTAAAAAAATTGGTTTGGGTAGTTTCACTGAAACCTTTGAGACTTCATTTGGATGTGTTTTGGCTCTTGAGTTTTGTGGTTATAATATGTTGAAACCCCACTTGGATTGAGTTTGAATGTTAGGATTTAGGGAAAAAAGTAGGCGATAGGTTTCAAATCAATGTCTTTTGTAGTGAGGTTTGGGAGTAAAAGTAAATGATAGGTGTCAAATCAATGTTTTATTGGTTTGAAGAGTTTGGGTGTGGGTTTCTAAATAAGTTTTTAATGATTTTATGGGTTTGACGAAAACTCATTTGAAAGGATTTTGACTCAGTCTCGCGACCAGACCAAAACCCATCCAAACACAGCCTGATAGTCTTAGTTTTACAACTTAATTGTGTCTGAAAGTCTACGGCCATATATTCCAACTCATGTAATAAAAAATAATATGACCCGTTTTGCCTAGTGGAGTTGTTTACGGGGCACATACATAGAGAAAACAAATAGAAAACATGTGCGTACATAGAGATCACGGGGGCTGTAGTTGAAGTAACAGGTGAGAATTATGATTATGAGTGGGTATGCACAATGCGTGGGAGTTATGATACTTCTTTTCTTTTCTTTTTTTTTTTTTTTTTTTTTGGTAGAAAATTAAGGGTGGTCTGAGAATGCATTGTTATATAATAAAAAAGAAAAAAAATAAAATAAAAAAAAAGGGAGGGAGTGGAAGACATTGGCACATATATATTGGCCTTTGACATTAGATTTAGGGAAAATTATGCAAACTATCTCAAAAGTTTATTGTAATTACATAGATCATTCTCTATGTTTTAAAAATCAAACAAACTATCCATAAAGTATTAGATTCATTAACATTAATTTTTTACTATGCATGTTGATGTCATAAAATATAACTTTTCATGTGAAAAAATGGATAAAACTGATGAAAGTAAAATTAAAATTTCTCGAGCTTTTAAACTATTGGAGACATTAAAAAAATCTTAAAACCACACACAAATACAATTACAAAAAACTTAAAAGACGTCAAAATTCAACCATCATTTGTGGAGATGATGAATATATCCACCACAAGTTTTAACTATGTTTGACATATCAACCATTGATGTTAGTCGTGGTGTTTGTTTTCACCGTTACTTCAACAACTTGTATTTTGCAGAAATGCTAATTACTCATGGCGAATATATTGGAGTCAATATTTTTCTATTAGCATAGAGAAAATGTTAAGCAATCGTGGAAAAAAAATTAATATCATTTCTATATATATCATGCATGCATTAGGTTAAACAATTAAAATACTTTGTCAACAATTGTCTAATGTTTAATAGATCGAGCATAAACAATTATAACAAGGTAACAACATAAAATAAATAAAATATTATATTTCAATAATAATAACCATAAAACAATTTAAGTGTTGAATAATTTAAGATGCATAACATATATCTCCTTAAAATCGTAACGTTTCATAGAAAAGTTAATTAGGAAACCTAAAGAGTTTCAAAGGAAATAAAAGCTTTTTCTGCATATAGTGAATATACATTAATATTTTTTATTACGCTAGCTAAAGTTAGATATAATTAATCGATCGATAAATCAACTAAAAAATCGTATAAATTAATTCATAATTAGCTTGTGCCGCAAAACACTCCTTTGATAATGCTATATAACTAGATTTTCAAAAGATAAAAGTATGAGATAGCAAGATGTCATATCAGATTTTTTGTGATTTCTGTAATTCGGATGCTCCGAAAAATACTATTTCAACCGACTTATTCTCGTTTTCTAATGCTTAATCATTTACTTATAAGGAAAATACATAATCAAAATGTGTGAATCAGAACAACTTCATGCTATATTATTATTAATACTTTATTATATATATATTTTGTCAAAAAGACTCGAACAGACACACTCCATAATTAATAGGCCATATATATTATATTATATAATATAATATAGTCTTCATAATCAATCAAAATATGTTCTGATCACTTCTCATCCTAAGAGAGTACTACGCTACTTCTCCCCTGGCTCAAAATTTCTCTTATTTTTTTTGTAATATCTCAAAACTACATAAAGTATAATTTACATCATTAATTAATTTCCAATCACTATTTTTAAGAACATAAAAGCAAAAATGTTAAAACGTTTAACTTACTAAAAACTTTGTGCAAGGAGCAAGAATTTTGGGACAAAGGAGACGAGAGTATATGGACTTGATTTTCTTGCTTTTCAAAGAGCATTGAAAAAACAATATTTTTTATTTTCAGTAAATTTATGTTTTCTCGATTTTCACAAATAAATCATATCTTAAAAAATTATCATTTCTCTAAAAACCATACATAAATTTTACTTTGATTTGATGTAAAGTAATATATTTTCTCCGTTCCATTTATATTTCTCCCTTGGTACAGTCAACTGGTCAATTTAACTAAATTTATAAAATTATAATAAATAATTTAATTATATATTTCACTAATTAATTGATAATATTATATGACACCATATATATTAATATTTAAAATATTTAATACACCATAAATGTGAATAATTAATATGATAAGTCACTTAAAAAAATTAAAAAGTTTGATCGGGTACCGCAGCAAATGGAACAAAATAAATGGGACGGAGGGAGTATATACAACTTATTTCCGCATAACAAGCATGATTTGACATAAAGTAACCTATCACTTATATTAAAAAAAAAAATCAATAATTTTTTTTCTTTTTCCATAATCCCTTAAAAAAACTCAAAATTTTATTTTTAATATTATTTTTACAAAACTTAAACAAACAACATTATGAAAGACATTTTCAGCTCAATCTCAATTTATTTCAGAAACAACTCTAAAAAGTGCGAGATAAAGGGGAACCACTTATTCGGGACATTAATTCTTGACTAGACCAGGTCTAGGAGATTTTTCTAGACCTTATAATTGAAAAATATACCACATTATCATTGTGATAGCTTCACATCATAACAGTTAATTATATAAGTCATTTTCAACCACAAGGTCTAGAAGGTATCTCTTAGACCTGATCTAATTAAGAATTTTTCTCCCGAAACCAAGGGCTCAAGATCCTCTATACCACTTTTGGTGTACCATTTAAGTGTATCACCACTAATTGATTGACACATGTATATGTGAGAATTATTATAATTGTCATATGTGCAAGTGTCAATTAATTAATGGTGATACACTTAAGTGGTATGGAGTGGTATGGAGGATCTACACCCGAAACCAAGCCCCACACGTTTGTACTATGAACATGCAATGGTAATAATATCCCGACTCCACTAAAGAAGAAGCGAAGAATTGAATTGAAAGAGTACACCAGGAATCTTCTTTCTTCAATTCAATACATCATCAACAATTTCTTTGAAAAAAAAAAAGGATTCAAACAATAATGGAAGGAGAAATAGGGTTACCACTACCAATTTACAGTCATCTCCAAATCAACTCATTTTCTTCTTCTCAACACGAAATGGGGTTTGCACATTTTGAAGATGATGATCATAATCAAGTTTTTAGCTTTTTAGCATCGGCACCGTCACATCAACAATCTTCACACCTCCCACAAACCCTTTCCGCCGCCGTCAAGACCACCACCGCGACCGCCGCATCTAGGCCCACCACAACTAATAATGTTTCCTTAGGGTTTAATCATAATTATAATAGACCCTCATGGAATAACGACAACGACCAGGTAGCTAGCTAGTTGGTTTTCTATAGCTAATCTTTTTTCTTTTAAAAATATTTTTCTATTTAGCTAGCTAGCTACTCATTGTTGGTTTGAATTCTTGGTTCATATTATTGTGGCCAAATTGCTGTAATTTTAATTTATCTGTTTGCTTCATTTTCAAGAATCTATTAGCAAGATTTTTTCTCCTTAATTGTATTAATTAATTAATTCTTAATTTTTTATAACTATGCAAATAATTTAGGTAGGAGCTCTGGATCACAGCAGCAAGGCCGTTAATGATGAAAACTGCACTGGCAATTCATGGTATATACCTTTACATTTTGATTAATTTCGCATTTTTGAAAAACGGAAAGAGAAAAGAGAATTGAGTCTCAGATATTCATGACAACGAACTTTTAGAACTACTGATCTGTAGTTCTTTTTATATAATTAACTCTTTAAAGGTCATCAATCTGAATACAAAGTAGGCTAGCTTTTGTGGGAGGTTTTCATTTGGGAAGATCTTCAAGGAGGAAATGTGAAACCACGGATTCAAGTTTCTTTTTCGTGGTATGTTTTCGGTCGGTTGTAAATTAGAATCTTTTCGATCGGAAGCTTTTCTACATTTTTCGGGAAACATTTGGAAATTAAAATTGTAAACTTAAGAAATATGTTGAAACAGAAGGTACAGCATATTTTTGTTTCGGCTGATTCAAAAACAAAAACTCTTCGGTGATTTCGGCTGAAATGTATCAAAATTTTAATCCATGTGTGAACCGGTCAGAAGATCTTTTTTAACTGTTAACCCTAGTTTGTAGAAGATCCATAATTTCTCTAAGAAAATCCAAAGATTTTTTTTTCCTTCTCTTAATTTATCACGGGAAATTCTTACCCACCTGGGTTTGGCCGAACCCAAAGTAACTACAAAGCAAGTGTAATACACTTTCTTTGTGATTGGATGTAACTCCCAGAAGAGTGACCAATCATAAAACAAGTGCAATACACTTGTTTGGTGGTTGAATGGATTTGGCAAAACCAGGCTTGGACAAGAATTTTCCATTTATCGCTAGTGTTGTAGTGCATGTCCATGTTAGTGCACACATAGTTATTGGATGCAAAAAACTGATTAGTGCGTGAAGGCTGAGGAGTTTTATGTACAACTTCCACTACATATATATAGACAAATTTCAATAAAATGAGCTTCCACTACCAGAAAATAGAGCAAATTAAACAATGACATTTTTGTTGGTGAACAATTGTATTTTTCTTCGCTTTGCAATTTTTGGAGAAAAAAAAATAAGGATCTTCATTTGGATTTTTTCATCAATTAAGTATTCAGAATCTTAATAAAAAAGTTGGCATTTATCTTTCGGATAAGACTATTCAGAAACAAGTCTACTTTTATAGTCTGTAAACTCAACATTAAAAATTCATCAATATTTTCCCTACCATTCGCTCATATTTCTTCCATTTCATCTAGGTATTTTCTTCCTAAATCAGGTTATATATCAATAATTTTAATTATTATTCTTGATCCATATATATTAGTTTACTTGTATGTATATATATATATGTGTGTGTGTATAGGTGGAAGAGTTGTTCGTCGTCATCGTCGGAGAAGAGCAATAAGATGAAGATAAGGAGAAAGCTAAGAGAGCCAAGATTTTGTTTTCAGACAAGGAGCGATGTTGATGTACTTGATGATGGCTATAAATGGAGGAAATATGGACAGAAAGTAGTCAAAAACAGTCTTCATCCAAGGTAACCTAATTAAAAAACCCTAGCTACAAATTAATTAAACCCTTTCTAGTAAATTGAGTATTATTTTACATTATATTGCGCATGTGCTGCAAGAACATAATGGATATTTTGGTCTTAAGGCATAGAAAAGGAATATATTAATGACTGAATGATACATATATACGCTATCTATCAAAGTTGGTGAAATAAATTGTTTCAAGTACATAGAAAAAATATGATGAATAATTATTATACATTATCGATCATTAGTTGCTATATGTATATAAGAGGAAGAGTGGGAGGATCGGAGAGTGTTTATACAAAGTACACTGTCTAATTCATGTCGGCTTATATATACTACACATTTGTATTAATAAATAATTAACACAAAAATTAAACTCGATCGTACGTAATCTACTTTTATCCAAGTAAAACAAACACGTACAAATTAAAGCTATACAATATCTTATCTATTTATCAAAATAATATGTTTTCATGCATGTATTATTACTGTCTACATATTTTCCTCTATTTTTTTTTACATGATTACATGCATTTGAGTTGACAGTTTGCAAATTGTACGTGCTCGTAGTTTGAATAAGCTTTAGCAAACTATAAAATTTTAATACTGTTAATTTATTTTTATTAATAATAACTAATTAAATGTTTTCTTTACTCTATTTTTCTTGTGCAGAAGTTACTACAGATGTACACATAGTAGTTGTCGAGTGAAGAAAAGAGTTGAGAGGCTGTCAGAAGATTGCAGGATGGTAATAACAACTTATGAAGGTAGACACAATCACTCTCCCAATTCTGACGATTCTAACTCTGAAGAACACGACTCTTGTTTCACCTCTTTCTAATTTAAACCTACTATATTATTTATTTATTTATATGCATGTCTTAAATTATATATTCGTTAACTTATATATATATTATGCGTGAATTTGTGCAGTGTAATTTCTCTGTATATTGCTTTGTGCAGTTTAATTCTCTGTATATTGCTAGCATGTATTAATATTAAAGATCTCAATTATAAAAAGATTCCTTTGCATAATAAATCTTACTACAAAAGCTAAGTCGTTTGTTATTAATTTGCTCCATCATGCATAAAGGAATGCACTTCTCAAATTAAAGCCCCATATGTATGAATTTGGAGCATGGAAAATTAAGAGATTAACATAGAATTCGTATAATTAATCCGTTCGAATGCTTTTTCATGAAATTAAAGCTCCCCGAGTTTTGTTTAGTACTTAATTATTTTGTTATCAACAATGAGCAACGTATCTAAATAAACATATATTCTCATTTTCCTCCGTATTTGATTGTAAATTACGTATAAATAGCCTCCTATAACAGTAGAAGAATATTCAAGTAGAGACATGAAGATCGATAAATGCCTCAAATTAAAACTACGTGCTCGAAGGGCTGCAGAGTATAAATCTACACTCCAATTCACTAGTATTAAACAAATCAAGAAATTTCGAGTATGGTCTTTATAATAACTATCTTTAGGTGATTGTAATTACGCGAGCAGTACTGTATATAGAACCTGCTGTGAGAATACATGTGTACATCTTGGAAACTTCAGGAAGCTAGGTTTGTCTTGATGATAAAACACGCGACATGATACCGTATACCCCTGCACTGCCTTTTCCTTTGCACCAAATGGCATCCAACTAATTTTCCAAACAAGTCCTTTAATTTATTCAGCAAAAAACATCTAACTTTCATAACCTTTCAAGTCAATTGGCTGAACCAACTTTACATGAAATATTCCAATCATGCAGCTTCTTTATCAATTCTTCGTTTCTGTTATATCATTGACACAAAGAATAGTTAGTAGCCAGTTATATATTTCAATCGTGTTACTCAAAAAACGATATATCGAGAAGAAGAGTACAAAAATACGGCATCTTGGTGTTTCATCTTAACATACAGATAAAATGCTGTTATTCCCCTTTCTAACTTTTGGTGCCTATTCAAGAGAATATATCTTCCAATAATCAATTACTCATATTTGATAACTTTGTAGTGAAATACAGGATATACAGCATTGGTTGTCTTGAGAATTAATGATGTATACAATGAAGTTTGAGTGAATATAACATTAATTGACATTTAACGTGGATTAAGTTGATCCATTGTAATGTGTATTAAAATTTTGAAATAAATAGAAAGGTGCTTCTGCAAATCAATATATGAACTTAAATTAGAATGTTTCAAACATACACAATAGTATTAACACGAAAGAGAAATTAGACTACTGCTAATAAGTAGATTAAAGACAGATATATATAGAACACTTTCTATCATTATTAAGTGGAAAATGCTGAAAAACTCGTAAGAAAATGCATTGTTATTCCTACATGACTGAACCCTTGACACTTTTGTTCCACAATTTACAATATTAGTCTCAAATTTTCAGAATATTTTGCATTATTGGTGCTATGGCCCTCTTCCCATCTATTGTGACCAGAAAGAAGTGCAAAACTGAGTAGTCCTGTAGGACCAATAGTGTTTAACAGAGACTATTCTATGGGATAAAAGTGCATTTTGTTAAGTACAAAACCAAAAAAGTAAAACATTTTTAAAAATCGGGACAGTGCAATTTTGTAAAGCATGGGACCAAAAGTGCAATACATCATTCTCATGTTCAAATCTGATTATTCAAAATTGTCCTATTATACCAAGTTAATTGCAAGCAACATGGTGAATTTCTTACATTTACCATGTAAAATCTTTATACTTCATATATTGTAAGTAATGTATGAGATTGTGTCGGGCCAAGATAGAACATAATAGTTTTAAGAAGAACAAGTAGCAAGGCAGTATGTTAGAAGCTAATACTCAAATACACTGCAATAGTTACAGATAGAATTAACAGCAGCTCCATTCAATTATAATCGAACTACCATGAACCGTACATTTTTAAGGCTTTCACAATGAGAGAGACAGACAAAACTCTTCTATTTTAGAGAATTATACATTTATGCTACTGTTATAGAGGAGTAGCTCTGTATCTATAACGTCTCAAACAATGTTTTATTTATAACCCTTTAAGTAAAATCTCAGAACACAATTCCGTTTCTTCTCAACCATAGATTATGAATCTCTACTATATAGTATTCAACATATTTTTGGTAAGGATGGTTTTTTAAATCGTAATTTGGAGTATCACCTATGAAAAATAAATACTAGAAATTGTTATTTTTCCAATCCAAAGAAACACTGCTAACTATATCAATGAATACTTATATGGTCAGTTTTCACAAAGAAAGTGTATTTCCTCTCAAATAAAACTTACAAGCTTCAATAATTGCACAACCAAACTTCACTATAGCTTTATGAAATAATCAAATTGTGTGCTTACTATTAAAACATTAACATTTTGTAGTTAAGTTAAAGTACAACAACATAAGAAAAAATATAAACCCAAAGATATACCTCAACCCAGAAACACAATATCTTCAGCACCAGCAACAGTGATTCCGGCCCGCTTCACGGAGTCGAAAAACGGGCCCACCATCTTGCGGAAATAAATGGGCCTCGAGAGCTCTTCTTCGGCATTTATTCGAACACTTTCGATGCCAATTTCAACGAGGCGGAGCGCGATTTTGTCCCCGATTCGGGAAGCGATTTTGGAATCCCAAAGCATGTAGGTGCGAGGTGTTCGATTGAGCTTGGCTTTGTACTGGGCGACGAATTCTTGTTCCGAGGATGAAGCCATGGCGACGATGGATTGGGTGGTTGGGGATGTTACTTGGGCAGTTATCTTTCTGCAGGAGAGGATTAAGCGGAGAAGGTGGGCGGCATTTTGGGTTATTTTTGCTGGAGCCGCCGCCGCCATTTTCGCCGCCGCAGGGGACGGGGGATTTTTTATTTTTTATTTTTTTTGAGAGGGGGGATTTTAGTACTACAATGTATTTGGAAGGGAGAAGGTAAAATAGAAAAACAGCTAAACTAATATTTTATATAGTTATTTTAATTTAAGCAGTTTAGTTAATGAAATATTCTTTCTCAAAAAAAAAAAAAGTTAATGAAATATTCAAAGTTTTATTGATTAATATATTTTCACTTCATATGATATCAATAATAAATTATAAATTGTTTCTTGTCTATATATAAGTGTAACTCGGTATTTGCATGGAAAAGTCACATTTTCCTAGTGTTATGTATAATAATTCAATTTTTATGGGGTTATGCTTGAACAAGAAAATATAAATTAATCAAAAGAAAGCAACATCCAAGACCAAAAATGTGAGTTAACGTCCATGTACGAAGCAAATGACCAATTTCGTCCAAACAATTAATATTATGAAATGTGCAATAGTATGTTAAATTATATTATGAAATATACAAATTAATATATCTCGAGTACAAATAAGATTTTGAAAATCGGATCTCAAATTACCTAGATAACTATAATAAGCAAAATTGTAAAAAAACGTCACACTAATTAACGACTTTGGGTTTTCGTCCCACATTGTCGAATTTTGTCCTGTAATTTAATATTTTTTTTTAATATTGTCTTACTTTTAATTTGAGTTGGAAACTATATACCGTTAAGTGCCATATTGGCAGCACATGTGCCTTGACGTAAAAAATTTTAGCATGAACAATTATATAAGATTTCAAAATATGACGGTTCAAGCTTTTACTTTTTTTCAATGAAAAATAATATGAATTTTCGAAACTCTCGTAGCTTTTAATGATACAACAACTTATCCCCTTATATTATGACAGATATGGCAAATTATTCCCCATATATTACAACCACACTTTCCATGTCCATTCTTAATTAATTTCGATAAGTAATTTACACTCTCTTATTTAAGTGAAATAAGTTGCTTCTTTAAAAATTTTAAAGGGATATACAATGGATAACATTATAAATTTTAAGAGAGGGTAGAATTCAATGTTATTAAAACCGGGCCGGTCCGACCGGTTCGACCGCGAACCGGAGGTCGGCCCGATCCGGTTTATCCCTTAAAACCAGCAACTTCAAAAATCAGTTTGACCGGGTTGAACCGGTCCAAAACCGGTGAACCGGCGAACCGGTTCAACCCGGTTCTAATTTTCATTTTTTTATTTTTTTTTATTTTTTTAATATTAAAAATAAACTAGAAATTCTTGTACAAGGTGGGATTTGAACACCTAACCTCTAGAATGAAACATGACTTCCTTACCATTTAAGCTACACCATTTTATTTGAAATTTTAGTACAAATTAAAATTTATAAATTATAGAAACTTGTAGCCAAATTTATTTATAAATTAGATAATTAACTTAAATAAATATTTCACACATTATGAATGAAAATTAATATTCAAATAATAGTTTTTTTATTAAAATTTATTCTATAAAATATTCTTTTCAATATTATTTTTAGGATAAATAGTCAAATCGATATAATATGCAAGTTTGACTTTGAATATTAGACTTTTATACATAACCATATTTTTAAATTTATGAATATCTTAGATTGTTGTATTTTTAACTTACACTTTTAAATTTTTAAAAAAAAATATAATCATATTATATTTATATGAGCATACAAATTAGTACCATATTACCGTTATGATATAAGTTAGATAAATATTATATGATTTAATTGTAGAATATTATAATTTTTTTTTATATTTTTAATCAATTGTATGATAATTTTTAAATTTTATGCATATTACATATACTTTAAAATTAAATATATTTATTACATTATTATTACGTCATCCGATTCGACCAATGGTCCGACCGGTTCGATCAGTAAAATCACTAACCAGTCGGCTCACCGGTTCACTGTCCGGTCCGATTTTAAAAACATTGCGGGTAGATTGATAGTAACTCGATTACAATGTGCTCCCTCCAATCAGTGAAAGGTTGAAAAGTCCAAATTGAACTAAACAACTGGAGAAAAGTGAGTGACAGAATATATAATAATGTAAATAAGCTAATATCACCGAGAAAGCTCTATGAAGTGAAGTGCCGGATAATTCTAAATTGAGGTATTTACTCCGATCCCAACAAAAATTGGCAATTAAGTTAAATTTTTTTAATTACCTCGAGATGTACTTAAATAATATTGGAATATTGCAATACGTACATATATATTCCAATACATATGGGTGATAGATATTCCTACACGAAATTAACCTATTCAATAAATAATATATATATATATATATAATTTCTTGCAAATTTTGTATAATAAATAGACAGTTTTCTTATGAATTTTCCTATACTATGACTATGTCAAATCCTTCATAAATATCAATGCCTATAAACCCAGTAAGTCAAGCATTGACTTTGACGTACTATTCAATTTAGACTCCACTCTATTCTATTGATCAATATAAAATACTAATATATATGGTCTATATATATATGCTTCCATTGATTATTGCTTAAAATCACATTATATTCTCGATCTATTAAACAAACATGGCTAGTTATACAACCGCCACACAGAGGCCATCCACCAACAATTCTTCACCTCCTCCAACCAAAGAATCCGATAACCCGACCCGTAGAAACAATATCTACACTTTCACCTTCTCATGGCCTTTCAACTTCCCTTCTACACCAGAATCAGCTGCACTAAGAATCATCAAAAACATCGAAAAATTCAAACTTTACTACACAATCTTTGTCTGGACGGTACTTTTTATTACGCTTATACCGAAACGAAAGGTTTCCGTCGTGTACTTGGTTGCCACGACTGATGTTGCTTTCTTGTACTTTCTTATGTTGTTTACTTTTAAAGACTCTGTTTTGCTTCATAAGATTATTGACAAGAGAATTGTGATGTTTCTTTTGTTTGTTGGTGTTGGGGTTGAGATGATTTTGACGCGGGCCGCGGTTCACTTTTTCGTGACGCTTGTTGCGACGATTCCTGTTGTAATAGTTCATGCTGTTTTGAGTAAAAGATTAGATGATGATGTTTTGGTGCCGGAAGAGAGTGGTGAAATGGTTGGATTTCTTAACGGGGAGAAGCTTACTGATGATATTCAAGTTGAGAATATGGTGTGATATTATTATATATAGACTATATATTTTATATAAGCAATTGATTTTGACTTCCATGTATATATCTAATGTTTGTTAATTACAAACTATGAGAAATAAGAAGTTTTGTTTGTTGAATTGTTAAAGTAATAAGTTTTATCATAACCTCTTTTGAATTACCAAAATTTTAATTTAAGTTGTTAATTTAGAATTCGGAATGTTATTTAGACAATAACGAAAATATTAAATATTATATATTAGATTGAATAATAATATTTTTTTTCTTTTTTTAGTAACGGTTGTGAGGATAACCACGATTTATTTAAGCTCTCAAAAAATAAATACAACAAGGTTTATAGGTATTCAGAAAATTGGGACAAAAACAACAAGAAGAAGACAACAAAGTAAAGAGACCACGCAGGACCAACATAATTAACCAACAATGCAAGGTCAAATTAAAAAACCATCAAATAAACCGCTTACGCAAAGACAAAGTAAACGACATACATAAAGGTAAAGGGGAAATGTCATGCAAGGTTAATATAATACCTACCAACTAAGACCAACCACCCAAAGCCAAGAACAGTAGAAAACTCATTCGCAATACAATAATGTTAATATAACTTATTGTATACAAACAAAATATTGTGTATACATGAATGTGGGTATTATCGATTTAGATTTAAATTTATACTTTTAATTACAAATTAAATCCATCAAATATTTATCACGTTAATTAAAGTCCTAATCAATGTGAATTGTACGAGGCCATAATATACAATTGGGTGTTGGGCCGTCCTTCACAGGTTTAAGTGAGGGTTTTTTGTTAATTCTCAATTAGCTTATCCCATTTAGATCCCTTTTAGGGGATTGGGCCCTGGAGCTGTTGATATGTGGTGCTGGGCCCAGATTCAGTTGTATAGTGTCTTTTGTTTGGTCCAATAGTATGTGATTTAATTATGGAAACTAAATCAATTGTGCACCATGTACTAATATAGAATATTTATAAGGAATGTAAATGTAATTTATGAAATACTAGGAAAATGCAAGTACGTTATATGTGTCTAGTTAATTTAATGAGTATTGTTTGTAAATTAGAGTAAAATTATTTTTATTGTCATAAAATAGAGCAAATTGACAAGTGTTTCACCAATTTTCACCTATTTAACATGTTCGTTAGCTGATTTTATTCATTTTTACTAGTTTAATGTTTTATCCATTTATTTATCGATTTTAACTTATTTTCATTGTTTTTATGATTTTGTCCTTTTGTGTTTCCCGTTTTAAATATCTTTCTACCGATTTCAACTAATTTTGTCGATTATATATTAATCGTTAGGCCAAATTCATCCTTAGTCCGTACAAAAAAGTTAAGAAATATTCATGCTTTTATAGCAGTATAGATATAGATAGAGCTATATATGGACTTTTTTGGTAATATTATAATTTTTGCATGCAATAAATATTTTAAACTATAATAGAATAAATTAAGGATCTTCTTTAATTGTCACCTGTTTTTATATATATATATATATCCTAGTATAAATACTCATAAAATTAAGAAAAATTAGGTACCTGGCCTGCAAATAAAATAAAATAAAAATGGGTAAGAGTTTATTAATGATAGTACAGCTGGTAGTAGTGTTGATAATTGCTGGTGGTGCAGTGACGTCAGCGGCGGAGGAGGGAATAAGAATAATGAAAAGATCATCGGACATAACATTTCCAAATGAATGCTTTGATGCGTGCAACAATCAAGAGTTTTGCACCTGTAGAACAACTGAACGAGAACGGGCTTTGTGCTGCACTATTTGCAGGAGATCGTGTGGCCTCAATAATGATGGCTGTGATAACTTGCCCATTGGACCCCCTTGTCCATGAACGAACACATTATCATTCACAAATTTATATTATATTCGCTCTATGTATTTTGAAATTTCAATTATATATAATTGGATTGTAATTACATCAAAATCTTATTAAGTCGAAACGGAGTTAAATGGGACTCGGATTGAAATCCCACCCATTGACAGCCCTAGACATTACCAAAGTGAATTGTACGATGTTGTATCACTAAAGAGGTTTAAGTGGGTTTTTTTTTCTTTTTTAATTTTCAATTAACTTGCACATTTAAATTTCACAGATGTATCCCTTTTAGGGGATTGGGCCTAGGAGCTGTATATAAGTGGTGTTGAGCCCAGATGGGAAGGGTCAGTAGTTGTATTAATAGTGTCTTTTGTTTGGTCCAATAGTTTGTTTGGATTTCATCTTAGGTTGTTTGGGGCTGAGACAGTGACGCGGTAGGGGAGGCATGTCCCAAGTTGACTTTCAGTACAAGGACCAAAATTCATTTTCATAGCTCGGAACCAAGACTCGTATTGACAATTGAAAAGTGATCGAGATCGGGCTTTTTAATTACTGCCATCTTTTCCGCAGAACACACTTGGATTGGCTGCAATTAATGACTTCGTATTATTCGTTCCTGTAAAGTTAAGGGCCTGTTTGTTTAATTGTTTGTCTAATTTATTCTTAATTGAGGCTGTGTCTATCTAGTAAAATTTAGATTTAGTAATTTGCACTCTATTTTATTTTGAGACAAAAATTAAAGGGCAAAATAGATAATTCAATTGTAAATATTTGACACTTTGCACCCCCAAAATAAAATTTGCACTTAACATTTTCTAATTAAGAACAAACCAGAAACTTGCACCCCACAAAATTAACATTTAACACCCTCAATTTTAAAAAAAAAAACTCAAACCCCTCGTTTTCTCAGACAAAGTTAACCATTGGGGTGAAAAAAATCTAAGGCAAAATAGGTAATTATTTTTGGGTCTTTGATACTTTAAAGTAGACAATGGGTCTTTGAGAAGTTTACTTGTACTTTATTTAGTTATTTATGGATATTTATATTGATGAAAAGAAAGATAGAGAGATAAATGAATATTATAGTATTTATAATTGTATTTAAAAAATTTAAAGAAAAAAAAAATCTATTTTACCTTAGATTTTTTTCATCCCGATGGTCAACTTTGACGAAATAACGAGGGGTTTGAGTTTTTTTTTATTTGAGGGTGCTAGGAGTTAATTTTGTGTTTTGGGTACTATTCAATGTATTTCGGGGGTGTAAGTTGTTGATTTGTTCTTAATTAGAGGGTATTTTGGGGGTGCAAAGTGCCAATTTTTCAAGTTTTGAGGGTGCAAAGTGCCAAAGACTTGTAATTGAATTATCAATATTGCCCTTGAGTTTTTGCCTGAAAATAAAAAAGGGTGCAAAGTGCAAAAATCCATATCTGTTCATTTCTTGTTTCAGGTCAACAGCAGAGGTTTATTTCTTCGGTTGCAAGGACTGTTTATATTGCAAGTATATTAATTTCGCTTTTTTTTTTTTTTTAATTAAAGAATAAAAAATCAATTGATTGTATCACCATCATTCTTGGTCATTGCAAAAGAGAGAAAGAAAATGTAGTTCCTTGATTAAAATACTACTATACTTGACTTTGTCTTTATACTTGACTTTGTCTTTGCAGCCTCTTCCAAGAAATGCAGAAATATATGATATTATCTACATCGTCATAATATGACTTGGTTTAATTTGAACTTTTCAAACTCTAACGTGATTTGCACAAAATAAATGTCCTTTCATTAGTTCCACTTCCACTCTTTCCAATTAATTAGTCGGAAATGGCTAAAGAATCGAGCCTGAAAAATGGCTATTCTTTCTCATTTTCATGTCCCTTTAGTATCCCTTCAACCCAAAAATCAGCTGCAACAAGAATCATAAAAAACCTTGGGAAATTCAGTTCATACTACGCGACATTTTTATCGACTGTGTTCTTCGTTGCCCTAGTGCCAAATGACAAGGTTCTGCAATTAGTTTCTGTGTTACTCAACACTTTCGTATACTTCAAATTATTAAATGTAATTTCTAATTCGGTTGTGATTCATAAGAGAACGGAGAAGAAATTCTTGATTCTTTGTTTGTGTGTTATGTTGTTTCTTCTGTTTTTTGTGGTAGCATTTGTGTTGATTATATTAAGTGCTGGGATTTATCTTGTTTGGACTTCTGTTGTAACTATTGTTGTCTTATTAATTAATGCTGTCTTCACCAAAACAGAGGAGGATTTGTTTTTGAATGAGGAGGCTGAAGAGGTAGTTCCCTTTGTTCAAGGAAATGCTTGTGATGAGATTTTGGTGTGATTAATGTAACTAGTACCAAGATAATATGTGATGTATACTATTATAATTTAGTATATGTCATGAAATATGATGCCTTTTGGCTTATTCTTTTTTTTTTTTTTTTTTTTTCAGAGTTTTTTGTCCATAGGTCAAATCCATTCAACCACAAAACAAGTATTTTGCACTTGTTTTGTGATTGATTATTTTTCTATGAGTGACGTTTAATTCAAGGCAAGTACTAATAAGGTGAATGATGTGATGTATTCACTATTTTGTTAAAATAAAATACGAATTTATATGAAAGTGTAAAATTGTTATCTGAATGTATTGTTAAATGCTAATCGTGTAGGGATAATGTGAAATAATAAAATAGTGTATGTACTAATTAAACTGAACACAAGATAGTGTATTACAAATAACTCATTTTTCTATAGTCTAACGCGTTAAAAGGTTATCTTTCCTTGGATAAAATTTATTATTTATAATTTAATTCAACTTTAATAAATAGAAGTATTGATTAATATCACGTGCTTCTTAAAAAAAATCAATATCATGTCATTGACAAAAGTGTAGCAATACTGCCAATACTGCCCTAATCCGTCCGTTCAACCCCTTTGGACTTAAATAAAAATATATTGTGAAAATCAAAAAGAAATTGAACGTATTGATTAATATTTAATATTTCAATCTCAGTGTAATAGTAGTTTACAAGAATTAAGGTTTTAAAAATAATACTTGATACTTAAAAGCAACTGAATAAACTACTTCATAATTGAAAAAAAAAATCATGGGCTCCTTTTGAAATAATATATACTCAAAGGTCTTACAAGAAAGAAACAAAGTTGGGACATTACTCTTTCACATTCAAGACTCTAGCAAAAATTTTGTCTAAAAATGGTGTATGGTGTGTACGTGTGTATGTAACCAGCCAAAATAATGTACACACCATGATGATCAAAATGCCCCTTAAACTTTTTTAATTTTCGATTTATCCCTGTCATTTTTTTTAATTTTTTTTCTCTCTCCCTTTCCCAGGTCGCCGGAGATCACCGATTTCATGCCGGCGACTAATTTCTTTTGTTTCTCAACGAATTTTTGCAAGATTAGTCTCATTCTCTTCGTCTCTTCATCAGGATTACGTCAGTGGTTTTAATTTTTCGTTTCTCTTTGTTTTCTTCACGTTTTGCTGCGTTTCCTTTCGGATTTATGTTTCTGGAGCTGTTTAAACGCATTGGTCGGCTTCAATTTTGTGTTTCCAGCTCGGAATTAGTGGATTTGAAGATTCGGGCCACAAAGAACATTTTCGGGCTGTTGATTTCTTCACGTTTCGCTGCGTTTCCTTCCGGATTTTTATTTCTGGAGCTGTTTAAACGCTTTGGCCGGCTTCAATTTTGTGATTCCAGCTCGGAATTAGTGGATTTGAGGCTAGGCTACGGCGGTGGTGGTTTCGGATCAAGATTCCGGGTCGGGTCCCCCCGGCAAGAGTTCATATTAAATACAATGAGATGGATGCAGGTCAAAATTATAATAACCCTAACCCTAAAATTTGACCGAAAATTTATCTAACAGTGTAACATATGTTATAAAAATTAGATTTAAGTGTAAATATTTGACACAAGATATATAATTGTGATATATTTTAAATAAGAGGGACTTAAGTGAACTCTTTTGGTAAGAGATATAAGTGTAAAATATTTTATACTTGAGAGACTAATGTGATTTAACCATTCAAAATTCATTAGTTCGATTATAATTAATATCATCGTTTTCTAACTTAAAATTAAATATTTCTTCTTCTGGTTCACTTTCACTCTTTAGTTAATAAAGAATGATCTTAAAACTTTATATTTAATACGAGGAACACCAATGCCCAATGATATACAAATTTTTTTACTTAACTACACCATGGATAAAATGTCTTCATAAAACTATTAATTTCCTAGGAAATAATCAAGTTTAGAATTAATTATTCATTTGCTAGCCAAACTTTTGAAACTCAAACAGAAAAGGAAATATTATAATTTGCCAATAGCAATTATTGCCCCCGTTAGCCATAAATATTTTAACAAAAATGGAATAAAGGATGTTACTTGTAGTCTTTAAATGTCACCACTTCTTCATTTATATATCCTAGTATAAATATTCAATCATATATATATATACAGACACAGACACAACAGTATCATATTTATCATATATATCATATAATTAATAATTACCTGCAAATTAAATAAAAATGGGCAAGGGAGGGGGTTTAATTTTAATGATGATAGTACAGGTGCTAGTGTTGATATCAGCGGCGGAGGTTGGAATAATAAAAAGAGAGGACATCACTTTCCCAGATGAATGCTTCAATCTGTGCAACCATGAACAGTATTGCACTTGTAGAACAAGTGATCGCGATCGGGTTTTCTGCTGCCATTTTTGCAGAAGAAAGTGTGGCCTCAATGTTGATGGCTGCAATGACTTGCCCATTGGACCCCCTTGTCCATCAACTGTTTGGAATTAATTGTTTGTTTCTGTAATTTATTCTTAATTGATCAGTTGAGGCTGGCTATGTCTATCTAATAAAAATCATTTCAGATTCCGTATATACGTACCCTTCTTCGACTACTTGCAATTTCATTTATTATAGGAGTATATCATAACATTACATTCTTCTAAATGTTATGTTGGGAAAAAAAAAATCTAAAGAATCGAGCCCCAAAAATCGCTATTCTTTCTCATTTTCATGTATCGACTGTGTTCTTCGTTGCCCTTGTGCCAAATGACAAGGTTCTGCATTTTGTTTCTGTGTTTACTCTAACACGTTCGTATACTTCAAATTATTAAATGTAATTTTTAATTCGATTGTGATTCATAAGAGATCTGAGAAGAAATTCTTGATTAACTCTTTGTTTGTGTGTTATGTTGTTTCTTCTGTTTTTTGTGGTATGTATATAGCATTTCATGTGTTGATTATATTAAGTGCTGGGGTTTATCTTGTTTTGACTTCTGTTGTAACTAATTAATGTTGTCTTATTAATTCAATGAAATGCTGGGAAATTCTTACCCAAACCGGGTTTGGCCGAACCCAAACTAACTAAAAAGCAAGTGCAATACACTTGTTTTGGGATTGGATGTAACTCCTAAGAGAGTGACCAATCACAAAGCAAGTGCAATACACTTGCTTGGTGGTTGGATGGGTTTGGCCAAGTCAGGCTTGGACAAGAATTTTCCTGAAATGCTTGTGATGAGAATTTGGTGTGATTAATGTAACAAGTACCAAGATATTTTGTGATGTATATTATTGTAGTTTTGTATAATATGTTATGAAATATGATATGCCTTTTGGGGCTGTAAATTTTTTTTGGGAGTTTTTTGTCCATTTGTCAAATCCACCCAACCACAAAACAAGTGTATTGCAATTGTTTTGTGGTCGATTATTTTTCTGCGAGTGACATTCAACTCAAAGCAAATACTAAGAAGGTGAATGATATGATGTATTCAATGTTTTGCTAAAATAAAATACGAATTTATATGAAAGTGTAAAATTGTAATCTTGATGTTTTGTTAAATGCTAACGTGTAGGGATAATGTGTAATAATAAAATGGTGTATGTACTAATTAAAATGAACACAATATAGTGTATTACAAATAACTCATTTTTCTACCATCTAACGCGTTAAAGATTTTTTTCCTTGGACAAAATATATAGGGCCTGTTTGTTTGGTGTTTGGGAGAGTATTGGAGGTTTGTGAAATAATTTCGATTTGCGTAATGTTGTTTGTTTGGGTTTTGAGAGAGTGGTTTGAGAAATAAAGTAGATGTAGATTTTTTTTTGGAAGAATTAGGTTGTAGGTGTAAGATGTGTAAGACTTATGTCAAATCATATTTGTTGTGAGATAAATTATGTAAAAGATATGTTACTTTATGTCAAATCAGAGTAGAGTTTGTATCGATTTTGTTTAGAGATAAGAAAATTGTTGTTTGTTTGGGTTTTGAGAAAGTAGTTTGAAAAAATTGAAAGATGAAAAATTTATTTCAGAAAATAGAAAACATGTTTGTTTGGCATTTCCCAAACACGAAAAAATTTTGGAAAACGCCAGACAAACAGGCCCATAATATTTAATTTAATTCAACTTTAATAAATAGAAGTATTGATTAATATCACATGCTTCTTAAAAAAAAATCAATATCATGTCATTGACAAAAGTGTAGCAATACTGCCCTAATCCGTCCGTGCAACCCCTTCTGACTTAAATAAAATTAAATTGTGAAAATCAAAAAGAAATTGAACTTATTGATTAATATTTCAAGCTTAATTGATTAATATCTCAATCTCAATGTAATAGTAGTTTACAAGAATTAAGGTTTTAAAATTAATACTTGATACTCAAAAGTAACTGAATAAACTACTTCATAATTAAAAAAAAAAAAAAAAAAGGGACATTTTCGCATCAATAAAAGAAGAAAAATAACGCAATTCACAAAAAAGAAGAAAAATAATCAAAAAAAATCATGGGCTCCTTTTGAAATAATATAATACTCGAAGGTCTTACAAGAAAGAAACAAAGAAAATGAGCCCAAACCCCAAGTCTTCTTTCTTATCTTCACAAACACAGTAAGAAAAATTAAGCTCTCATCATAAACCCTACACTAAAATCTCAGTATGCTTCTTCAATCCCCAACCCCTAAGATTTCTCCAAATTCCCCCGATCAAAACCAAACCCATGCCTATTTCTCACCCACAATCTCAAATTCAATCTCATTTTCGTCTGGGTTTCTTCGAAATTCAACCTTTTATCTCACACAACCCATTATATCAACAAGTCACATAACCCATAAAAATCCTGTTTTTATTACCTGTTCATCGATATCACAGGTTCATAGCTATGGAACAGTTGACTTTGAGAAGAGGCCTATGTTGAATTGGAGTGCTATACACAAGAAAATATCCATGTTGGAGGACCCGAATTTGGGTTCCGCTTCAGTGTTGAATCAGGTGGAAAATGAGGGGAAAAGGCTAACTAAATGGGAGCTTTCTAGAGTTGTTAAGGAGCTCAGAAAGTTTAAGCGCTTCAAATATGCTCTTCAGGTAATTAAATAAATTGCTAATTTTTTTTTTTCTAATTCTAATATTTTGTCATTCACTCTCAAATTTTGAAATGATTTAAAACATGATTTAGAGGGTTATGCATTAATTTTCTGGCTATATATCCATCCATTTATGCCTTGTAGTTTTTGTGTTTCACACTGTATAGTTTACCTTTAATTGAAGTACAGACTGAATAGTTGGAGTGTGGTTGCCAAATATTTAACTTTGGGGGTGTACTTGTCAATTTCGGGGGTGGTTGGTGCAATTTATCCCCAAAAGAATGAAAGGAGTATGAATAGTTCCATATGAACTTAGAATCTAATTTTGCATTTATGTAAATATTCTTGTCAATTAAATTTACATTAAGAATAAAGGAAAAATAAGGTTCAAATTCTACTATTGAGAAATTTTCCTAATTCTTCAAATTGTTTATTTGTAGTGGTAATGATCTGAATATATTGTCTCTCATAGAGATAAGAATTGATGAGATAGTCTAGCAGTCTAGTTACCTTATTGTGCCATTTTCATATCTCTAGCTCTTCAACTATATATAAACATATATCAAACTTCTGTTTCTAGTTTATGTTTTGATTAGCTAAATATTTGAAACTTTTTGAAAAAAATTTGAAATTTTGATTCATGTCTATAAACATCTTGTCTGGTTTACAGGTATATGAATGGATGAATAATAGAGAAGAGAGGTATAGAGTAACCACAAGTGACACTGCTATTCAGCTAGATTTGATTGCTAAAGTGCACGGAATATCAAGCGCCGAACAATATTTTCTTAGATTACCCGATGCCTTAAAAGATAAAAGAGTATATGGATCTCTTTTAAATGCTTATGTTCGTGCTAGAATGAAAGAAAAGGCCGAATCTCTAATGGATAAAATGAGGACTAGAGGTTATGCTGTTCATCCACTTCCATTCAATGTAATGATGACACTCTATATGAACCTTAAAGATCATGAGAAGATCGAGTCATTAATAGCGGAACTTAAGGAGAAAAACATAGGATTAGATATTTATTCGTACAATATTTGGCTTTCATCATGTGCTTCTCTAGAGAAGATGGAACAAGTGTTTACACAAATGGAGATGGACCCCAATATTAATCCGAATTGGACTACATTTAGCACAATGGCTACGATATATATTAAGTTAGATCAAATTGAGAAGGCCGAAGAATGTCTGAGGAAAATCGAGAGTAGAATCACCGGTCGAGATCGTTTGCCATTTCATTATCTTCTTAGTCTTTATGGAAGTGCCGGTAATAAAGAAGCGGTTTATCGAGTGTGGAATGTTTACAAGAGTAGTTTCGTCAATATTCCGAATTTGGGCTACCATGCCGTAGTTTCTTCTCTAGTTAGACTTGATGAAATTGAAGGAGCCGAGAAAATCTATAATGAATGGCTTACCGTGAAAACGTTTTACGACCCTAGGGTCGGAAATCTTTTATTGGGTTCGTACGTTAGGAAAGGGCTCTCAGAAAAGGTGGAATCTTTTTTCGACCAAATGGTTGAGGCAGGTGGAAAACCGAATTCGATGACTTGGGAAATTCTTGCGGAAAATCACTTAAAAAATAGGAGGATTGATAAGGGTTTATACTGTTTACAAAATGCTGCTTTGGCTGATGGCTCGAAAAACTGGAAACCGAAACCGGTAAATGTCTGTTCGATTCTCAAGGTTTCCGAGGAGGAGTGTGATGTGGCGAGTAAAGATGCGTTGATTGAGATCTTGAGGCAAGTGGGTTGTCTTGAGGATACGGTATATATGTCTTATATTCCGGTATCGGGTGGTGGAACTTTTACGAGCAGCGGTCCAGAAGTAGAGGATAGAGAAGATATTGATGGTGAAAACGAACTTCTAAGCCAACTTCAGGAGAGCTTGTGAGAATTTTTTTTTTCTTGACGTTCAAAATAGTGTACGAAGCAAGTTATGATGTTGTTTAAGTGAGATAATCTCTTAATTACTTTTCTTAGTAGTAAATAGTGGGTGTATTAGCGACAATTTATCAATTGCCAAACAGTACGAATTTTGGATTTTTTACGGTTTTTAAATTTGTTTCTCTAGATGGAGTCTTGATTTGTCGTCTTCATTGGCAAATATTGTGTAACGGAGTCTTGTGGATGGTGAACTAAATGCTATGCAATTGAATTATATGAGAGAGATTTTGAGTTTAATCAGTTTGAAGCAAACTTTTACTTGATATTTTGTAAGGATAAATTCCGTATAATTATGTTCTTGTGAAGGTATCTCAAGTTTTTGGTTCCTTACATTTCATGGTTTCTTTTAGTTGCTGCTAAACAATGCTTGTCTAGAAGTTGTGTCCTATATTAGAATTCTTTGGCTTTGTTTTTCAAGGTTTGGAAAATGTGTTTGAGTTTGCTTTTTAATGTGGGATTTTGTTGGAATTCTATTGGAGTTTCTTGAAAATTAAAAAATGTGATGATGTGTTGTGAACATGATATAATGTTTTGGAGTTTGAGATATGTCTAAGTTCTGATCATTTTGCCTAGAACTTAGAGTCTATATGGATTGGTGTTAGCTGGATTTTTATTTTATTGTTTTATTTTTGAAGAATTAATTTGGATAGTTTTAATTAGTGAAAACGGATTTGAATCATGTTTACAAGTTCAATTTTGTAGGTAATGAAAGTTTATTTGTCTTAACCAGATAATGGTCTTGAGCCAACATGTACATCGTAAATTGTTGTGTTTGGCCCTATATATCTTTCTTAATTTTTTTTTTTTTTTTTTTAAAAAAAAAAAAGAAGGAAAGGACGTTTAAGTTAACTACTGCACCCACATATGTTGGAAGTTGGAACTTACACATGGAAAAATATTTATATTTTACTTTATTACAATAATTTTATGTTTTTTGGTGGTGGGGGATTTGCAGGGTCATGGGGAAATGGTGGGAGGGGGCTCACATGGAATTGGAAGAGTAAATGCAAAAAAAAAAAAAAAAGAAACACTGTGTGTAATTTATCCCAGTGCATGTTTCTCTTGTATGTGTGTGTGTTTTATGGTGTACAGCGAACATAAGCATGAAAAGTTCCCTAACATGACATGCTTTTTTAAGTTGAGTTGGTCTCCAATGTAATGGGCACCTCATATCAAAAGTCAAAATATCTAATAATTCGAACTTTATTTGGTTTAACAAACCAAAGTTAAAATTTTATTTAAATTTAATTTGAATTTTAGAGAAGTTATACCCAAACGTGCCAAATCAAATATTTTGATACTTTACGTTAGAGGTCTCGATGAAGTGAATTGTGGCCGAATCTGGCCTAAATTTTACCATTTTTATCTAGTTAAAGATCTAATGAATTTAATCCAATTAAGAGATATAAAATTCAAAATACATAGTATGAAGATGAACTAAGAAGATCAGATCCATTAAGAGATTCAAATTCAATAATAATAAAACATACATATTTACCTACATAAATTTTTATTTTCACAAGTAACATGAAAAGTATTATGGTTATATAAAAGGGATACTGATAGTGATTTGTTAACAAACAATTAGTTAATATATCATTCATGATGTTATTTATATGCATATATTTACCTATAAACATGAATATTAAATGTATATGAACTCGATCAAATGCGAACAAGATTTGAATTCGTTTCCAAAACTAGCAAACTGTTGGATAAGGATGAAGATGAAGGCTCTGAAGACAATTAGTAAAGGGAGGTTTTGAAGGATTCCAAAACTTCAGAAATTGGCTAAGTATGGAGTAACTTAGCTGATGATCCCTTAGAAGAAATTTTGACTAAGTAAAGAAGACATCAGAAGAGTCAAAAGTTTCAAGGTCCAAGACTTCTGATCTGCTGAAGCAAAGTTATCAGACTGATGAAGATCAGCCGACTCAAATCAGATTTGTTCAAGTTTGAGATCAGCCGAGTTCGCCATCAGACATGTACTTTCGTCAGCCAAGTAAAGAAG
Source organism: Penstemon barbatus (assembly GCA_003313485.2). Classification (NCBI taxonomy): domain Eukaryota; kingdom Viridiplantae; phylum Streptophyta; class Magnoliopsida; order Lamiales; family Plantaginaceae; genus Penstemon; species Penstemon barbatus. The sequence goes on from CM064880.1 coordinate 69,157,130, forward strand.
ATCATGAAGTGTTCCCAACGGTAATAAATGCCCCTTGGAGTAATAAATGCTGAAGTACAAGGTTATTAAAGACAAATGATTGAAGAAATGCTTCGCATCAGCTGGGTGCATTTAATGCTGCATTTAATGCTGCCTGCAGGATAGTACTGTTCATAGTACGGACAGACTGCAAAAGAGCCGTTCGCGGATTTTAAGGACCAGTACTCGAGGAATTTGAATTTTGTCTCTCTTCAACGGACACTTTTCAATCCTCAAGTATAAATAGCTGAACGAGACGAAGAAGAAACAAGCAACACACTTTCTGAGAGAAATTTCCGAAGCAAAATTCTTTAAGTCTCAAGAACAGCTCACTCATCAGCTGAGTCATTTGTTGACGAAAGCAGAGTTGAAGAATCAAGAAAAATACATCTTCTGAGTGATTTTGTAAACAAGAGTGTTGTGCGGAGTTGTGATCCATCTTTGTGAGTGATCAAACTTCAGAGAATAGGTCTTCTGTGTGATTTCCTATTGCGAACTTGTGGTCGTTTCATTTGTTGTTCGACGCAAGCAGAGTATACTGTAAACTTTGTGATTATAGTATAACCCAAGATCTGTGTGACTTGGAAGAGTGGACTAAAGGATATTCAAATCCATATAACCACTATAAAAATTACTTGTGTTTTTACATTGTTTTAAAATCTGCATATTGACTGTTTGCATAAAAACACATTTAAGTTAACTGTTTGAAAAAGAGTTAAAAAGGAGTTTATAAAACTGGGGAAACATTTTTCAAACTACTAAGACTACTTGTGAAAAACACTTTGAAAATCCGCTGCAAGTACTCTAAGTATTAAAACTGATTTTAACAAAATCAGCTAAGTATTAATCAGACGAGTGGTCAACAAGACTGTTCAAAGATTTGTTCGCGAACAGAACTGTTAATAACTAATCTGATCAGCTTAGTCTGTTCAGTTAAGTGTAAAAGTTTTAAAGTTAAAATTGAGAAAATTTTAAAGAGGTTTATTCACCCCCCCCCCCCTCTAAACCTCTTCTGACCACTTGGGACCAACAAGTGGTATCAGAGCAGGTGGTTCATTTGAATCAGCTGCCTGATCAACGAGCTTGATCCAAGTGTTTTTCAAAGGTTTTTGAAAACATTTCAAAAGAGCATCTTTTTGAAAAACTAAAACTTTTTGAAAAATGGATTGTATCAGCCATGTTCCCCACATTGCTGGTATGTCCTTTGAGGACTGGAAAATCAGAATGGAGATTTTCCTTGCTGCCTATAATGACAACATGTACACATGTATCATTAAAGGTCCATTCAAATTCACCAAGACCATCATAGTAGATGAAGCTGAACTGGTGGTGGAAAAAGATCTGACAGAGATGACAGCCGAAGAAATAAAGCTGTTCAATCTGGATAAAGTTGGCCGTTTCATCATGACCAAAGCCCTGGATAATGATCGGTTTGACAAAGTCAAACATTGCAAAACTGCAAAGGAGATGTGGGACAAGGTTCGTGACATGAGTGAAGGAAACGACGCCATCAAAGAGCATCAGCTCAGTGTTGCCTTGGAGAAGCTGGACAACTTCAAGATGAAATCTGGAGAGACCATTGATCAGATGGATACCAGGTTTACCAGAACGTTGAATGAAGTTCTTAAGCTGGGAAAGACCTTTACTGACAAGGAGATCACCGTCAGAGTTCTAAAGGCCCTGCCCCCCAAGTTCAATATGAAGGTGACATCTATGGAAGAATCAAGAGATCTGGGAAAGATTTCTCTTACAGAGCTGTTTTCCGTACTCAAGGCATTCGAGTATAAACTGCCTAGAATGGGTATCGAAGAAACCTCAACTTCAGGACCCACAGCTGCCTTAGTTGCTGCTGAAAACACCAGGAGACCAGCACATAGAAGTCAAGATGTGGACTCATCTGATGAACCATCTCTACTCAACAAGAAGGAGTACACTGCTGGAGATGTAGCATTATTGATGAATAATTTCAAGAAGTTCTACAAAAGAAAAATGAAGAACAAATACAACAATGCTTCCACTTCTAAACCTAACTTTTCTTCTCAAGATAAAGATGACTATAAATCAAAACTAATGTGTTACAACTGCAGGAAATTGGGACACTTCATCAAAGACTGCCCATATCCAAAAGCAGAAAAGTACACTGAAGAGGAGAAGAAAGTGAGAAAAGAAAGAAAGTATCAGAGAGGGAAAGCAATGATGGCTGAAGCAGAAAAGCTTGCTGCTGTCTGCTCATCTGATTCAGATTCAGACTCGTCTGATGAAGAATCTTCTGATGAAGAAAAACCTGCTCTCCTGTGCCTGATGGCAAAGGACTCTGATGACTCTGAGGATGAGGTAACTCCTCAAAACAATGAATTGTTTGATTCTCTAGAGCAAATGATGTTAAATAATACTACTATTGCTGGAGAATTTGTTAAGCTTAAGGAAGAGATGAGCTTGCTAAAAGAGCAAAATAACTCACTGAAACTTAAAGCTGAAAAGCCAAAAGAATCAGTCGAGTATAAACAGCTTGAGCAAGAAAATGAATCTCTGAAAGCTGAATGTGAAGTTTATAAAGGAAAAATCATGGAACTTGAAAAGGTTATCGAGTCTCATGAAAAATCATCTGTTGCATCCACACATACATCTAGTAAACAGAAGATGCCTTTAGAACAGGATAAGCAAGAGTTGAACCATACTGAAAAATTCATATCAGCTGACAATAGTAAGGTCATTCTGTATGTTCAAACTGCTAGACCTACTTCACCTGAGAAAGTGGTAAAGGAGAAGAAATCTCCTAAGGCTAAAAAGAGCAAAGAGCCTAGTGTAGGAAATCAGACTAGTAAGACCAAACAGCAGAGTCCTAAGAAGTCTGCTGATAAAGCTAAAGTGAATCAATCTGTTGGTAAAGCTAAGTCTAAACAAGTTGAGCAAGCACCTAGTAAGCCAAAGAAGCATAAGAATAAGAAAAATCAAAATGCTTGGTATGGAAATGAGTCATATTATGTGCAACCTGCTGCATATCATCCTATGTATCATGCACCTCAGTTTCCTAGTTACTATGCACCTTACCCTGCTCATCCAATGCATGCATATCCTGCATATCATGCACCTTACCCTGCTTATGAACACTATTCATATCATACTGATCATCAACATGACTTATCTGATAATTATGATAAAAATGAAACTGTTCATGCTCCTGTGAAAACTCAGAAACCTAAGAAGCCTAAGACTTCAACATCTTGGGTTGTCAAAGGTGGAACTAATCCTTCAGGACCCTCTCAATAAGGGTACCTAAAACAATTTTATTTTTGTTTTGTAGGTTAGGATTAGGAGTAGGAGTAAAGTAGAGAAGATATGGTACTTGGACAGTGGATGTTCAAGACACATGTGTGGAAACATACATGAGTTGACAGATGCAGTTGCTGTGGATGGTCCAAAGGTCACTTTTGGAGACAGCAAAGAAGGCAAGATTAAAGCTAAAGGAAGATTAATCAGAGGAAACATAGAGATATCTGACGTCTCATATGTCAAAGGCCTCAAATATAATCTGCTGAGCATAAGTCAATTTTGTGACAAAGGATATTCAGTCATCTTCTCAACAGATAAGTGTTTTGTCGAACAGATTGGTACAAAGAAGGTAATTTTATCTGGAAGACGACAAGGAAATATCTACATAGTCGACTGGAATTCTGCTGACAGGAATTCAAACGTTTGTTTGGTGGCTTCAACACCAAGTGAAGTTAGTTGGCTGTGGCACAAGAGAATGAATCATTTAAACTTCAAGACCATCAACAGATTAATCAAGAATGATTTGGTAGAAGGGATTCCTAAAACAGTCATGAGCAAAGATAAGCTCTGTGACGCCTGTCAGAAGGGTAAACAAATCAAGTCATCGTTCAAAAGCAAGAAGCACCAATCTTCTGGAAGGATATTGGAGCTGTTACACATGGACTTATTTGGACCCATTGATCCAGTCAGCAATGGTGGAAAGAAATACTGCCTAGCTGTTGTGGATGATTATTCAAGATATACTTGGGTGATTTTCATGAAGAAAAAGAGTGAAACCAAGGAACATCTTACAAATCTGATGGAACTGATCCAGAATGAGAAGAGTATCAAAATATTAAAGATCAGATCAGATAGAGGGACAGAGTTCACAAACTCTACTGTTGAAGAGTATTGTAATATCAAAGGAATACATCATGAGTACTCTGCTGCCAGAACCCCTCAACAAAATGGTGTTGCTGAAAGGAGAAACAGAACACTAAAAGAAGCTGTCAGAACCATGATAGCTGAAGCTAAACTGCCTCAAAGATTTTGGGCAGAAGCAACAAATACAGCATGTTTTACCCAAAACAGATGCATGATCAACAAGCACCAAAACAAGACTCCATATGAAGTTTGGAACAACAGGAAGCCAAACATTCATTACTTTAAGATTTTTGGTTGTAAATGCTATGTTTTAAATAATGGTAAAAATCACCTTACTGCATTTGCAGAAAAGGCTGATGAAGCTGTTTTTGTAGGATACTCATCTGTTAGTAAGGCTTATAGAGTTTTCAATAAAAGAACATTACTAATAGAAGAATCCATTCATGTAGTATTTGATGAGCCAAGTCAATCATCTGAAAAGAATCAAAATGTTAATCAAGATCTGTCTACTGATTTACAGAAGATGAATGTTGGAAGGAACGAAGAATATGTACCCATCATACTACCTGATATCAACTCAGCTGATAACTCAAGTGCTGTTCAAAATCACAGAGCTGATTGTCTAACAGACGAGTTGCTAACAGCTGATAGACCAGAGACTGTTCAACAGACGGTAAATGTTCAACAGACTACTACTGTATCTCCAACAGTAGTGTTGCAAGATCAAGATAAAGGACAACATTATGATTTGCAACCTGATCTCAGATGGCTCAGAAATCACCCACCAGAGTTAGTGATTGGTGATCCTTTAGACAGAGTGAAAACAAGAAGAGCTGCTGCACAAGATGCTATGTTTGCTAGTTTTCTATCTCAAATTGAGCCTAAACAGATTGAAGAAGCTCTCAATGACTCCAACTGGATTGAAGCTATGCAGGAGGAGCTAAATCAATTTGAAAGGAATGAAGTCTGGTACTTAGTTCCTAGACCAAGTCATCAAAGAGTCATTGGTACTAAGTGGGTATTCAGGAATAAAATGAATGAAGATGGTGAAGTCACCAGAAACAAAGCAAGACTAGTGGCCAAAGGTTACTGCCAAGAAGAAGGCATTGACTTTGATGAAACTTTTGCACCTGTAGCAAGACTGGAGGCAATCAGACTCTTTCTTGCCTACGCTGCTCATAAGAATTTCACAGTCTATCAGATGGATGTGAAATCAGCTTTTCTCAATGGAGATTTGCAAGAAGAAGTTTATGTTGAACAACCTCCTGGATTTGAAGTTTATCAAGAAGAGGACAAAGTATATCGTCTGAAGAAAGCTCTCTATGGACTGAAACAGGCTCCAAGAGCATGGTATGATACTTTATCTGATTTTCTTTTAATTAAAGGATTTCGCAAAGGTAAAGTTGACAAGACCTTGTTCACTATTGAATGGGAAGAACATATTTTGCTTGTGCAAATTTATGTGGACGATATTATTTTTGGTTCAACAAATCAACAGATGTGTGACAAGTTCTCAAAGCTGATGCAGAACAAATTTGAAATGAGCATGATGGGAGAACTTAACTATTTTCTTGGTTTGCAAGTTAGACAGTTGCCAGATGGAATTTTCATCAACCAAGCAAAATACACAAAAGATCTGTTCAAGAAATTTGGTATGGAAACTAGCTCTACTGCTACAATTCCAATGTCTACAAGTCTTCGTTTGGATAAAGATGAAGATGGCAAATCAGTAGATATAACCAAATATAGAGGCATTATTGGGTCACTGTTATACCTAACAGCCAGCAGACCTGATATCATGTACTCTGTTGGGGTCTGTGCAAGATTCCAATCAAACCCCAAAGAATCTCATCTCTTAGCTGCCAAGAGGATATTGAAATATATTAAGGGCACTCAAGAATTGGGATTGTGGTATCCTAGAGAGTCTGGATTTGAGCTTATTGGATATTCAGATTCTGACCTTGCAGGCTGCAAGATTGACAGAAAAAGCACAACAGGTGCCTGTCAGTTCTTAGGTAGTCGTCTGATCTCATGGATGAGTAAGAAACAGACTTCAGTTTCTATATCTACTGCTGAAGCTGAATATATAGCTGCTGGAGCTTGCTGTGCACAGATACTTTGGTTGAAGCATCAACTAGAAGACTACAATATCAAAATCAGTGGAATACCAATCTACTGTGACAATACAAGTGCAATCAGTCTCACTCAGAATACTACAAGTCATTCAAGGACTAAACATATTGAGATCAAACATCATTTTATTAGAGATCATGTGGAGAAAGGAAATGTCATGATAGAATATGTGTTTACTGAAAATCAGATTGCTGACATCTTCACAAAACCTCTAAGCGAGACAAGGTTTTCAACTCTAAGAGCTGAACTGGGATTATTGAAATTAGATGCATAAGCTGAGGGGGAACTTATCAGAAGACTAGAGTTCAACAGCTTACTCATCTTTATTATCTTCAAGGATTAACTTTCAACAGACTAGTTAACTTATGAATTCTTAAACTCAGGGGGAACGTGTAAGACTAGCGGTACTTCTGAATTAAAGATGAAATTTGTTAATGACAGTTAGTTGAAGTTATGTTTTCAACAGAAGACTTAACTATCGAAGATCAAGACTATTTTATCTAGCTGGATTGACAAACAGCTGAGGAAGGTTATCAGCTATTGGCATTCTCTGATAACAGCATTGTCATCAGGACAGTAGTCCATCAGATAAGTGTTTATTGTACTCATCTGATTACTTAAATAAAAGCGAGAAGTACAAAACGTTTTATTCAAAACACGCTTTTATAAATAGCTGTCGGGCGGTACATCTTCCCGCTCTTCAGTAAAATATCTTTTGAATTTGAAAGGTCGCAACAGAAGCCACACGATCATCACTGACAGAAAAACGGATCTAACGGTTGGCGATTATCACGGAAACCGACATACCCCAACTCTATAAATCCTCATCTGATCAGTCGAGTCATTCTTTACGCACCCTAAAATTTCAAAAGTACTTGTGAGAATTTTGAGCAATTTTTCTGCAAAAACTCTCTGTTTTCTTTCTAACTCCTACAGATCTGAGATGGCTGCTGAAGGCATGTATCTCGTGTATGGTTCCTACTACCAATCCGGTACGGATCTGATGAAAGAACTGCTGGAAAAGTTCAAAGCTGCCTCGCTGGTGAATTTCATGGAATACCACGAAGGAGTTATCTGGACTGACCAGGTGATGGAGTACTACAACACGGCGAAAGCTGACTACAACTCACTGGAGATTAAGGCTACAGTGGGAGACAAATCTATCATCATCACCCCTGCTGTTCTTCATGAGACGTTTGGGCTTCCTAACCATGGAAGACACGACGTCACTATACTGACAGAGAACAAGCACCAACAGTTCTGGGCGATCTGCGCCAAAGAGGGAGAAGTGTTTTCTGGAAACATAAGGAAGAAGCAACTGAGGGATGAATATCAGCGGATGGCTGATATGGTATCAAAATTGATTGAAAACTGCACTTTCTCATTGGATGCTGTTACGATGAAAAGATTCAGCATCATGGCTGCCATTTACTATGGGATGGAAGTCAACTGGTCCATCATAGTATGGTACATCTTAGCTGATTTCCTGGATGATAAGAAGGGAAAGGGTCCTCACACCAACCACAGGATTACTATCAGCTACATGCTATCCAAACTGGAGTGTACTATGACGAACGGCAAAGAGATTCACAAATCTAAGGCCATGAACAAATATCTGCCTGTTCTGAAGAGGAAGGCTGATGAGCCTGAGGAAGCTGATGATGAGGGACAGAAGGAAGTCCCTGCCAAAAGACCAAGAAGATTAGTCAAAACAGCTAGCCTGGCTGTTGAGACTAAAAAGAAGAAGGCTGCTGATGCGCCCAAAAAGAAAGAAGCAAAGCAGATGGAGAAAGTGACTTCTGCTACTGAAGCCACTAAGATCATAGAGAATATAATTGCTGATGTAAGGACTGGATCCCCTGCATCACCATCAAGAACTCCATCAGCAGAGAAGCCTGCTGAAAGTGTCTCTAAACGAACGAGGAGCCAACAGAGAGATACAGCTGCTTCTACCTATCGTGAAGGTAGAACCAAGAGTTCTGCAAGGAAGCAGATGTCCTTCATAGAAAAGGATACTGAGTTGGTGGATTTGGTGAGATCAAGTCCAGAGTCTGCTGAAAGACCAGTTGAAGCTGTTGAAGCTTCTACTGCTGACAAAGCTGATGAGCAACAGACTACTCAGACTGCACCAACTGCTGAGGCTGCTCAACCTCAAGACGATCCAGATGTTCAAATCATACATCCTATAGCTGCTGCTCCTATATCATCTGCTGGACCAGCTCCTGCTCCTATTGACAAAGGGAAAAAGAAGATAGTGATTAAGAGAAAGAAAATCACTAAAGCTGACAAGAGGGCAAGGGAGGAAGCTGAACAAAGAAAGCAGGATGAGCTTGAAGAGAAAAAGGCACTTGAGCTAAGCAAAGCTCAAGAAGCTAAGGATGAGGCCAGGAGAAGAATGTCTGAAGCAGAGAGAAAAGCTGCTGAAGATGCTGAACTGGCTATGGTGATTGAAAAGAGCAAGACTGATGCCTATGGACCTGTCCATGGTGGTGGCATCAAGATTGGAGAAGGCAAGAATGAAGAAGAAGACAAGAAAAAGATCTTACTGCCTGCCCCCAAAGCCAAGTCCAAAGACAAATATGAAGTCAGAAAAGCATTTGAGATAGTGTATGCTGATAAGGAGCTTTTCAAGCAGTTTGAGAAGTCTCTAGCATACTATGATCAAAAGCTGATGCTAAGGACTCTGTTCAACCAGGAGAAACCAAGATATATCAGTTGGAGAGACAACAGGTTGAATAAGCCAATGGCAGAACTTCAAAGCATGAAGGAGTTGGTTGATGAAGAACGTTGGGTTCTAACTTGGCTGAAGACAAACTCCATTCAAAAGGCCCTTGATCCCAGCTATGTAAGAGATGTCATGCATAGTTATGCAAAAGGCTTTGCATTGGAGGAGGCCAATAAAATTAAAAGCACCTTGCCTGAGAAGAAGAAAAAGTCTGAAGATGCTACTGAAAGAGCAATTAAATTTGCTACTATGGCTGCCCTGAAGAGATGGGCTAAAAAGTCAAAATACCAGCAAGGCTGTTCAAGTGACTTGCCTCTGCTGCCAAGCATCCAGCAAATCATTTTTGGCAAGGAAGTACAACCGTACTATGAAGTGCCAAAGGGGAATAATGCTTTTGTTAACCCCTGGATTATTGTGAGGCAAATCAGACAAACTACTTGCTTCAATGATGATGGCACCATTACCAACTTGGTCTATGATGATGTTACTGATGAACCTAAAATTGCGGACAAGCCTGAAGTCAAGTCTGCTGATCAGATTGAAGACAAGTCTGCTGATCAACCTGAAGTCAAAGCTGCTGATCAACATGCTGACAAGCCTGCTGATCAAATTGCTGACAAGCCTGCTGATCAACCTGCTGATAAGTCTACTGATCAGACTGAAGACAAGTCTGCTGAAAAGGTTGCTAATGAACCCTTAGCCATCGAGTGGAAAGCTGAGGATTCTGAAAATCATCAGGACGTGAAAATGGAAGAAGTTCCTGTCCACCAGGAAGTTGAAGAAAGGGATGAAGCTGCTGCTTCTGCTTCATCAGCTGATAAACATTCATCACTGATGGAAGCAATCCAGATGCTGATGGAAAATCAACTAAAGGAGCTGGAAGAGAAGCATCAACATCAGCTGTTGAAGGTTAAAGAGGAGCTGAAGACAGAGCTTAAAGAAGAACTGACAGAATCAAATAAGCTTCAGCTGGAAACTGTGCAACAGTCTACAGAAAAGATCATCAAGACTGAAATCACAAGTATTCCTATTCCTGAGGATCACTCCTTGCAGTTGGTGAACAGCTTGACTGAAATGAACAGAAATGTGGAGGATGTGAAGATCGATGTTAATCATCTTCATGCTGCACTTCAAAGAGCTGAACACAAGATCGCTGATCTGACTGCAACCTTCATCAAAGTCAGTGAAGAAGAAAAGGAAGTCAATCTAGGGTTGCTGAATGAAGTAGGAAATGTTGTACAATCCGTACAAGATGAAATTGCAACTGTCAACCTGAATATTGACTACTTCAATGACAAGACTAACATCATCAGCACTGATATTCTTAATCTTACAGCTAGTCACGATGTTGTCAATCAGAATCTCAAGGCTTTATGTGCTGGAGTGAAGATTCCAACAGTTGCGCTCAACCCTGCTGTTGCACCTTCTGATGTCATCAAAACTGATGATGACAAAAAGGGGGAAGATAAAAGGGAAGAAACAGTTAAGGAACCTGCTGCTGAAGAAACAGCTAAGGAACCTGCTGCTGAAGAAACAGCTAAGGAACCTGCTGCTGAAGAAACAGTTAAGGAACCTGCTGCTGAAGAAACAGCTAAGGAAACTGCTGAAGCAACTACTGAAGCCAAGGAAACTGAAGACACGGCTGACAAGACTGAAGAAAATCCTGGAAAGGTAGAAGAAGAAGAAAAGATTGAAAAAGAAACTACCAAGTACAAGGAAACTGAATCTGCCAAGAAAGCAATGGAGCTGATCAGAGAACAGCAACTCAAAGAGAAAATGGAAGCTGCCAAAGCAATCCTGGAAGAAGAAGCTGATGAAGACGAAGATGACGAAGAGTCATCTTATGAGTATATAGAAGAGCTTGAAGGATCAGATGAAGAAGCTGATAGTTAGAACTTGAAATATCATTGTAATCAGTTTACTTTATCTATTTCTTCAGAAATCTCATCTGATGAACTTGCATTGTAATATTCTTCAATATTAATGAAAAGTCAAGTTCAATCCAATAAACTTTTTCTATCTCAGAAAATTTTGAGGATTACATTCTTTAGCTTAGGTATTTAATAGGTACTTAGCTGAAGTTTTGTCATCATCAAAAAGGGGGAAATTGTTGGATAAGGATGAAGATGAAGGCTCTGAAGACAATTAGTAAAGGGAGGTTTTGAAGGATTCCAAAACTTCAGAAATTGGCTAAGTATGGAGTAACTTAGCTGATGATCCCTTAGAAGAAATTTTGACTAAGTAAAGAAGACATCAGAAGAGTCAAAAGTTTCAAGGTCCAAGACTTCTGATCTGCTGAAGCAAAGTTATCAGACTGATGAAGATCAGCCGACTCAAATCAGATTTGTTCAAGTTTGAGATCAGCCGAGTTCGCCATCAGACATGTACTTTCGTCAGCCAAGTAAAGAAGATCATGAAGTGTTCCCAACGGTAATAAATGCCCCTTGGAGTAATAAATGCTGAAGTACAAGGTTATTAAAGACAAATGATTGAAGAAATGCTTCGCATCAGCTGGGTGCATTTAATGCTGCCTGCAGGATAGTACTGTTCATCGTACGGACAGACTGCAAAAGAGCCGTTCGCGGATTTTAAGGACCAGTACTCGAGGAATTTGAATTTTGTCTCTCTTCAACGGACACTTTTCAATCCTCAAGTATAAATAGCTGAACGAGACGAAGAAGAAACAAGCAACACACTTTCTGAGAGAAATTTCCGAAGCAAAATTCTTTAAGTCTCAAGAACAGCTCACTCATCAGCTGAGTCATTTGTTGACGAAAGCAGAGTTGAAGAATCAAGAAAAATATATCTTCTGAGTGATTTTGTAAACAAGAGTGTTGTGCGGAGTTGTGATCCATCTTTGTGAGTGATCAAACTTCAGAGAATAGGTCTTCTGTGTGATTTCCTATTGCGAACTTGTGGTCGTTTCATTTGTTGTTCGACGCAAGCAGAGTATACTGTAAACTTTGTGATTATAGTATAACCCAAGATCTGTGTGACTTGGAAGAGTGGACTAAAGGATATTCAAATCCATATAACCACTATAAAAATTACTTGTGTTTTTACATTGTTTTAAAATCTGCATATTGACTGTTTGCATAAAAACACATTTAAGTTAACTGTTTGAAAAAGAGTTAAAAAGGAGTTTATAAAACTGGGGAAACATTTTTCAAACTACTAAGACTACTTGTGAAAAACACTTTGAAAATCCGCTGCAAGTACTCTAAGTATTAAAACTGATTTTAACAAAATCAGCTAAGTATTAATCAGACGAGTGGTCAACAAGACTGTTCAAAGATTTGTTCGCGAACAGAACTGTTAATAACTAATCTGATCAGCTTAGTCTGTTCAGTTAAGTGTAAAAGTTTTAAAGTTAAAATTGAGAAAATTTTAAAGATGTTTATTCACCCCCCCCCCCCCCCCCTCTAAACCTCTTCTGACCACTTGGGACCAACACAAACCATAAGTATTTGTTCAACTTTAGTCTACAAACCAATTCATATGAGCTTTTTCATTTGAATTCCAATTAAATTCAGAGACTATCAACTTTAGGTAGAATTTAAATCAAGTAGATTTCGTTTCGGGGATACTAAAATAAAGAAAAGTATAAAATGATGAGATGGAAATTTAATCATACAACACATAAAAATCTTCCATATATATTGAACATGAGATGAGGCCAAATTCCATATCTAGCATATAAGCAATGAAAGATTTGAATTGATTTGGGCATAGATCTAATCTTTTTTTCATTATACAATCCATAAATTTTATTCCTTTCGGATTTTTTTTCATTATACAAAATTATATCATGGCTGGAATAAAAGCAGAGTAGCATGAACAAATGCTGCTATGTGGTGGTGGAGAACAAACACTTTACCATGTTAACAAATTAATTGTACTTGTTGCATAAGAATCATCACACATGAAAGATAACATAGGTGGGACCTACAACTCACAATTAACAACATTAATCCAACATGTAATCACATGATTAACATATATTGTGTGTGTATTTATCACTTTACTGTCATTTGATCAAGATCCAGTATATACATGTTTTTTCATTTTACTTTAGTTACAAAAGTGTTGAGCACCCATGATAGCTAATCTTCCCTCCTCCACAAGTTAAGTTCAAATTAAAGAATTGTACTATTTAAATAATTAGACCAAATAATATCTGTTATATTAAGTTGAAGAGTTTAAAAGATATATTTTAATTTATTTTTTTTAACACAAATCGACATGGTAAGGTTGTTATTAGATTGAAAAGGAGACAAATCCCAAAAAAAATACGAAAATATTAACAATAACATGTAAAGGGTAATTTTGGAAGTTCACATTCGTTAACGTAGTCGATGCATTTTGAACTTTAACTTCTTATTCTGCAATAGCTGCTAAAACATGAGTACTCACATTGAGATAAACACATATACATTTGTGCTTATACATCTATATTTTCTTCCGCATAATGTTACTTTCGAAAGTAAAATTTAAAATGATCGATATATAACATGTGCCATAACATTTGAGCCACCATGAAGAAATCTAAAATACCATGAAATGTGAAGAAATTTTTCACAATATAAAGTGCACTAAACCAAAAGACTCAACAACAAACCACTCATTCATTCCAATTTGACATGGACAATGACATCCTAACAAAATTTCAAATTCCAAAGGACATTTTAGTAAAAGCACACCTTTACCTCTCAAACTAACTCTTTCCCTACAAATTATTGCACACACAAAAGTATTACAACAAACCACCCCTTACTATATACTATTTATATACATTAAACATCACAATTCACAATCCAAGATTTCACTTCTAAACAAAACAACAATGACAGAATTGGAGATCCCAAATGTGATGCCTAAACTCATCAATTTCCTCTCTTCTCTCCTCCAAGGCGTGGCGGAGTCGAACGATCTCCAGCCGCAAAAGATCTCAGTCTTCAATGGCCTAAGTAGGCCAAGCATCTCAATTCAAAGTTATCTTGAAAGAATATTTAAGTATGCTAATTGTAGCCCTTCTTGCTACATTGTTGCTTACGTTTATCTCGATCGATTTACTCAAAGGCAGCCGTCTTTGCCGATCAATTCCTTCAATGTTCATAGGCTGCTCATTACTAGTGTCATGGTTTCTGCTAAGTTCATGGATGACATGTAAGTATTTTTAATTATTCTTCTTCTTATTATTATTGATTGAATTTCTGATCTGGGATTTAGTTTAGGTTAATGAAATTCATGTTTGATTTGGAAAGTGAGAAAAAAAGTTACAACTTTATTGGACTTCAAAAATGCTTATTCACTGAAAAACAGAGCTAATTTCAAGTAGATGCATTTTTTTAAATCTAAGATTCAATCTTTTTTTTTTTTTTTTTTTTTTCCTGTTCCTGTTTGATTTGAAAAATGAGCAATTTTTCAACATTTTTGGGGTTCATTATATTGAAAGATGATTGCTAAACAAACAAGCCTTAAGTAATATTATTAAAAGAGGTTTATCAATACTAGTGAAGAATAAGATTTTGGTTTAAGATATATTCAAATTTAAAAGTTAGGTCCAGCTACAAAATCCAGCTTTCTCTTGCTTTAATTTTCTAATCATATAAGTAGTATTAGTAGTTTTCAAAAATTAGTCACTCATAGAGTGGGGGTAAAGGGTATTTAAGAGTCTCAATCTAACATTCATAAATGAAAGCTACATTCTAACAAATATTTGAAATTAAATATTAATTATACCCTTCAATGATGTTTTTTTTACATTAATTTAGTCACAAAATGTTTGAGTACAAGTTAAGAATCATAGCCCCTTCACCAGTAATCTCCATTGAGAGTCTATGGAATTTCAAAAATTGTACATATATAACATGCCTAAAAGTTGTATATTAATCTTAATTGTCTATTTAAGTTTATATTTATTAAAAATGTACCCATTAAGTTAATTTTAAATAATGCAGGTACTACAACAATGCATACTATGCTAAAGTAGGAGGAATTAGTACAACAGAGATGAATTTTCTTGAAGTTGATTTCCTATTCGGATTGGGATTTCATTTGAATGTGACCCCAAACACTTTCCACACTTATAGTTCATATCTCCAAAGAGAAATGATTTTGATGCAGCCTCAAATTAATATTGCAGAAGAATCAATTTTGTATAATGAAAATTCATTAAAGCTTCATTTGTGTTTTAATGAAGATGAATCATCACATCAACAACAACAGCAACTTGCTGTTTAAATTTAAAGTTCTGCATTTCTTTTTCTTTTCTTTTTTTTTTCTTGTCTAGCTAAGTCAGAATTAGTGGAATTTCTTTTTTCTTTTTTTCAGTTTGTTTTTTGGGTTGGGAAGTAAGCACATGACTGTATTTTTAGACTTTGATTATTGGTGATCTGTCCTGTCCTGTCCTACAATTTTAATGTTTTTGATGTATGTACAGTTAATTGTTTCTTGTTACACTCTGTCTGTATATTATTTTAAATTTATGTTAGTTAATTTGTTGCTGTCTAATTTTTGCTATATTTTACATGTGTGTATCATGACATGCAGGTGAATAATTCAGATCTAAGATATATAATCTATCTGTTCATTACGTGCAAGTTTTCTTGTGTTATACTTCTCTAATACAGCTTTAGATTTAGAATATTAAGGGTAATTATGGAATTTGATCTAAGTCTTTGGTTCAATAGTCTAAGATTCATAATGTAAACGAGATGATTTACATTGTGTATGAGTGAACGTGTATTTATTATAGTTACAAAATCAAACGATTTTTTATACTATCGATGAGAGGTTGAATGGTCTTTTAAAAAAATTACAACTCTCTCATTGATATTAATATATTAAAATTTATCATTAATATGAAAATGAGAATTCTTCGATCCTTTATCACAAATTTACACTTATCATTGTCGCTGGAGAAATATAGGTGTAAATGAGTTTTAATCAAATTTATTTATTCTAAGATTAATTTGTATTGTACAACGAATTGTGTTTAAACATACATTTATATATTATATCAAAACAAAATCTCTAGTAACTTAAATTTGATTTTGACAAAAGAAAAGAAAATAAAACAACTTAGAGATCCAAGAAAATATCATTCATGAGTCAACTTGTAGCAGAGCTTAATTTTAGAATGAAAAAAGTAAAAGTTGGCAAAATGCATGGTGAGACGAGACCCAATGAGGAAAGGGACATGAATGGTGACAAGAAAAGGTGCATTAATTAATTTGTACAAAATTAAGTGGTGTGGTTATTTTAGGATAAGTGATGCAATTTGACAGTTGTATCTGGTAATCTGAATCTGGCCGGGAAGGGAACATTTTACATGTGCAAGCAATCATAGATCTTCATATATACTTACTTGTGCAATATATACCCCACTTTAAATAGGAAATGAGACAAGATAGATTAAAGTACGTTTTACTATGGATCAAAATTAATTTTGTTTCGAATGTATGTATTTGTCAGCCAAATATTGAAAAAAATTTGAGACTACTTAGAAATATTTCGAAAATACTACGGAAAAATTATAAAAAAAAAAAGAAAAAAACTTTATAGTACAACGTAGTTTCTCTTTCGATAGTTTGATTTTTGAGAGGGAAACTACAAAATTGAACTTATAGTAAAATGTAGTTTCTCTTTCGATAGTCTGATTTTCTACTTTTTTTACAAGTATGAAAAAAACATGTTAACATTCAGAGCGCATAATTAGAATTTGTTCACCACAACATCTACATTTCTGAGCTATCAGAGGAAGAAGATTTCATTGAGCTTTCTTGCTCTTTGTGATTTTGTTGGTTATGAAGCATGAAAAGAATAGTTCGAAATGATTTTTATGACAGACATTAAGTTAAACATGTTGATAGGGCAAGTTAAAGTAATTTTTTTGGTTGCATAGTGAAATTAGATTTTTGAGGGTGCAGTGTGGTAAATTACAAAGTGAAATTGAACTCCAGCATAAATTGTTTGAAGGAAGAAGAAAGATTTTTCGTACTTTGCACCCCCAAAATATAAATTTAGCACTTGGAACTCCCAACCTACAAATTTAGCATTTTACACTCTCAAAATAGGAATAATTCTGCACTTTACATCCTCTCTTGCTTTCCGGCCAAGTTGACCACCAGAGTCAAAAAATCTAGGGGCAAAATAGGTAATTTTTAGTCGAATGTGATAAGTGATAATTCTGCGTCGAAGGTGCAAAGTACTCATTTCTCGTGTTTCGGAGATGCAATGTGTCAAAATTCAAAAATAAATTGCCTAATTTGCCCCTATGCTTTTTGACTCATGTAGTAAACTATGACGAAAAATAAAAACGAATGCAAAATACTGAATTATTTCTATTTCGAAGCACAAAATGCTAAATAAATTTTCATTCCGAATGTACAAAATACCTACTTCTCATCTTTTGGGGTGCAGCGCAAAAAATCCCGAAGGAAAAAAAAGTAGCCCATCGCACCCCCTCAGAGCGGTGGACACAAAAAGGAAAATCCCAATTATCAAAAAGTTCAAGCAACCGAAAAAGAACAATAAAAATTCCTAAACGCTCCCTGGTTTCGCGCACGTTAACACTCCCCACCTCCCCCGGCGCACGTTAGCCGCCCCCACCTAAGCGGTGGCCTCTCATCTTTCTAGATCACCCCCCTTCCAAGTCAGCCCCCTTCCGCCGCCCCTTTAACAACCCTACCCCACTACCCCTCCATTCATTATGCCACAACCACCCCACACCCCCAGATCTCTTATCCCAACCCCAAATTTCCACCATGGCCACCATCATATCCCTATCGTCTCCCTCCGCCGCCGCCGACGACATCCCTACCGCAACCCTAGCCATCCCATCCACCGCCACCACCTCATCCTCCCGCCGCCTCCCTCCTCCGTGCTGGTCTCCTAACGAAACCACCGCTCTAATCCACGCCTACCGCGAAAAATGGTACTCCCTCCGCCGTGGAAACCTCCGCGCCAACCACTGGCAGGAAGTAGCAGACGACGTCGCTTCACGATGCCCCGTTACCCCACCCAAAACCTCCGTCCAGTGCCGCCACAAGATGGAGAAGCTCCGCAAGCGTTACCGCTCCGAGATCCAACGCGCCGCCGGAGGATTCCGACGTGTTTCCTCCTCGTGGGACCACTTCCAGCTCATTCACGATATGGAGAAAGGCCCCAACAACAACCCCACTCCTCCTTCCTCCGACGAAGAAGAGATTGAAGATAATAATAATCAGAATGGTGTTTTTGGTAATCAAGGGTTTCGGATCAAGATTCCGGGTCGGGTCCCCCCGGCAAGAGTTTATAGTAAATACAATGAGATGGATGCAGGTCAAAATTATAATAACCCGAACCCTAACCCTAGATTTGGTACTAATTATGTTGGTAGTGGTGGTTATGAAGCTGGTTCTAGTAAGGTTTCGAGAGATGGGTTTTTGGGGAGGGGAGTTGAAACGGGGAAGAGGAAAACTGATGTTGATGACGTTGGTGGTGTCGTGGGTGAGGTGGTGACGGCTTTGAAGGTGTTGGGGGAGGGGTTTATGAGAATCGAGAAGGTGAAGATGGATATGGCAAGACAGGTAGAGGAGATGCGTATGGAGATGGAATTGAAGAGGACGGAAATGATACTAGAGTCGCAGCAGAGAATTGTGGAGGCTTTTGTTGAGGGAATTTCCGAGAGGAGTAATAAGAAAGCCAAGAGAATGTCGAATTCACCTTAGTATATTGAATGTTATTTCCCCTTGTTTGCGTATCATGGAGGTTAGATTTTCTTTGTTGCTTACCTTAGATGAGGTGTTTTCAACTCTGTGTGTGTTGAATTAGCTTAGGATAGTACTGGTTTTTTCTCAATTTAATGTAGCTTGACCTTGCATTGTGAATTTGTGATACAATTATATGTGTGTTCACATTGAATATTTAAAGAGGAGCATTAAGTTGTTAAGTTTCTGAAAAATTTCACTGAAATTTGTGTTATATTTCATTGATTGGTTGTGTTAGGGACTTCACCTTTTCAAAAGAGGGTAGTTCATTAACATTAACTATGACATTACCCGCATATCTGTGATGAGTAGGATTGTAAGATGTGTAATAAAGATGTAAGGTTAGATATGAGGTAGAACTAATGACCATTTTTTGGTTGCAAAGTTTGAGATCATGGAGCTTGTGACTGTGAAGATACTTTCGCAATGTGGATAAATGAATTGTAACTCTTTAAGATTCATTCTAACAATGAATACAATAGGATTTATGGCTGAGTTGTGGTATTTCTTACTACATTGCCCCATGTAAGTTTATGGCATAAAGAAACATGCAAGGATAGAAGATTCAGTCTACTTGCTCGATTACGGTATATATTTTTAGTTCTCTTCATATCCATTAAGTAGTTAACATATGAGACATGTAGTTCAAGTATTGCAGATATTACAAAGTTGATTGGTTTGAAAGGGCATACATAGCCTGTTTCAAAAAAGGTTAAGGTAGATTGTATTGTTTTGCATAGGTGATGGTTATTTCTATCTTGTTTATTGCTGCATGGTTTCAGCGTGATGAGCTATGGGCTTCTTTTTTCCCTCTTTCTTGATGTTTGAAAAGAAAAACTCATATTATATCTATGAAGAGAGATTTCGTAGAGAAAGATGTACATCTCTTCCTTGCTTGCTACATAATTGTGCATGATACATTTATCCTCGTTGCCGTTGGCCACCCCCTTTAGTTCAAGGAGAATTGGTTGTTCGTGCACTGTGTGCGGATGCGTTTCGCCTTAATTGATGAAAGGAGAAATCACATATAACTAAACAAGGAAAAACCACTTTCTTTGTATTTATGTAATGATGTAGTGTTGGACCGAGTGATTAATTTAGTGAAGAAGATTAGCCTCACAAAATGGCGAACTCATGTTCAAATCCTCGCCAAGAAAGATTCTTATATAATGTGTTTCATGTCCTTGAAAGATAGTAAGTGAGGTCTGCATTCTGAATACCTTTGGAAAATAAAAATGAAAAAGGTAATGTATTGTTGGCAAAATGGGATTATAGTTCATGGATTGAGGTAACAGAGCTTAGGGGTGTTCATTAACCCGCCCGACCCGCTCAACCCTACCCGACCCAACCCGAAACCGACGGTTTTTATTCTTATAAAACTAGTAACGGGTTGAAATTGTGACCACCCGAAAGTTATGGGTCGGGTTGTAATTTTAATGGTTAAAAATTACCCCTAACCCGACCCATCCAGATATTATATTGTTTCTCTACCCAACACCACTTACCAAACAAAACATTGAAAAATAATTAGGATTTTCCATCTCTAAGTTTCATTCCTGCTCTACTCTCTAGTTCTATTCTCTATCGCGCATCTCCTCAAAAATCAAGATTCAAAATTAGTTCTCAATTTTCATCACTCATAAGTTACACCAAGCCATACGTGCGAGCCAAGGGTAGGAAATTTGAGCGAGCAAGAGGAAAGAGGAACATCAAAGGTTTTGAAGTTTAAGTTATTAACCAAGTACACAATTCAGTTTGTTGGATATTTAGTTTAAAGATCTTGCCAAACCTACCTTATTTTATGTGCTCTTGTTAACCGTAAATCCATTCTTTTGCAGTACACAAAAAGAGTTTGGAGAACATTTGAGTTTAGAATATAATTAAATCATTTTTTTTATAGAAAAAAAAAATGAGTACTGTAACTTATGCATCAATTAATTAATTAATTTTTGCACTTTATGTATGTAGTTTCTTCTTATAAAACAATTGTAAGAATTGATCCTACCCATAAAGATCGCCCTACCAGTGTTTAATTTTGTTGACCAAATCGGATTGGAGAATTGTATAGCTAGGAATTATAGTTGTGTTTGGCAAAATGGGCCATTAACCATGAGTTTGCCCAATCTTATTTTGTTTTTATTCTTCATAGTCAGATTGAATTTTATGTAGTATAAGTTAGTTAGAATATACTATATTCAATGGTTCAACCCGCCAACCCGCCCGCCAACCGCCCGCACATGCCTCACCCGAACCATGCGGTTTATGAACTTAGAAATAAGGGTGTGGTTTGAACTTTTGGCAACCTGCATATGTCGGGTCGGGTTGATTTTTTCGTTGTCACCCGCTAAAACCCGACCGTGTTCACCCCTAAGTCAGAGCTGATCTAGATTCAATACAACCCGATTATATTTTTATTATTTATAAATTTATAAGTTCGGATATATTTTGGTTTATCTAGGATAGACTTAAGACTTATTCAAGAACAATTACATAATCAAATTGCACTAATGTAGTATATATAACATGCAATGGATGGGATTGATCCAACTGGAAAATGAACTCGGCATCTCTAGACTGAACTCGGATTTTAACCAAAAGAAAAAAAAAATCAAAATTTTAGTTACAAATAAGACAGCAAAATTTATGATATGAATATCACCCATCCCTTTATTACACGGTCCAGAAAGGAATGGGCCTTTTAAATTTTAATTGAATGAAGATGTCCATGACAATGCCCAAAATATTTAATAGCGAAAGGGTAAAAAAATACAACTGGATCATATTTATCGGGAGATTTGAACCCGACGTGAATCGAACACGCAACCTTCTGATCTGGAGTCAGACGCGCTACCATTGCGCCACGGATCCTTTGTTGATCAAAGACTATAATAATTTATATATATATATATCAAGATCGACAAACCATGAAAATCACCTATTCTTCTTCACGCATTTAATGGCATCACCATCATTAGCATAAATCAAATGAAGAATCCTCTCAAAAACAGGACCAATTATGAACTCACCCACTTATCTCATTCAATATACACATACATACATATATATAGTACATTACTGAGGAAAACAAGAGTATTTTAATGGAGAACTTCCTATCAAACTACTTTCTCCATAAACTTTCATAAATTTCAAAAAATCATAAGAGAGAATCTAATTTTTTTATTTCAATAATAATGTGAGATATTATACTCCCTCTGTTCCTAAAATTTTCCTCTTACTTTTTCTTTTTTTTTTTTTAAGTTTTTCTTTTAATCCAAAAGGGACATTTACTAATACTTTCAATCGAATTTTTACATAAGAGTTAAAGCATTGTAAATGTAAAATAATCAATAATATTGAAAAGTTTTAACTCCACAATATAACTTAAGTTTTTCTTTGTAATCCAAAATGGGCAATCATTATATTTATCTCAATAAGCTCCTGAATATCATCTCGGGGCCAATGCAATCCCCTTTTCATTCTAAGTTTAGATAAGAGTTATAAATGTAGAAAAAGCAACTGCGATAATATCGAAAAGTTTAATTCCACAATTTAGCATATTGAATTGAAAAGATTGGATGCGTTACTTGGGACTTTTCAGCAAAATTTAGCAATATTCTCTCAAGATAAAAGTTCAAAACAATACGTCTCAATTCAAGGATAGTAATAGTACATCCTCCCTTAGTCCCACATTTTTTGTTCAGGTAAGATTTAAATTTTGAATAAAAGTTAAGAAAATAAAGTTTTATTATAATTTTACATTTTCGCCTACGAGAGTATTAGTTGTAAATTAATGGTAATGAATTTCCAGTTCTATGCGAGAAGATAGTTTTGCGAGAAAAACCCACTAAAAGAAAGAGTTTGATTTTGAGACATTCTAAAAATAATGGAAGAAATGGAGTATTATATTCTGCATCGTCAATTATTCATTGAGCGAACACCAATAAGAAAAATGATACAATGAGCTAACACCAAAAGGGATAAAAATATGATACAATGACCATTATGTCCACGCATAAGAATAAAATTTCCAATTCCGATAGCCAATCAAAATTGTCATTTTGCACTACTCAAGTTCCCAAATCATTACAAAAATCACAAGGTTAGTTATACAGATATTTATAATACATCACCACCACCACCACATCCACGATGTTAGTGTTAAAGAAAAGAAAAAATACAAGCTCTACACAGGGAATTTTACTAAGGTATAGCAAAAAAAAAAAACAATTTTATATTTTATACATTTCTTCATACCTAAATCCAAAACCTTGGGAATATTCAACGCTGTCCTACTTGGAACATAAAATCATAATCTCAAACAAATAAACAAAGCGAGAGCTCAGCCGCTCATATCTAAAATTAAGCTAAATTAACAAAGTCAGTGGCCATAAAAGATTGCCAAGTAAAATTACCAAGTCTATGGTTCAAAAATTACTGATCAAAGAATGCTTGCAAACAACAGCTATATGATATTTTATGTAATTGATTCGTCTTCCCCCACCACCCCCTAGAACGCAGGGGGGTGGGGGAGGAGGACAGAAAACTGATCTTTTTCACTGAAGATGTCAACTTCAACTAACTTTTCAACTAACTTTTCGCAAATACATTGATAGGGAATACAAGTATATAACTAGAAAGGGATCTACCAAAAGTAAAATGCCACTTGATCACAAGAGGTAAACCCCATCAAAGGTTAACAAGTACCCTACACAAATGACCCCTCGGAATAAAACAGACATGGATTCAACTCTAAATGTTGAGATGGTAGTGCCCCCTATTCAAACTAGAGTAACTGAGAATCATCCAACACAGCAAGGTCAGATTGATACAAACGTCATGACACTACAGCTACGAAAATAACCTCTAACGTCCGACCCCCATCCTAGCACAAAACTCAGTTGGACAATTTATTGGTTCCACAGGACCAAGGTTAAGCACTACAAAACAAAAGGTCACCACAAAACTAAACAATACAACATGAATAAAAAATGAAACCCCACCAATGCATTGAAAATATATTTGCCCAGATCAAAGTCTTTAGAATTAGAACTAATCCTAGAACTAATCCACAATTTCACAAACGAGAACAAAAAGCTATCAAAAAATAGTATCTATTTTCCCAAATCAAAGTCTTAGATCCAATACACAATTATCAATAACGAGAACAAAAACCCATTAATGTGTGCCCAGCATCTTTGTCTAATTCACAGTCTTCAGAACTAATTCACGTTGTCACTAAAGAGAACGAGCCTCTCAACTTAACGAGTCACATAACTTGATTAGATCTAATAAGGTGAAATTACTCATGCTTATGTATAACCATCATAGCTTTGGACAACGGCATTTAATACAACATTACCGATATACCTCGAGCATCATTTGCAATGAAACAAAACATATGTGAAGCAAAAATACCAAAGAAAGCAGGGTTGCACCTGTACTAAGACAAGTGAGAAACTGAATTTCCAATTGAATAAGGTCACTTAGACAAATCACAGGCACCAAATTAAGACATGGCTCCCCAACCAACAATTTGACCAAATCCAAGTATGCCAAACTGACCAAGTCCATTACTTGCTCAAGATTGGATAAATTGTAACACATGACAAACAAGCAATTTGGCCATTTCCTTTGCCCAAAGAACATAAAATGTTTTTGCCCATAGGAAACTCATAACAAACTTGACCTTATCTTGTAAGTGGGACACCCAACTAATACGTCACTCAAGTAATAAGTTTTACTATGCCAATGTGGTATCTTATTTAATTCTAACCAAAATGACTGTTAGTTACATTTCTGAATATATGTAAACGATAATCATCTCATAATTGCCCACATTTCTCAATGATATAAAGCATGCAGTTCCTTAAATTGCTTAACCATGAGAAGGAGATCCAAAAAACTTTTAAAGAAACCCAATCGACACCATTCGACTTATCTGTTCCCTATATTTCCAAATCAATAGCAGTGAACTTCCAAAATAATGAAATGAAAAGGAAGAAAGCTATTCGGAACTGTGTAAAAGCAATCATATCTTGCGCATCCAAGAACTTGCACCGAGAAAAAGAACAATGGTCCTTAATGCATGCCATGTACCTTTCACCTTTTTCCATAAGGTTCACCATCTGAACCAATTAAGTTCACTATCTGAACAAATTAAGTTCACTTTCCACTTCGATCCACAGAAAATTCATTAAAGAGGCACTAAAACACATAACATAAAATATCTCATACTTAAGAAGTCTCCTTCAGAATCAGTTCTAGAAAAACTCAGTTCCTTTACAGCAGAGATTAAACAGGATAATATAACATCCAAACCATAGGTTATATGTCCTTAACTATTTAAGCACAGTACATCTCCTACAATTGTACTCAAGTCTCTGTCTCTCAATCCATGAAGCTTTATATGTCCAAATAATGCTTCAGCTAGACTTGTGAGCATTATAATGCAAATTCAGCTGGCCCTGTGAGCATTATATACAAGCTTCAGATAATGCACATCTTAAGCAGCCTCTTCTCAATTCCACTCTCTGCCATAGACAAAATATAGAATAATGACGATGCTCCAAATGCATCGAGTTATAGCACCTAACAAGAGGTTGAACTATGACTTCGGGCAAAAATATATATAAGAGATTATACTGTCTAGCCACATAAAAGCAAGCAGATACAGGAAGACAGCTTGTTTTTCTTCTTTTTTTTTTAGATAGGGGAGGGGGGTTTACCTCAGTAGTATGATCCAGAACCACCGCTTCCCATATAACTATTACCACCTACACTGCGTCCAGAGTAAGGTGACGAGTAAGAGCTACCACCAACCTACAAAATCCATAAATGAGCATGCTATAATAAGCCATTATAAAAAAAGTAATAATTCTACATAGGGGTATAAATATTCCAAACATACATCACCCCCACGAGACAGGTAATCACCACCATAGCTTGACGAATACATCCCACCTTCACTACCACCATATGAACCTAATAGGACAAAATATTTCAAGCATGAATAGCACTAGATAAAAGTAGCTTTTCTAATTTATAATAAACCAGGAAAAATACCTCCACTGTAACCCATTCCCTGACGACCACTGTAAAGTCCTTGAGAATCTTGACTGGACAGAGAGCTTCGTCGTCCACCATATCCTACATTTGATCTCCCAACCCTAGCACCCGAAACAAAGAAAGTCAGGAAGAAAAGCTTTTGAAGGATTTTTTTTACAGGAATCACAAATATACAATTTTGACGGACCTTTCACTATAAGCATCACCATAATGAGAAGCACTGCTACCAAGGTCATAATCCAATCGGGCACGAGAATGGCGTACCCCTGCCTCAGCATAGCGTGGAGGAACATCATCCTGAAATGAACAATGCAGACTGACATGATACAAAATAATGGTTAAGAGCACAAAATTGCAAATAAGACAAGTCAGGAGATTACCATGGCAGCATATGGACGTTTGGAACCAGACATAGAATCGTATTCACGCCCACGTCCCTCCCAGTAAGTTGGAGGTGGCCCTTCATACCTTTGGCTATAGCCATCATCAATATAAGCCCTTGCTGTAGATCTAGATGTTCCACCTCTGGGAAAATCAGGATAGCCAGATCCACGAGGAGAATAAACATCTCTATAAGATGGGCGTCTATCTGACGGAATTCTAGAGCTATAGCCTGTAGCAGCTCTGCTCCTAGGGGGAAGCTCTTCACGATGACCATAATCCCTCTTTGAGCTACTCTTGGGATATGCAGGAACTGTGGAGAAAAAAATTGAATACACTGCACGCAGTGAACAGCTTTAACATAACAGAGAAAATGAAGCATACCAGGTGGCCTCCTATCATAGGACCTTGGTGGAGGAGCAGCAGGTCTGCCCCTTGGAGGAAAAGACATAACTGGTCTTCTATCTCGAATAGAGACAGGCCGTTTGAACCCACGGTCGAGTACAGGTGGAAGACGAGGCCCAAATCCTCTGTGGCCACGAAGAGGGATACTACGCGGAAATGGACGGCCCCATGGACTCCTTCCACCTCGACTTGACCCACGCCTGGGCCCAAAATCTCCTCGAGCGACATGTTTTCCTTTGCCTCTCTGGAGAGGTCTAGACAATCTGGCCCTAACTTTAGCCTGAAACATGTCCCTGGTTAGCTTGGGAAGATATAGGAAAAATACACAAAATACAGGTTGACAAGGAACCTTTTTTTCTCCTTCACCCAGTTCCTCATTATTGATACTTTTAGCACAAGTTACTGCTGCCTCATGGGTATCAAATGTGACAAATCCAAAATCCTTTCTCCTGGCAGACGGCATATTACGGGCAAGCTCGACTTTCACAATCTCCCCATATTTTTTCAGGAGCTCCTTAACATGATCCTCATCCCAAGAAGCCGAAAGACCATCCAAAAATAATGTCTTAACCTGAACTCAAGTTTGTGGGGTCAGAAAAGCTTATGAAATGAAACAGGATTAAAAGGAAGATATGCAACACAATTATGAATCTTAACCTTTCCATATCGAACACATGAATAAAAAAGAGTACATAAACTACCGAACTTAATGTCAAGTGTGTGAATATTCTCTCGCAAATTTTTGTGTATGCACAAATATAGACTAAAAAGGTAAAATATGTTTTGAGGGTCAGAAATGAATCACTAAAGGTAGAACCAGCATCTGATGCAACAACATCTTATTACTTTCTTCCTTTGGAACTCATCAGTACACACCGTAAACAAGTCAACAAATCAACTCATAAAAGGAACAATTATAAGTAAGATCTAATTATAAAAAGTCTTCACAAAGAGCAGAGATTACTAGTTA
The DNA here is from genome assembly GCA_003313485.2 of Penstemon barbatus. Lineage (NCBI taxonomy): Eukaryota > Viridiplantae > Streptophyta > Magnoliopsida > Lamiales > Plantaginaceae > Penstemon > Penstemon barbatus. The sequence continues at coordinate 69,184,716 of CM064880.1, forward strand.
TATAAGCTGCTAAATTTATGTCTCCTACTCATAACTGAGAATCATATCAATGGCATTTGACATGGAATAAAAGCTCAAACTCAGCCAGGAATATGAGTATTTTAACCAAGTCGAGAAACTTAACCAAGTATATACCTGGGCCATGATTTCATCACCGGGATCAACAAAGGAATCTGCAAAGGAAACCTTAGCAGGCCTATCCACTCCGAACACTACATCCATCTTCTGAAGACGCTTAAAAGCATCCATGGCATCAGATCGTGATGAGAACTCTAAGAAAGCAAAGCCTCGATTCATCCCCTCACTGTTACTGTCTTCAACCAATGTCAAATCCTCAGTATTGTCAACACCATAATGCTTCAACTTCTCTTTCAACTGGAAACATAATCAATGACAATGAGTTGCAACCAAGCAACCAGGAATTCAAAGATAACCATGAGTCACAGTAACTAGTGGACTTACAGCTTCTTTAGTCCATGTCCTGCATATGTTACCTAAAAATAAAGTATCACTATCCTGACTTGGGCTAACACCACACTGCTTCCCATGAACCTGGAATTCGGGTTGTTAATAAGCAACTAGTAGTAGAAAATCATAGGTCACGGTAGCTAAGGAATCAAGAAAATACCACAGGATTTTTTAGCTGAGAACAAGCTTTTTTTGCTTGCTCCACCGTTGCGAAACGCAAGAATGCAAAACCCTTATTCTTCTTGGTCTGAGGATTCATCATAAGCCTGACTTCAGTAATCTCACCAACTTCACAGAACACTTTCCTTAGATCATTTTCAGTTGCATCCTTGTCCAATCCCCCAACAAAAACTTCAAACTCCTTCCTCTTACGCCTTTCTTTAACAATCTCATGATGTTCTTCATCCTCAGCAGCATCAACCATCTTAGTTCTCTCTTCCCCTTCAAGCTCATCATCTTCCTCAGGTTCAAGTTCTTCAGCCACATTTTCTATTTCTTCCTCATCGACATCACCCTCTTCCTCATCGACCACATCTTCTTCCTCAGGTTCTTCCTCTACTTCATCTCGCTCTTCTTGAGGATCTTGCTCAATTTCCTTCTCATCATAATCTACACTACCATACTCTTCAGGTTCATATTCAGGGTCGTTATCCTCCAAGTCTAACCGTTCATCTTTCTCATACTCATCAATGGATTCTTTTGCATAATCATCCTCTGTCAGGTAAGAACAAGGAGATACAGACATCCAAAGAAAAGTCAACAGATGGCCACTTGCACAAAGATGTAATAACATGTAAACTGAAATTCTTTCAAGTTAAATAGACACTCTAGAATACAGCGTGTAGTTATCTTGTAGTTATCTTATAGACTAGCCAACATTCACAAATGCAAAACTGGAATGTGTTGGCTTCCTCCATGGATACTTCAACTTAATATCATCAAAACTTACCAGACAATAACACAAACTTCTATCCTCTTAAGTGGTTAAGAACCCTTAAAATCATAAACCCACCACAGATCACATAATTATCCAGCCGCCCCATCACCTTCCCCGCCGTGGAACTCAATGCACGGGCCGAAAAAATTGAGAAGTATAAATTGCGCTACTTAGCTTTTGTTAAAAAGCATATTAAAATATTTATTGAGATTGAGACTAATAAGATTAATAAGATCATAGACAGTGCTAATAAGATTATAGTATGCTTCTTGAGAGAGTTAAAGAGATGACCCATAGCGATGGTTGAACTTTTCCCCGAGAAAAAATGGAAGTCGGGTGGGACCTAGATTAGATAGGAAGGAATATCTAAGATAAGGTTGAATAATTAAGACGAAGAATAAAGGGAAACAGAACGATGGAGCAAAGGAAAGAGCACCTAGGGTTCACGGCATTTATTTTTTGTTAACATATTCTGTCTTGTTTTCCTTTTTTGTTTGTCTTCTAACGAATAACTGACGGAAGTAATATTGTCGCTCAGAGATTTCAAACATTGATTTTGTCCATGAAATGTTGTCTAAAACAACTTAACCCATCATACTTACGAGATTTTACTGATGCATCAAACTGTATATAGCACACTCCACAATTGTGTAAATTGAGTTAAATGCCATGGCTTAGCAATAGATTAAAATCCATCCCTATCTCATAACTCTTATCATTTAGCTTCCCAAACATACCATTAAGCAAAAACAACTATAACGATATTAACAAAAAAGATCTTAAGCATAGCATGTGTCGTCTTGGAACGAGTCTTCCAAGGCCATGAACCCAAAAAAATCCTTTACAGAAAAAGATGCAAGTATAGCTCGCCTCTCTGTTGCAAGAAAATTTGCCATTAATGTCCAAGACATAACATTAAGGAAAAACAACTATAGTGATATTAACAAAAATGATTTCATGCATAGCATGCATCGTCTTGGAACGACTTCTTTCCAATGACATGAACCAAAAAAAATCCTTTACAGAACCTCTCTGTTACAAGAAAATTTGCAATAAATACCTATGACAGTATAAACGAGAAAACCAGATCACTTTAGCACTTCTTTGTTAGTAAATAAAGCAAATTGAAGATGCACTAAACAAACAATAACACAGGGGAAGGACTGAACAGCCATACGAAGAACGAGTCAAATAACAAACTGGGAAGCAATTGACCCCACTATTGTAGTCCAGGAAAAATAACACAATTATGAAAAGAAAAAAATGTCCACTGGAAAAAGCATTGATAACCGTATCGATTTTTTGTCGTTTAGGAAAGAAACAAATAACCTTTCCAAAAAAATGTCCCAATGCGGGAACAATGCATATAATTTATTTGATTACAATAACTATTATTGTCGTTTAGGGCAAAAAAGCGTCACAAACATAAATGAGATTATCTGGTCGCTAGGCATTTAACACAGAATAACAACCTTGATAAAAACAAATTTATAACCAGACAACAGCAACAGAGAAGACGCACTAGTAACTAGTTCAATCCTCTTAGCATCGAAAATAATCCAAACGCAAAAGAGGCACATCCAGCAAGTAAATCCTACATGTTTTCACCACATCATATACCATAGTATATCATAAAAGAAGAACAGTTCTTTACTATAACCCAAACTACAAGAATTTGATCGCTTTCTTGATAGGAACAACTCAAACTCAAGATACACTGTTCTATCAGAAAAACAACAAAGAAAATTAACACAAACAAGAAAACCTCATGTACATAATATGAAACATAAAAGTAACCCAAATATATTTACCCCACTCAAACACTACAAAAATACCTTTAGATCATAAACGAACACAATTCATATATCTAAAACATGCATTCGATACCCACATGCACAATTCATAAACATACAGATCTAAGATAAAACAAAAAACAAATTCAACTGCAATAAACATCGAATTATAAATAAATTAAAATAAAACTTACTCTTGTCAGAAGCATCTTCGTTATCCTCCTCCACTTTTTCCTCCGCATTCAACTCTTCCTCAGGCTCAGACTCCTTCTCATCAAAACCTACCGGTGGATTTTCTTCCTCAACCCTAACCTGCTCCTTCGCCGCAACTTCCTCCTTCTCCGTCTCCGCCGTCGCCGTCGCCGTCGCCAACCGTCCTCGCGCAGCGCGTTTATTTCCGGGGCCAGGCGGAGTTCTCTTCGTCTTCGGTGGCATATTTTTCGCAATTGACCGATCAACACTCTACGAATTTAATTTTACAACCAATGATTTAAGTATGAAAGGAACGATTATATTCAATTAATCGAAAAGGTTAATTAGGGATTTGTGTTCATTATATATATTGTATGTATATGCGTCTTTAGCAGGAGAGGTACACAGTGAAAAAAACCCTAGAAAGACGATATTATATAGTATGTTCGTGCTCTCTGACAAAGAACACGAGAGACGGTTTATAAAGGTGGGAATAATAAGGTGTACTGCAATGAAGTGTGTACTTTTGTATTATGCCTTTTTTATATCTGACACGTGGAATATAGGTTGTAAGCTTTGGCGGTGAAGTGATACTGACTAATTTGATTGGTTGAAAGAGGGTGAGTACGTGAGCCTTGTTGTATAAGATTTTCTGCGGTGAGGTTTATTATTTTGTGCAATTCCTGTACCATTTCATCAACCACACGTAATGTAGTCTATCAATACAATTGAGATATATAGATTCACATCACCCCATATTCTGACCATGTTTCTAAAAAATAGTTATTCAAAAAATTGTGTTCATATTGTCAGAACATGGATGATGTGAATTATCAATTTATATGTCTCAAATGTATTGGTGGGTTGCACTATGTGTATTAGATGACGTGGTGCAACAATTATACTAAATAATTTCTCGAGATTAAAGGTGGGAAGAGGAAATGGTAAAATTGAGACGCCTTGCCACGTCAGCTATGCTCCCATTTTTCCATAGATTTTTAGAGGGGGGGAAAAACTTTTTTTCATTATTAGACACTCAAAATACATTTTTTGCATATACACAAAAATAATTTTCTCTTGAAGTCTTGATTGTTATTTATCCCAGTTGGTTAATGCAAAATAATACTAAAATTGAAGTACATAACTAGCAAGTTTGTGTACAAAAAGATCAACAAATAAATCTGTTTTAATGGTATGTAACAATATTATGAAGTAATTATTGTAATTATTGCATTTTTAGTGCTACAATTTAAGTTCGTTGATACTTTACTCCAAATCTTTTTGGGTTGACACATTTGGTGCCACAACTCTAATTTTAGTGATAATTTTGACCCACATTGAGACCAATTTCAAAAGTGGCTCGAACCCATGTGCGGGCCACGTGATTTGGAATTTTGGGACCACAACTTAAGTTCGTTGGCGATTCGACCCTACATCTTATCGAACTGGCACATTTGGTGCCACAATTTCAATTTCGATTGCAATTTTGGTCCACATTGAGGTTCAAAATTTGTCCAAATTAACCTATGTGCGGGCCATGTGGCTTATAATTTAGGGATATGACCAAATTCAATAAAATTTGGAAAAATAAAATTCAAAATTTATTTTCAAAATTCAAACTCCATCTCCCTCTAATTCCCCCATCGCCTCTCCGAGAAACTTCACCTCAACCGTGGCCTCGCTGCCTTCCTCCGTAACTACCCCACATCTAGGGCCTAAAGCTTTTGGGCCCCCAGCCTATACTGACGTAATCTATTACTCCCTCCGTCCCATTTTAATTGTCGTTTTAGAGAATTTTTTTTGTCCCAAATTATCTGTCACTTTAGAGTTTCAATGCACTATTAATTACATACTTTCCCATTTTGCCCTTTACTTTTTCTCTCTCTTACTTTATTACTCCAAGAGAGATAGAAAGAGAAATATAGAGAGAATAAAAGAAAAAGGAAGAGAGAGAATGTAAGGGTATTTTAGGAATATCATTTGTTTTTTCCCTAAAATTGAGGCAATAAAGTAGGTGCCTTAATATGTGTGAAAACACCTAAAACGACAATTAAAATGGGACGGAGGGAGTATATCTTTATTCTTGATCCAATAAAGAAAATAGTCCAATTGTTAGTCTAGTCTTGAGTCCCAGCATACCTATATCAACATCAATGGGCCTCTCACTTCCAGCCCATTTCGCTCTTGACAACAAAACAAAACAAACAAAAGAAGAAGAAGAAGAAAAAAAAAAGAGATGCAACATAGAATTGGCCGCTGTGCATTCAGAATTATTAAAAAAAGAAAAGATATATCCTTGAAGAATTGTAAGAGTCATATTCAGACTTCAATTTTGGGTATTGTTATTTTCTCTACAAAATAATAAATGTTATTCAACTTTATTTTTATTTGAGTTTTAGATTGACATTATTTTAATTTAGCAAGATATAAATGAATTTGATTTTCACGAAGGCCAACAACAAAAATAGTGATAGAATTTAGAAAACTGCATTTTGACTTACTAAGCAATCGATTTTTGAATTTGCTTTTCAGGGACACCAACAATATCTATTGTACTTGTAACAGTTGCTTATGCGGAAAAAAATTCCAAAATTAAAATTAATAAAAATCTATCTTCGATTAACTATGTAACAAGAAAAACTAACTGAATTGATCATTTTACAAATAGAAAAATATATCTTAGAAAATAGAATATCATGTTTTAATCAGTGCTTTTATATCTACTAAAGCAAGAAAGTTTAATCCCCCCCAAAAAAAAAAATCTACTAAAGCAAGATAGTAAATTTTACATGAAATAGGGTCCCATTTTGAAATTTCGCCTAGGGCCCAAAAATCAAATATATATAAAATGTAAAGTGAAACAAATATATCCTAAATTTAAAAAAAAATATTGATCTGTCAAATTCACGTACCATTATGTCGTCATTTTACTTAATGTAAAGTCACATTGTGCCATGAGTTTATGCAAGATACATGTCTAGACCATCGAAACCTTTTCGTACCATCAAGTGTACTAGATCTTTCCCGATTCTTAAACCTCTTCCAGTCCCTCAAAACAGTTTTCAAATCCACAACCTTTGCACGGATTGTCCGGCAACAATTGGCATGGACTGTGGCCACCAATCTAACATCTTTACTTTCACTACAAAATCCGCTAAAGTAAATGGTGTCAAGGAACCTAGTTTTGAGACCTAGCTGTCCAAACACACCCTCTAACACTAGATTTTTTAACACGTCTTGTTCCTTCATCCCTGTCGAATTCTTTCTTTTGTCGTACCATGTTTCGAATAATGATATGGTTTTATTGTTTGATTTGATGAAGTAGAATCCTGTGTTGATTAGGTTGTTCTCTGAGGAACTATTGCCATTGAAAACGTCGGTGCTTATTTGAAAGTCTATAGTTTCATTGTTACTTAATTTTCTGAATGGATTCCTTAGCCATAAGACATCCGTGTCCTGCAATGAAAGATGAAAAAATATATATTCAAACACTTTATAATAATAAGAATAATTTTTTCTTTGATATATAAATTAGTGACATACAATATACAAGATGAAATACATACATTAATTTATTCATAAGAATAAGAATGAAGAATACTTCCCTAATAGGCTGATAAAAGTCACACTCACATGATTTTACCCATAATAGTTATACAACACACTTACATATATTCACGAGTGGCACGTGAAGATCAACTTTTGGCTATGTATATATATACATCTTTATGATTCACCTTGCAACATTAATTAATAACACCATACTGCTAAGTGCTAAAGACAACATTTCCTAATTCCTAGCTTTTCTTCTTGGCTTTGACCTTTTTTCTAGTTTTAGTTTTGGTACGTATGGATTATCACTTTCCTAGTTTAGTATTGGTATGGGTGATCTTTTGCTTTCCGGCCATATTATCATTCTCATAAATCTCACATAAATAATTAATGTGAAATGATGTAATAATAAATAACTCGACAATAAAAAATTATAATGTAATTATGTAAATGAATATGTGACATACAATAGTGAATGTACGTAACTATGTAAAAAATCAAATAAGCTATATATTCAAGTCAGTCAGATCATGAAACCATTATATCAAGTCAAATATATAAAAAACGAGAGAAAAGTTAATCGCAAAGGACTCCATGGCCCAATGGATAAGGCGCTGGTCTACGAAACCAGAGATTCTGGGTTCGATCCCCAGTGGAGTCGCTAAGATGATTATTGAAAAAAGGAAATCTTTTAACTGATTAAATTTTTACAGATTTTTTTATAATTTTACTTTTGTTTCTCAAATAACAAACTTCTACTTCAACGAAACTGGAAAATTTTTGTCCAAGCCTGGCTTGGCCAAACCTATCCAACCACCAAGCAAGTGTATTGCACTTGCTTTGTGATTGGTCACTCTCTTGGGAGTTACATCCAATCCCAAAGTTGCACTTGCTTTTTAGTTAATTTGGGTTCGGCCAAACCCGATTTGGGTAAGAATTTCCCAACGAAACTCCTCTTCTTATAAATTACTAAAAACAGTCACATAAAGGAAAAACATTAGCATTTTTTAATCAAGCATTAACTCATTTCCCAATCCCTAGTTTGTTCAATAAATTACAAGTTCATAAAATAATACACAAATTTACATATTCTTTTTGAAGTGTCATATTGGTCAAATAACTCACAGTAAAGATTAAACTCGAACTTATCCAAAAAAATAATTACGATTTACGAAGGAGTGACTGAGTGTACATAATTTTTTTTCATTTATATTTTCTAGACCTAACATAATCTATTTTGAAATTTGTCGAACATAAAGTACGTATTAGATTTAGAACTTTTACGGACGGGGATTCAAATCAATAATCAATGTGGTGGACTAAAAATATTCAAAACATTATTATTGACCAAACATAAAAAAACTAAATGAAAAAATAAAATAAAAAACTATTCATACGTAAAGAAAATATACGCACCGTGAAAATGAAGTTATACCCTCTCTTAAGGACATCTAATAAAAAAAGAGTCCTTCTCCACATCATCTCAATAAACTCACTCGACATATAAATCTTCTCACCGGAAAACTCATCGCTCCCGTCCGCCACCAGTCTATAACAATTTAACCGCCGGAACAAACACCTTTTATACGCGGTCTCATCCATAGCCACCACTAACAAGTTGTTCACTAGTGGTCTAGTTTCTTCTCCGGCCCAAAAGCCCTCGAGAAAAAGATCGAACATCGTCGGATACTCGTCTTGGTGTGGCTCGACGTAAGCTTTGTTAATAATGGCTATGATTAAAGTCTTGTTTGGTAGTGAAGCTTTATCTAAAGCTATTTGGAGTTCATCTTTTGGAAAAGTTATTAATGCCGTCGTGTTTGATGAATGATTTTGTGGAAAGGAAGTGAGTTTGTAGGTTAAGGGGTTCGGAGAAAAGAGTGTTAGAATTAATGTTAATAGGAAAAGAGAAAGAATTGCTATGGGGGATTTCTTGGAGTAACCCATGGTTGTGGTTTTTTGATGTATAATTGTTTTGGTAAACGATTTGATTTTATTTATTTGATTTGATTTGTTAGGTTAGGGAGATGGCGAGGGTGGGTGAGGTTGGAGAGTCATGCAAGGAATCAATGACCCTCGAATTAGAATTTAATATTTCTTTTTCTTTTTCTAGACGTATATTTTGGTTACAAATTAAAGATTGTTTTAATTTTATTTTTGGAGATGAAGGAAGATTAATATAATATTAATATCCTTAGCATAGTTTTCGAAACATATAATTAATGATATATAAAAGTTAAGTATTGAGCGATCTAGAATTTAACATATACTAATATTTCAATACGAATGGTAGAATTACATGCATGAGTGTAATGTAGATAGCAAATTGTAAACACTACTCTTATGCTTACAGCGATTGAAGCAGACCACATGAATATATTATTGTTTTTAACATTTTAATATAGAAAAATTTCCATTAATAAATTTAACAAGACTTTTTTTCTGCTAAAAAGTGCAGATGTGTTTTTCAATCTTAACCATCATAATCTTTGTTGACAAAAAATCGAGACTCATTAATGAACCATATAGCGTGGCAGAATGCATTAGGGACACATGTCGTTTAGTCTAAACCAGCTTATCACCAAATGAAATTTATATATGTTATTACTACATAATTTTAATCTTGATATTTAATCTTTATTTTTAGATATTTATGTTTTAAATCTGACTTAATTTTTAAGATAAGATCTAACATATTATGTGAACACTTTTTTCAATAGGTATTCATATTGAAGGGAATTATCCCTTTAACAAGACTAGATCAGTATATATTCGGACATGTAATTTTTTTTCTCTCTAATTTGAAGGGAAAATTCTTGTCCAAGTCTGACTTGATCAAATCAATTCAACTACCAAGCAAGTGTATTATACTTGTTTTGTAATTGATCATTTTTCTGAGAGTTACATCCATTCTTAAAACAAGATCATGTAGTTACTTTGGATATGGGTAAGAATTTCTCAACTAACTCCGTCCCATTTATTTTGTTCCCTTTGCTACAGTACCCGGTCAAAGTTTTTAATCTTTTAAGTGACTTATCATATTAAATTATTCATATTTGTGGTGTATTAAACCTTTGAAATATTAATATATATGGTGTTATATGATATTATCAACTTATTAGTGAAATATATTAATTAAATTATTTATTATAATTTTTATAAATTTAGTCAAGTTGACTGGTTAACTGTACGTAGGGATAAAGATAATTGGGACGGAGGAAGTACAATTATATGATGATGTTAAGCCTAATTGGTTTTACCAAATAACCTCATAAATTTATAATCCATTTTTCTGCAAAAAAGTGGACAAGGCAAGAGTGCGGCAATGAAAAGTGAGGGGAGAACAAAATCGTATCTGTGGAAAAGTGTGATCGTAATAGTCAACATATATCTTCGAGAGAAGGAAGACTTTGTTTTGTAGATTTCCACAAGTTGGATAAAAAATCGATCTAAACTCTGTCTACGTGGGACTCATAAGTCATACCGACAGTTTGTTTAATGTTTTGATGCGTTTTATTATTATTATTATATAATTAAATAAGAAACTGGGATTGCTATGTCAGTATGTCACATGATGTCATCAAATTGTATAAATAGGATAGTATTTTTCTAAAAAATGCCCTAATTGTGCGATGCAAAATGGGTATGAAATATCTAACTGTCATTTTGCATTATTTTTTTATTGTTTTCTTTGAAACGGAGGATTGAAAATGTGAATACATTCTGCATTTTTTACTTGAGATTCCATATTTGGATTCTCTGAAGGAGAGAGAAATTAAGAATAGATAATTGAGAGGGAAATGACAAGTTATCGTTTTAGAGTCATTGTAGAAAATATGGTCGTTGCTTCAAATTATTGCCATTAAATATCACTTTACCACAAATCTTTTGGTTTTTAAGTAGACAAAATTGAAAATTGATAGAGGAAATTAGAAATAAGACGTGAAGAATCAAAGAGGAAACAAAATTGGGGCGACTTGCTCTACTGAAGAAGACAACTTGCTATGTTGAAGAAGACAACAAACATAATTATATATATATATATATATGGTTAATATGGGTTAATTTGGGGCTTAAGTTTGAACTTAATGTCTTGTTTATTGATCAATTTATCATGCCTAAAACTGTTGGTAAATGTTTTTCTAAACAATATATTGATAAAATGGCGTGGAACACTGGAACAAATGATATAAATTTGTGAAGTAGTTGAATGTGACGGACACGTTTGCAAAAAATGTTTTCTAAAAACAATATACTATTAAGTTTCATTATTTTTTGTACGTTTGCAAATGTGAATGCTCATATTTTTGTTTTGCCGTACAATTGACTATATTTCGATTCCACTCTTTAATTATATTTATTTATTATTTGTTTATAGATATTTCTTATTTCATTTCTTTAATAATGGGCAATCTACAAATCGATGAAAATGAAATTATCATCAATTTAACCACTCAATTTTTAAATGAAGTTGAAAATTTGACCACTCAAGTTCCAAATGATGTAAAAGATATCACTCAAGTTTTAAAAAAAGTTGCTCGTTTTACTAAAACTAGTAGCCGGAGGGGTATTAGCTTCTCAATTAATGATGACAAACTTACTTGTGCAGGGTGGCTCAATATTAGCATAGACTCGACTCAAGAGATCGATCAAAGTTCTAATAAATATTGGTAAATTACGACATTCTTCAACAATCACACACCTTATTATCCCGCTTGATTTATAATTTTCAAAAGTAAAATACTTTTATCTGATATGCAAAACACTATTTGTGTATGCATAATGCATTATCCACATTCAATTTTGCATATTACCATTGGGCATGCCAGTAACGCTAGGAAAGATTTTGAAAAAACTCCAAAAAGTATGAAAAACAAGAGAGTCGTCAAAGCAAATAAATAGTTTTGGTGTTACACCTTATTTTTATTTAAACAAAAACTTTTCGATATTTTCAATGGAAACAATGAAAATTTTAATCCATGCTCAAATGACAATTGAAGTATATTGAAAATGATAAGTTGCCCGAGAAACTTAATAAGTATTTCATACATACGAAAAGGAATAATTTAAAGATATTGGAGTCACCTTTAATAAAGCAATACTAAATGTATAACTATTTTAATTTCAAGAAATATACATCTATTTTGATACTAAATTAAGCTTAACCATAAATGTCATGACTTAAACTTAAGGGAACAACAAGAAGAGGATGGGGAAATATTATTGTACACAAAAACAGTAAATCATCGATTGCAGTTAATCACACGTATATCCCTTTTAGTGCACAGGGGTGTACTAGTTGATTATCAGTAATACAGGTGCGTGTTTTGCAAATAACCGAATCGCCTTAAAGCTTCTCAAGATTGAGCCTGACTCCATGTTCGGGCTGCACAACTAATCTAAACACAGGTGAATGCCGATATGTATCAGTCAATGAGAAACTAAACTTCGAGAGAATGAGGGACAATATGACCTTCAGTTCCATCATCGCGAAGTTTTGTCCTGCACATGTTCGAGTCCCTGTTCCAAATGGCATATAAGCTTGCCGATTCTTACATGCCCGCGCAATGCCATTGGCAAATCTATCGGGTTTGAACTGATGCACGTCCGAGCCCCATAGCTCTTGGCTTTGGTGCAGCATAGGTATTGGAATCTGAAGGTTTATGCCTTTTGGGATGTAAATGTCTTTGAAGTTGATGTCTTCTAAGGCTTCTCTTACAACATACGCTACTGGAGGGTATAGACGTAATGTCTCCTGAATCACTGTCGGTAGCTGCAATTGGAATAAGAACTTTTGCTACTATAAGTCTGTCTTAAGAGATTTGTGCATTTTATGCAAGTGGAATAATATAGAAGGTAGATTACACAAACAAACACACTTTTGAGTTATGGGTTATTTGTAGTGAGATGTACTATTGAACGTTAAAAAACATTGCAAATTCAACCTTCCGAGCATTAATTCTTAAATTGACACGGTTTTCTAACATACCCTCAATTAGGGGATGTTTATTTTTTAGAATAAAATCATTGCAGCTAATATCTACAGATTGTGCTATATAAATCACCTAAATAATGAAAAAACAAATTACTCTCGGTATCATCAAGTAAAAGCAATTCTTGTAATTTTAACTTGAGATATATAAAAAATGTATTCAACAATCTCTGAAAAACTAAGTATGACTTCAAAGAGGCCTTTTTTTAAAATGTCCAAACCATGGCAAATTGGATCTTAGCATATGAAAAGTAGCCAAGATGAGGGTAACACTACAAGTAACTTACTTAGATGCTAGGGATATTGAAAACAATATGCAGGATGACATGAACTCAATTAAAAAGTTATCAGTTTTGCACTTAGCTTTATTTTCAATATTAAGTTGTTTCATATCATGATTTAGTAGCATATGTAATTTTGTAAACATAGAGTGTCTTTATGTAAATAGTCTACACTTCACAGGATATTCGTGTAATTTAAATTCCGGAGTAATGTCATATTTGTGTTCTCAATGTAATCTTAAAACTTATTTAACGGAAAGAAGTCTTATGAGGTGTTCTCTCATCTAATAGCTAGCATATACTTCAGGCAGTGTTTGTGTAATTTACCGAAATGTAAAACTAGTAGACTTTTGATACATTAGATTTCATATATATCATACCACTTTCATGTTTCTGATCATATCTGCAGTAGGAACATTCTCGCCACAAATTTGAAGCACCTCTGCACGAGCACGAGCTTGCCATTCTGGATAGGCTGCCATTGTCATCAAACACCATGATGCCGAGATTGCAGTCGTCTCATGACCAGCAAAATATATGTTCTTGCAATTATCAACAATAAACTTGTTTGGAGTAATATCTGCTGGTATGTTGCTTTCGTCTCCACATGTCTCAGCAGCATTGAGTAATAATTGTAGAAGATCCTTCTTAGAGTTATCTTCACTCCGGTTTTTTACTAATTCAAGTATTGTTGAGTCAATCTCACTAGCCAATTTCCATATCTCCTTGTTGTTTTTAGTAGGAAGGTACCTGATATATGTCATTGCATTAATTCATCCATTGCCTCTATTGGTGAAAGAAAACATTGGATAGTAATAGTATCATAATGAAGGGTAAAGTAGGCGCAGTCTTGAATTGATTTTTATTAGCCCGGGCGACGCTGGAGTTTTGACTTAAGACCTGCCCATTTTGGAAACATTAAAAAAACAAAATTTATAGTTTTGACTTTTGACTTAAAGCTCGGGTACAACTTATAGAGTAGAGAAGTTCAAATACCTTAATCCAGGAACTCCTATATTTCCTTTTGACATCACCATTTGAAGTTCTTGAAGTTTAGTGAATATCTTGTTACCTTCTACATGGCTACTTCCAAAGCATATTCTTGAAATTATATCTGCTGATAAACTTCTCATGTCCTCATCTACAATAATTTCTTTCCCAGTTTTGCTCTCCCAAGTCCTTAACGTTGTTGATGTGCATTCAGCCATCAGATTCACCAAACTCTGCCAAGGAAAAATAAATAAACAAACTGGTCGTGATTAAACGAAAAATTGATGTTTTTATTTATCTGAGATTTGTAAAATTATTGAAATTTAATATATATATATATATATATATATATATATATATATATATATATATATATATATATATATATATATATAATATACCTTGACTTTATCAAGGTAAAATTCAGGTGCAATGATCTTCCTCTGATGAGCCCAATAAGGACCGTTTGATGTAAAGATGCCTCGACCAAGAAGGGGACCTCTCTCGGTTGATAGATACGAAGGCTTGCCAATGTTCAAAGAGGTGTAAAGGCTCAGTTCCTTAATTATATCTAGATTTGTAATGCACAGAAGTTGTATGTTTCCAGTGGAGTACACAAACGTCGGTCCTGTTATTATAATTCTAAGTCATTTCTCAAAGAATATATATATTCTTGTTTATAAAGTAGGGATTAAGCTAGATCATCGAATGCAAGTTTGAATGTGCTTGTGTTGGTTGTGAAAACGCTTTCACATTCAACGGACACTACAAACTCTAGCTTCAACCAAGTTATAGGAACCTGTAAAGGCTAGAGAATGCTTTAAAGGATTCTGTCACTCTTTACGGACAAGGCAAAATTGCATTATTAGTCCCACGTGACTGAACCTACAGCGTTTTTCGTCCCGCGCTTTACAAAACTACACATTTTCCATCCAATTATTGCACATATAATCCCATAAAATATTCTTTGTTTTACACTATTGGTCGCCCCTTATGACTATTTCAGTATTGTACTTCCCGTCCCTAATTAGATGGAAAAAGGAAGATAGGACCAAAAGTACAAAACATCTAAAATTTGGTAAAAAAAAATGCAAATTTATCCCGTGAAACAAAAAGGTTTGATGGTTTAGTATGGGACTAAAAATTCAACTTTACTTACTAACGATTACTGCTCAATATAATTCAAGCAATCCATAAATCTTTTTGCTCTACTTCTATGTTAAGAAATTTTGTAAAAAAACATCTAAAGAAATGCATTTTTTCACTAGAATGAAACTTTCCATGTTTTACTAGATCAATATATATGAAAGGAAAAAAAAAAGAAGACTAGTTTTTTTTTTTTTCCAGAATTAACTAATTTTTTTTTCTTTGAAGACTAAATACAAACAGGTTAGGCGCATACCATATTCATTTCTCCATTGCTCAAGATGTGGGAACAAAGTAGAGATCCAAGCATGAATCTTTTCTTCCGAAAATGCTGATTTTTCAAGTGATTGTTTCTTCAATTGAATAATTCTCTTCATTTCAGCAATGTTTCCATAAAAAATAGAAGGTTTAGGCCCTCTAATCCCCTGTTTCTCAAGCTTTAGTCTCAATCTCTTCGGCTTCATCAGTAAATTATCAACAAGTCGGAGAAAAAGCAAGAAAAAACCTCCTAAAATCAGTGAGAAAATCATCTTTGCTGCAAGAATCAACTCCTTTTCCATTTTTTTAATTAGTTTTCTGCTGCTGTTTGAACTGTTTAATCTTGTAAATGAGTCATGTAGAATTGCAGATACGTGTTAGTGTGCATGTGGCTGGACTTTGCAAGCTGTTTTTTGTCTACAAAGTCTATAAAGGATGGGTTATAAAAAATCTTGCTTTTTTAACAATTTTATTTTGTTATTTACGTAAATAATACAAAAAAGAAAATCCAATACATTGAACCAGCATGCAAAGAAATACATTGAAGTATTGAACCATTTTCTGTTATTTTGCCTGTTTGTCTCGTCTTTCGGAGAGTGGTTTGAGAAAGTGGTAGATGTTTGAGAAATAATCTAGATTTGCGTAATGTTGTTTGTTTGAGTTTTGGGAGAGTTATTTGGGAAAGTAGCCGCAATTGTTGACTTTTCTAGTATAGAGAGAAATAGAAATAGAGTAGAAAAGTGATCTGTTTGTTTGGCCTTTCGGAGAGTGGTTTGAGAAAAATATTACTGTAGCTAATTAATTGGGAAAGTGGTTGGATTGTTTGTTTGGCCTTTCCGAAAACCGAAATTTTTTTCGGAAAAGCGAGACAAACAGGCTCTGAGTGTTGAAGTATTTTAAAGAAAAATTAATTGTGTATCTATCTATGTTACATAACTATTGTATATTTGTATTATTGTGTGAAAATTCCACGGAAAATAAGTCTAAAATTTCATGAGAAATAGATGTAGAATACATTTTGTCAAGAGAAACATAATTTCAGGACGGATTCCGCCATTTCTATATTTATGGGGTACAAGTCTCCAAATGGGATTATTTAAAGGGTGCAAAATGCTATTGAACCGAAAGAAAATACAGTGAAAAGGGAAAACAAACACCAGCACCTCAGCTGAGCATCTGCTCTCTCTCTCTCTCTCTTTCTCTCTCTCTGTAGTAGATAGAAAAATCTAATACTTCTCTCCGTTTTGCTTCATAGCACACGTATATAGGTGCTGGGTTTTTCCTCCTTTTCTTATTTATTAAGAAGAGAGAGATGAATATGTACAGAGATCGAGGTGCAGGGGTGTCGTCTAAAGGTGGAGGAGATTTATTGGATCGGAAGCGAATAAACGATGCGTTGGATAAACACTTGGAGAAGTCTTCACCGTCTACCTCTCGAAACAAGGGTTCCACCGTCGCCGTCACCTCCACATCCGCTGCCGGAAAGCAAATTGACAACCGGGAGAACCGCTCCTCATCAACCCTCGCCACCAGCAAGAACAAGCTCTCCGATGGTACCTTTTTAATTTTATTATTTATTTCGAATCGTTTCGTAAGGGTGCTGAATTGTCATTGGTTTGGGGGGGGGGGGGGGGGGGGTTGTCATCCCATGTACAACATATAGTATTTGAGACTTGATTGACCCTTGTGTGCTGCTAAATGTGTGACTATTGTGATATGTGAGGTTGATTGTGGATGATTGCATCTATTGTATGGCTAGTGATCAGAGCACGATTTTGGGGTGATTTTTATTCTATTTATTCGTGGTGGATTTTTGTTATAATTTATTTTACCTATAAGATAAAAGCGCCGAAAAAATTACTCAATTAGGATAGGTTTTGTTGCACTGATAGGCATGGATGGAAATGAATGAGGAACCTAAAGAGTGTGATTTTTATGCCTAGCATTAATTGGGATGGTGTTATCCTAGTAATGGATCAATCAGTTATGTGGTCTAGTTTTCGTTAATAGGCACCCAGATCTTAGCGAGCTGTTTGACTTATTATTAACTCCTTAACGTTGAATCTTATTAACTCTCAAAAAGTTGAGTATTATTAACTCTCAATAAAATCAATTTGTTGGTGATTCTTCTAATAACAGCTAATTTGTTAAGTAAGACGATGAGTAATATACTTGAAATATGATGATGAACTCAAAAAAAAATCGGCATTAAAGCTGATGTTGTTGAGTAGCGTGGCTAACTAAGAATAAGTCTTTCTTGTTTCAAATTGGGTCTTTTTATACGTTATTATTCAGTTTGCTCTAGAAATGATAAATCAGTTTAACCTATTTGCTTTGCAAAAGATGATATGGATTCTGAGGTTGGTACCCCACTGAATTTGACTTGTTATTCACATTGTTGTATTGTATTTCAATTCTTGAAATAATTGATATAAGCAATGAAAGAAAGCACGGGTTCAACTCATTTTCTTAACACATGCACCTCGACTTGCGCCTCGCGGCCACCAAGGTTCCAAGTTGCACCAAGGGCATATAGTAATTATGCATACGTTTTTGTTCTTTTTATGGGAACATATATAGATTCATATATGTTCATAGATTGCACATCTGTTTTTTTCTTTTTGCACACATGTGATTTAACTAAACAAATACTTAAAACTGCAATCTATTTTTCAGAGGAATCTGAAACTGACAGTGAAGAGTCTGATGTCAGTGGTTCTGATGGGGATGATACATCTTGGATTTCATGGTTTTGCAACTTGCGAGGGAACGAATTCTTTTGTGAAGTTGATGATGAATATATTCAAGATGACTTTAATCTATGCGGTTTGAGCAGTCAAGTCCCGTATTATGATTATGCACTTGACCTAATTCTGGATGTTGAGTCCTCTCATGGTAAGCATTTATTGATTGTGTACTTCAAAGGTGTTACCTGAGTTGATTATGTTCAAGATCGTGGCTGTTTAGCGACAGTTCCTGAGCCTAAATTATTTGATGTAGCTTTAAGTATTTAGATATTTTGTGGATTCTTTTAAAATGAAAAGAGTTGTTGTTTGCTTCTATGACTTGCACCTAGCGAGCCAGAAATTCATAAACTGAGTGATATAATTTGTTGCGGGTTTAAAATATGGGGCTAAGAAAGTGATAATAGATTCTATTCTTTGTAGTTGATCAGTTTGTTGGTGTAACTATGTTTGCAAAGTTAATAACATCCTTAAATACTATTTTTAGATTCAATATGGACTTTTGATATTGCATCCGGCTTTGTAGTTTTGAATGAATTAGAGGGTCTAGGCTGAGGACTAACTCAACCAGTTATTTTGTTAGCTTTCTCATGTCCTAATTTTATTAGCTTCTGATGTAGTGTGACAGTGGTGTGAGGTTATTGCAAATTGTACAATGGGAACCATTTCATCCTTGGTTAAAATTTTTATCCTACTGCTTTTCACTTTGTTAGTTTTCCCTTTGGCCTTCCCTTTTTTTTTTTTTTTTTTGAGAAGGTTGCAAAATAAACCATGAAGCCTGTTGATACTTTTTGGGTGATAGGTGGTGCCACTGTGAATAAAAGAAACTTTGTATCAATATGAAAAAAATTCAGGATTCTTCGACAAATAAGTTAGATACCCCGTAATGTATAATTCAATGAGCCGTACGAGGAAAAAGTTAAACTTATCTGTTACTTTTTGGTTAAATGATTGATAGCTCACCTTAAGTTTGTTATAGGTGGTAAAAGCACCATAATAGCTCACCTTAAGTATGCCATAAAGCTAAATTAATGCATTATTGATTTTAGCAATTGAAGATGACTATGGTTATTGTCCTGCTTCTGCGAATGACAAAACCATCAGTTGCTGTTACCAATTAAGTAAAGCTATGGTTTATATCAATGTTAATCCGTTTATGTATAGTGACTATTTTACTGTTACTATATTCATTATTTTAATATTTTTCTCATTGATCCACTGATCTCTTGTGCTCTTCGTGGCCTGTTCTCAGTCTCTTGCTAGGCACTGTTCAGCATTTTTCCAACATGGAAATTGCTTAATTTGGTTATTGTTGCTAATTTCCTTTGGTTCACTCAGAGCTGCCATTACTAGTTTTGTTGCCATTTAGTGCCTCCTGTTTCCAGTTTTGTCTGTTCTTCAATATGAATGATCCTGGTGATAACATTTCTTCATGCTGGTATATTTAGGTGATATGTTTACTGAGGAACAGAATGAATTGGTTGAATCAGCTGCCGAAATGCTCTATGGCCTTATTCACGTGCGATACATTTTGACAAGCAAGGGAATGGCTGCAATGGTAACATCATTAGTCAGATGAATCTATTTTGTAGGCTACATCTCCATTTACTAAAGTCATCTCACTCAACTTCTTCGGGCTTATACTTGAACAGTTGGAGAAGTATAAAAACTATGACTTTGGAAGATGTCCAAGAGTTTACTGCTGTGGCCAGCCTTGCCTTCCTGTTGGACAGTCAGATATCCCACGTTCAAGTACTGTGAAGATATACTGTCCGAAATGTGAGGACATTTACTATCCCCGATCCAAGTACCAAGGCAGTATCCTTACCTTGTTCTGGCTCATTTAAGCTTTAGTTATCTGTTCTATTGCCTGGTCTTTTCCACTTCATAATATTAGCTCCCTATATTTTTCTTTCTCTCGTTTGAGTGAGAAGTTTCTTAGTATTTTATCCAATGCTGCTGAAAATGCTGCTGAACAAACAAACGAACCTCATCATAACTTTGGTTCATCTAGTTTCCAGTTGAAGCATGCTTCTGAGCTGTCTCATAAATGGTTATAAAAAATTCATGCCATTAACAACCTCATTGTAAAGTGTCGTAATGGAGAACTAGATATCCATCCTGAATAAATATAGAAAAAGAAATTAATAGACATGTATCCCAATATACTTCCACTGTAATGTATGTATATGAGTTATTTCCATGTTAATTGTAATCATAGAACATTAGTAGAATAACCTTAAATTCTCTACTGAGGCAATAAATGAGGCAACTAACTACATATATCTTATAATTGGTGCAACTTAAGTACAAAAGATTTGCTAAAATAATTGATATTCATCAAATCAATAGAAATGCATCGGCGTATAAACATTTTGAATTGTGTGATATTTATACTTGCGTTTGAAATGATTTTCTTGACTGCGAAAGATATTGATGGAGCCTATTTTGGAACCACATTCCCTCATCTGTTCTTGATGACTTATGGACACCTCAAGCCACAGAAGCCTACACAGAGCTATGTTCCTCGAGTTTTTGGCTTCAAGCTCCACAGGCCTTAAACAAACGTGTACGAGTTCTACTACATTCTTCCATCCTAAAAATGTATCTCGTCTGGCTTCTGCGGTGGACAAGTGGGATTAAATGCAATCTAGGCGTAAGCACAGCTGATATTGATTTATCAAAATTGCATAATTGATGGAGAAGCAGTTCTATCTTTTATTTCATCAAATTCTATGCTTAAAATTCATGGCCCATGTAAGTTTATTTCTTCTTTCTGGTTGAAAACTGTTGGCAATATTTTCTCATGTAGTCCTTAATGTGTGCATATTTAGTTAGCACTCTATTTCCATATGGAGCAGCCTGTTAAGATTTGAAGGGCAGTCTTGCTTAGAGCTAATTAATACCTGCCATATATATTTGAGATTAGTGCAGACAGAACAAATATTGGACATATTTGAAAATCATATGCTTTGAAATTGAAATCTGTAACATCGATTATGGGCCATGTGTTGCATCGTCTGTGTTGGATCTTTTTTATGTATCTATGCTTTCCTTTCTCTGATCTATTAGCAATTTTTCCGGGCTCTTGATTGTTTACTTACATTAGCATTCCTGAGTGCACATGAATATTACTTCTAAACCATCTTTTAACATGTAGAAACTGGTAAGTAATAGATCCATGAATTTTTGTGGAAGAAGCTGAGGATCTATTCTGATCAAAAGTTGTCAAAATACTTGTAAAGATTTGCTTTCCTATGTAGTAGGTTCTGCGATGTTATGAATTCCATTTCATGGCGAATCAAAATAAGGGGCAGAAATCATGAAAATTAACTGAAATGAAGCTCTTGTTCGGATGTATTTTGGCTCATAGGGTGGTTTTGTTTCTGAGTTTTGGAATGTGAAAAAAATAGAACAGGGTTTTTGATGTAAAAGAAGAGATATCCTCAATTGGATTTTTTGGGTTTTCGATAAACATGTAAGGTTATTGGAGCGTCGTGTTGTGTTATGTGATTTTTTTTTTTTTTTTTTTTTTTTTTTTTTGTGTGGTGTTCGAAACTTTTTTATGGACTAATTAATAAAGTGGAAGATTAAAAAAAAAAAAAATAACGCTCCAATGAACCATGTCCATGGATGGTTGGAGTCAAACAAGATGGGTGTTGAATTTTACTTTGGCTCTGAACAATGAAAACATGTAACTTAGTTTGGTGATTATGTGTCGATTATAAATAATAATTGGATAAATTAGTGATGGAAGAAGATGCTAGGTGAAGAAAACAAATTAATAATGTAGACGATTAATTTAAAATTTTATTATTGGGAGATTATTTCCATTTTTGTATGTTTTTTCTGCATGAAATTTCAGATGTTTACTGAAGTTATTTATAATAATTGGAGAAATTAGCGATGGAAGATTTTAGGTGAAGAAAAGAAAACAAATTAATAATGCTTATAATTGATGTCAAAATATTTAAGTTGGATATTATTTCTATTATTGTAAGATTTTTCTGCGTGAAATTACCTTCGGGGATATTTCCAAAAATTAATAAATTATCTGATAATTATTTTAGACCTTATAGTAATGTTGTGTCAAAAAATTAAAATTATTTTTGAAATCATATTTCAATATCAGAATACACAAGCTCTAATACTTCCGAAACTTCTTTTACCAAGGTAAGTTTTTTACGCATCATAGATCAAATAGTTCAAAGTTTGAAATCGTTGTGACTAAAAATATCATCAAAATATAATTAAATATCAATTCTTTACTTCGAAAAAGTTTACCCTAAAATATTTTTACTCATCTTCTCCTTTTTCTTTGTTTGTTATTTTGCGATCAAAACATCAATGAGACGAAATGAAAGAACGTATCAGTAATAATTAAAATGCATATCAATAATCATATAGTCAATTAATTAATTATCTTGCTTAATTATGTGGGCCAATCAAGTATCTATCATAATATCCAATACACAATTGTGCTAACATCATCTTGCATGGATATAATATAATTGATAAATGAATAAACCATCTCCACAAAAAAATTAAGAGGATGATTGATAACTCAATTGAAAATAACGTATGCCGTCATTAGTTTTTTTTATCCTAATATTTCATCACGCTGTCTCAAATTGGATGTTTTTCACTTAAATTCAATGCTTTCTTCACATATCACTATCTTATCTACAAGTCTAACACAAATTGTGACACCATTAATATTTAATTATTACTATTTCTATCCTTAAATATTTGCTCTATATTTTCATTTTGGGATGTCCCAAAGTTAAAACAAGATTTCATTTCTACAAATGAAATCATTTTTCTTGAAGATGTCTAAATACATAGGTTAATAATTTTACATCACTAACTCCGACATTTACTTTTAAGGGCATAAATATAAGTATTCATAATTTTTTTACTTTTCTTAAACATTTATTTGAAATTACGTTTCAAAAGAAAATGGTCTGTAACTCTAAACTGAAGTATTCATAAATATATTAAGTTTGGTCTAGTGGAAATGACTAATCACTACAAAGTAGCGAACTCAGCTTCGAATATATCATTGTTGGAAGAGATTCCCATTTAATGTGTCCGACGCGCTCCAAAAGGTCTTAAACCTTTGGGGGAAAAATTGAGGGATTGAGAGAGTACCGTTTTAAAAAAAAATTAAAACATATACATTTCATTTTTTCGACATTTTCGAAAGTCACAACTCACAATGGACCAAACGGGATGGGGAAATACTGATTGGCCTGTTTTTTGGCTATAGATGATGACCTGCTCCACTGAAATTGAAATCAGAAAATCCTATTTCCCTTTGGACTCATTAAAGGCTTTACATCATCTCCATCCCTTTCAAAGCCTCTCTTTTTGAGTTTTTCTATTACCTAATATTAATTTGTGTCCTATTTTCAAATACAATGTCATGCTAAATGATATATAGAGGCCGCTCATAAATGGTCTATTAACTCTAAGCTTAAATTTTATTTTATTTTATTAAAGACGGTACATGGTCTACAACTCTAAACTTATGTATTTTTTGAATAAACTTAGATAATATTATTTATATCAGTTGATTAGATATTTTGTTCTAACTATTATATTTAGACATGATCTGCATTCATTGACTAATAAGATCTGAAACGAAAATTATTGGTCAAATCAGATAAGAACTTCTAGGCTTTCGGGAAAGTGTGCTTTGTTCCATCCTCTATTACTATGTAGTGGGAATATTTCATTGATTGGATCCTCAAATATCTAATTCTAATAATCGTGGATGAAATTTGAGTTATGAGAACTTTGAATAATGTAAATTATATATATTTTCATATTTTTAAACAAATAAAATAATTTATCCCAAAATAATTAGACATACAAATAGTTTTATTTTATCTTATTTTGGAAAATTAATGAATGAATTGTGCACAATTAATGTCTAAACTCAAAGTATGGTTTTGCATTTATTTGCCTTAAAATTTTCTTCAAAAACTAATGTGAGCAAAATTAAAGAGTTTATTTACCTACTATTTGCATTAATTTAGATGGTCCAATTAAATTATAAGAGCATCCCCATTAGATTATAGAGTATAAGAACTTGAAAGCACATTAGACGTCCATGGAGTGGTTGGTAGGGGTGGGGGCTGGGGGCTTTTGTTGCATTACGTATATTAATTCTTTATTATTTCTCCTAGCTAGAAGAAATATTATGGAACAATACTATACGAATTAAGTCGTGTTCAATATATAATTAGGTTGATTTATTCGGTCATTTAGATTATAAATTAGAATGAGTCTACATATTGTTTAAAATTTGTATTGATTTTTATTTATCGTCATTTAGGATTGTGCTTAATTTGATTGAACCGAGCACAAGTCATCATGACTGAACAACTTAATCTAATAGGAGTATTTTACTAACTAGTATCTTTCTTATAAGTTGATATCATTATAAGCTTAAAAATTTATTTAATTTAATCTAATTTTTTTTGTTATATTTAATTACTTTGTGAGACTTTATGGATTGATTTTTAGTTTGAACATAAAATAATCTAGTTTCCCATGTTAAAGTTTAATGTGGACATGATTAATCAAACATCCTACAATAAATCGATTTTGACTAGTTAATAATACTTGCAGTTCAAGATTTAGAATAAGGTAGATGTTTTAATTTATTTTTGTATCCATTTGACCAGAAAAAAGAAATACTTGTCTTTTGTGGTGGTTAGTTTATATTACAATTATTTAATTATGTTAGATTATCTTTTTTGATACTTTCTATATATTAATTATTAAGAACCCTTATTAAATACAGGTCATATCTAGCTCTATTTGATCTATTGCTTATATATAGAAAATAAATCTGAACTTAATTAGTCTCTCTCTATCCATATGTTTGTGGCTGAATTAATGGAATACTTTTCTTGTTTCCTAAGTCAATGTGACAACTGGGACGCGTATGAAACGCAATTTTATTTACAATTAATACAAAATTTTGGAAATTTGGTACTCGGATCAAATATTAGAAGTTAGAACATTGAACTTTATTTTTGTTTATTTTATTATTCATCGCCATTTTACTTCCTGTAATTCAAGGACCAAAAATAACCTCGTTCATATTTTACAAAAATGATGTCTGTCTTTTTAAAATTAAACTTATTCTTAAATTTTCATATTTTAATCTCTAAATCTAATAAAATTAAAATCCAACTAAAAGCTCACGAAAATATTGAATTGTTGTGTAACACAATTACAAATCTCTTTAAAGCTACTTTTAGATACATATTTGCAAAATAAACTTTCGAGATAAGATTTTTGTAGTATTATGAACACTGAGGCTAGATTATACAAAAAATTCATTGCAATTACATAGATATCATTATTTGTCCAAAATAAATAAAAAAAAAAAAATAGAGGGCAAATCTGGTAATAAACTGAAACAAAGAGGTCAAAACCACACAACACTTTCAGCCATTTATAGAAAAGGAAATAATCTTTTTTTCTTGTTTGCGGCTGGTCGCCTCTGGTTTCAAATTAAATCCTTCCACCATCAACTCCTCGTACACTCCGCTCCTCTTTTCCTCTTCTTCTTCTTCTCTTCTCTCTCTCTCACACACACACTGAAACTCATAATTCCATATATAGATACAAACAAATACACATATATATACGCTGATATTCATTCCCACCATCACTCATTCCAAGAAAGAAAAAGAAAAAAAACGAATTAAGATAAGACTGACAGATTGCCAAAAAAGAAGAAAAGATTGAAATATTTTCCATTTAACTGTTCTTTTTGGTTGTGAAATCAAAGGGTTTTGCTTTGTTTTTCACATATGTAATGCATCAGAAAAAATCTGAAGTACAGATCGGAACAGAAAGCAGTGGCATCTCTTCCGATTTCAACCCTACCCCACCCTTCACCCAAAATCACCCACAATTTCCCCCAAATTTACATCCCACTACCCTTCATCATCCACCCTCATCCTCCTCCTCTGTAAATAACCCAACCCTTCAAATCCTAATCAATGACGAGAATCAACAGCAGGAGCAAAATGACCCTTTTGCCCTCAAGCCAACCCCATTCAAGAGACCCCAATTCTCCACTTCTATTACAAAGACTCCAACTTTATCCAATTCCCTTAACCTTTACACAAAAAACCCACCAACAAAATCCAATCTTTTTCACTCTAGGTCTCAGAAATTCTTGACCCATTTCCACCACCACCTCCGCCACCTCCGCCGCCGTGTACGCCTCCACCTCCGCCTCATTCTTCTCCTCACCCTACCCTTCTTTTACTTCTTGGTTTCCCACCCTTCTAGCTCATTCATTCTTGATTTCCTCTCTGCTTTTGCCTTCTCTGCAGTGCTTCTTTTCTCCCTCAATTTAGCCGTTCCTCGTCTCCCGACGATAAGGCTCTTTCTTGCTAGGTCATTGCATATTAGAATAGGGGGTAAAGATCAATTTACCCGCCCCCATTTACCCGTGTTTTGGTCAATTGGGTCGAGGCAAAAGGCGGATAAAAAGGCCATTTCAGGGTGTCATGTGCAGGCGTATAGCAATGGGGATGTTTATGAGGGTGAGTTTCATAAGGGCAAATGTAGTGGGGGTGGGGTTTATTACTATTATATGAGTGGGAGGTATGAGGGGGATTGGGTTGATGGGAAGTATGATGGTTATGGGGTCGAGACATGGGCTAGGGGGAGTAGGTATAGAGGGCAGTATAGGCAGGGTCTTAGGCATGGCTTTGGTGTGTATAGGTTTTATACGGGTGATGTATATGCAGGGGAGTGGTGCAATGGGCAGAGCCATGGATGTGGGATTCATACTTGCGAGGATGGGAGTCGATATGTGGGCGAGTTTAAGTGGGGTGTTAAACATGGTCTTGGACACTACCATTTCAGGTAATGGTGATGGAGTTTTTCTTTGTTTTCTGTGGGTTTTGATGAGTTTTGGGCTTTTGCCAATTAGTTTTGCTTAATTTTTAGAACTATTGTTGTCTTCTCACTTCCTTAGTCATTAGTATAGCATTGGGCATTGATAGTATGAGCTTTGTTTAGTTTTCGATATATTGGTTGGCATAAATTGTGCTACGTGTGCGTTTTAATGGTTCGATTTTGGCCCAAAGATTACGTAATGCACATGACGTAAGACTATATTCGGTTCATGATTATTAGTTAGTGAGACTCTTTAAGGAAAATGGTTATCTTGCATCATTTCAGTTTCAGTAGCACACTGAGCTTTAGTTTTTTTTTTTATTTCCATTTTACTTGCTGAAATTCAAGAACAAAGATAGCCTAACACTATGTCCTTTTTTTGGATTTAGTGAATAAAATGTTAATCCTTGAATCGAATGATGGAAGATTTAGCTCTTCATCGTTTGTTCGTTTTCGTTTTCCTCGTCATTTTACTCACTGAAGTTCAAGAACCAAACATAGCCTAAACGATGTGTGCATCTTTGACTGCCCTTTTATTAGGAGTAAACTTGAACAATTTAGGTAAAGTTTTCTTTGGTAGAATACGAGTTCTTTGTTGATGCCCTTTACTAACTTGCCTTACTACTATTGCACCTTGTCCACTCTATTGAGTATAATGGCTTTATTTACACTGCTTGATCTAAAAGGTCTATTCTTACCAAAACATGTTAGGATAACGAAACTCGAATTGTAAAAAGATGATAGTGTTCGAGGAGGATAACGACCTTGTTGCTTTTTTTTATCAACCCAGGACCTATGGGGCATCAACTTTTCCAGTGATTACCACTAGGCTACGGCCTCATTGGCGACCTTGTTGATGTTTTTCTTATCACTTTATGTGAGTTACCAAGGTTAAATTTGGAATTTTTGTTTATTGGAGAATTAAATTAAGAATTAACTTCTCTTAAAATACAGAAAGCCTTAATCTTCCGTTTCCTTTTTGTTTGAAATTTCAAATTATCGGTTTTAGGGAAAAAAAAGTTGGAAATAGCATGTTAATGGCAGCTTTAGTTGCCGAATGATTGATATATAACAGTTTAACTTTTTTTCTAGAAGAATAGTTTATCTATTTATTTATGATATAACGACCTATTTTATGTATTGATTGAGTAATTGGCATTTGCATTAAAAAAATACACCATTTTGGCACTTTGCACCCTCGAATTGCATTTCTTTGCAATACAATGAAAGAATATGTAATCTGAGGGTGCAGTGTGCCAAAATTTCAATTTCAGGGTGCAAAGTGCCAAAATGGTGTGTTTTTGGGTCACAAAAGGCCAATTATTTTATTAATCTCAAATATCTGATTAAATTATTGAATTTGTTGTTGCTGCTTACAGAAACGGGGACAGATATGCTGGAGAATATTTTGCTGATAAAATGCATGGTTTTGGAGTCTATTGTTTTGCAAATGGGCACCGTTATGAGGGCGCTTGGCATGAGGGTAGAAGACAGGGGCTTGGTATGTACACTTTCAGAAATAGCGAAACTCAAGCCGGACATTGGCAAAACGGGATTCTTGATGTTCCAAGCACGCAGAGTACTATCTATCCTGTTTCTCCTGTTGCTGTTAACCACTCCAAGGTGCTCAACGTCGTTCAGGTGAACTTTTCCTCTTACTAATATTTTGTGTTTTTTCTTTTGGGATGAAATGATGTTGATAAACATAATTAGATTTGGGAAAAATAGTTATCTTCTGAAAATGTTGGCATAATTGTTTCTATTTTTGTCGATTTGGATTGAAGGATAACCATTTGTTTCGATTTTCAACATTAAACAGCTCCAACATTTTCAGTTTCCAATTAGGTTTTAATAATTAGAAATTATTCTTTTCTTCTTCTAAGAGTAGTAATCTTATTCTTGATTTGCTAACTAGGAGCAATTTAAAAAGCTTATAAATAACTTGAGTATTTGGCATTAGAAATGCATTGTTTTGGCACTTTGCCCCCTTGAATTGGAATCTTGGCACTCTCGAAATGCAATTATTTGGCAATATAGTGGGCATTTTACACCACAGTGTAGGGAGCACTTTGTCAAAGAATATGCACTTCTAGGGTGCAAAGTGTCAAAAAGGTATATTTTCGGGGTGCAAAATGCCAATTACTCAAAAAGCATCATCATTCTTCCAGATTTGTTTACTCAAATACAAACATAGAAAACCATTTCAAACATATTTTCAACTTATCAGCTGCACCTATATGTAAACACTACTTACTAATACTAATTCAAAATCAATACAAGTACAGTTGAATTTTTTTCGCAAATAAGTCGGTAGAATTTGTTGAACATCCAAATCAAACCCTTACAGTAGTGACATCCCGTCAATTTGATGTGTACTTCTTATGGTAATAGATAGATGAGACGTAGACTTGAGTGAAGCAATGAGTTATCCAGTGGAAATATTAGTAGTATTATACTCTGGTTTATTAGATTTCTAATTATTTTTTGTTTGATAATCAGGAAGCTAGGCGAGCGCAAGAGAAAGCTTACGAGGTGAGCAAAGTAGACGAGAGAGTGAACAGGGCAGTGGCAGCAGCTAACAAGGCTGCTAATGCAGCAAGAGTGGCGGCAGTGAAAGCCGTGCAAAAGCAAATGCATATTAGAAGCAACAGTGATGAGATTCCAATTCCTGTTACTCGAGTCTTTGCTACTGATGACCCCAATCTTAGCATAAACAATCGGTTTTTACGATGAAATCAAGGTTTTTTTTCTTTCTTTTTTTTCCGAATTTTGGCAGAAAATATGGTTGTGGGATGAGAGATTCGAAAGCTGAATTTTCGAGCAGCTTAGTGTCGTTTTGCCTACTTGGCTCAGAGAGAGGGAGAGAGAAATCTCTAGTCACCTTAGCCTAGTAATTTTTCGATTTTCTTGTCTATTGTTATTTTTCGTCCTGTAAATTTTAGATATAGGTATAAGGTTGAGTGCTGGAACGTAGGGAAACCCCTATAATGCATATTCCAGCCTTTGTAATGTGTACTAATGACTACTACTACTACTACTGCTCTGAGATAATATGTTGTAATATTACCAGAAAAATCAACTTGTTCACTTTCCTCTTCTTTTTGGATGTTAGTTTTGTGCAGCTGCTAATCTTCTTTTGTTTAGATTCCAAATCTTGAAAGTTACAGCAAGCTTGATAGTGTTACAATTCGATATAGTTTTCCTTCTTTTGGTAATGTTATTGATTGTTTAATGGTAAAAAATTGTACCCCGTCAGTCCCCCCTTTTTTTTCCCACTTCGTTTACATGTTGCGCAGAGTTTTAGCCTTTTAGGTGATAGTTGAAAAAGTGAAATCTTTGGATGATTTTACTTTTATACCCTTAAAATTAGTGGTGGATAATTAATGACTTCAAATATTTATTTTATCATTTTATGTGTGGGTATATTTGAAAAGAAAATTCCATTTATAGTAATTGGGTCTTAGGGATGTTCAGTGAAATTTGTGACAAAAAGATTTTTATAGTTATAACTAGGTTTACCATCTGTTCTTTCTTTCTTTTCCTTTTTCAAAGAAGTTCAGGCTTCATATGGAGTATGGACCGGCGTTTCTCAAAACTGGATTTGAAAAGTGTTTTGGGTTCGAATTTCATGACCTGCTAATTATTATTAGTTTATTTCTGCTAATTTTAAAAAGTAAATAAACATAATTATCAAACCAAACATTTAAAATTGTTTATTCAATTTTAAGTTGCTTATTGTTTAAATTTAGCTCCGGTAGATATTACCTAATACGGGTGAATTTTATGTTTCTTACCCACCAAGAAAGCTTTACATCCAAAATGTCAGTGAATTATATGTGAAGACAAGAACTCGTTTATTTCAAAAACTATCAGTGAATATTTTTAACTCACTTTTTCATCTTCTGAAAGCTTATATGAAAAAGTGAGTTAAGCTCACTTTTTCATGTAAGCTTTAACTCACTTTTTCATATAAGCTTTCAGAAGATGAAAAAGTGAGTTAAAAATATTTGAATTCAGAAAAGGCAAAATTGCAAAAATCGTCCCAAACTAATCACTGATTTTGGATTTTCGTCCCAAACTATTTACTTTGGCGAATTTCATCCCGTGATTTAATATTTTTTTGGAATATCGTCCCACCATAATTATAAGACGGAATTGCGCATTTGCCGATGAATTATCACATGGTTGCTTAAGTGTCATGACATGGTAAATTTTAACATGAATAATTATATAATCTTGCAGAGTTCGTCCCAAATTAATTACAAGATTGAACGTCATTTTCATTAAATTAAAAATTTAATATTGGGACTAAATTAATACAAAATGGTAAATTATGGGACGAAATTTGGCGAGTTGATATAGTTTGGGACGAAAAATCAAAATTAGTAATTAGTTTGGGACGATATTCCAAAAAAATATTAAATTACGGGACGAAATTCGCCAAATTAAATAGTTCGGGACGAAAATCCAAAATCAGTAATTAGTTTGGGACGTTTTCTACAATTTTACCTTCAGAAAACTACAACTCGTTTGATTCAATGTAAATGTGTAGACAATAACTTACAGCAATTTTATATAACAAGATTATTTGGAAAATATTAAGTTTCAAATCAAATTTGAACTACTTTTTCAAAAACAAAATCCTACATAATTAGACTTTTAAAACTATAACCATACCATTCAATGAGGAGCAATTGTGTTGCGATCCATGATTCAAGTGCCATGATCAAAACTATTTTACTTGGATAAATATGCAAAACTGAAATAAATATAGATACCAAAAGAGTTTTCAAGAATTTTGCAGAGAACACACATAGCTTTTACTAATCTCAACAAGAATGGAGTCCAAAACTTAACTTCAAACAAAAAATGGAAATTTCAAAAGTAAACAATGCCAAAAGGCAACTTTCACTAAATTTAACTCTCGGTCTGCTCCCTCAGCCTTCTGATGGTGCTCCTAACAGTCACAGCACTAGCAGTGCTGCAAGACAAATGAATATGAGTTTAGACGAATAATCTATGGTACCATACTAAACGGATAAAACTGTGAGAGAACATTACTTCAATGTGTATGCACCGCCTGCTTTCACTTTGCCACAATCCTTGCACCCCCAGATGCCGACTGCCTTTCTCTTCACTGCATACTGCAATTGAATAAACTATATTCAGAAAACGTACAATCGAACAAAGGCCACTCTACCAACCAATCATGATAAATGATAAACCATTGATTCATACCTTTCCGCAGAACTCGCAGAAGTATTTGCTGTGCTGACTCACTTCCATCTTCTTGATCTGCTTCCTCAAACTAGCACCATAACGGGTGCCTGAAATATTATAGAACGCGCTTCAAACAAGGCCAATGAGATGTACAAAAAAAATATATATAATATACTTATATTATAGGGTTTGATAAGACAATTGTGTTAATGACTGGGAGTTACTGGTTATCAATTGTTTATGAATAGACCAGCTTTGCTTATCAACCCTACCAATACGGTATGCAATTCACATAAAACACCTCAACAAATATTTAGCAAACTAAAACTAGTTGTTAGTGGAGACAATACACATTACAGGAATAAACCATTAGAAACGTAATAACACTAAGACTGCAATTTGGCTTTCATACTTGTGATCTAAATGTAAATGGATTGGCCAAACATGAATCTCGAATAATCAACGAGCTCAACACTAGTTCAGATAAACCCTAATTTCGACAAAAAACGATAAAACAAAAAGGATTGAACACAAATTAAGATAAAATGAAAATGTAGGAAAAACACCTACCATATTTCCCAACAATACCGACCTTCTTGGTTCTCTTGGCCTGCGAAAAACAAATTAATTGCTATCAGAAAATACAATTTTCATAAACCTTATTCTGTAGCATATTGCCATTCTAGATCATCGACTACTGATTTAGCAAGTAAAATTCAACAATGAAGAACATAATTCACAATACAGTAACTAAAAATCATGTGAAAATAAATATATTAGAGAGTACCATTGGAAGGGGAAGGGATGAGAGAGGCGATGTGTCGAAGAAGAAACGGCAAAAACCCTAGACTCAGCTCTGCTTTTATTTTCAGTGGCTATAAATATATGTGTGTGAAAGAAAATGTAATGTGAGAGCCCTAGTGGGCTAAAGCCCATAATATATCGACCCTATTCTCCATTGACCGACCCATAAACTACTCGCTCTGACAAATTTATGGGCTCCCGGCCCATTGTTAATGGAACTAAAACGAAAGTACAAATACTCCCCTTTCTCTATCCCTAAAATTCCATCTTTCTAATAAAATATCTTAAAATCAAATTAATTATTATTAAACTCTCCTTCATATAAAATATGGTAGTTCAACATCATTATGAATACAATATCTAAGAGTTTCATTTTTTTAACCATTCACCTTAAATTTCATGTCAAACATAAAAGGAACAACTAATTAATGATGTATTAGCATTACTCTTGGTAAGTCAAACAATTATGACTGTTTGGTTTGGCACTACAATTGCACGAGGATCTTCACTATGAGATTCATATGTCACCTCGCAATTGATTAATCTCACTATCCAGTGTGCTCTCAAGAAGATAGGGATTTGTATCACGCACTACTACATTGTCCATTTGCTAATCAAACTTGGGTAATTTTATTGGTTCCGACGAGGATCTATAGCGCTTGTGAGGGTAGTATTGGGGACTGGACTGAAAGTTCGTTTGGAATTTAAGGGTTATTGTTGGGCTCTTTGGTTCAATCGAAATCGACCACGGGCCTGAGAGGATGTTCATCTTCATCACGAAAATTGCTATGTTTGTTACAAATTTAATTATTCTGAGGTTTAAAGAATCAATTAATAGAACCCAATTGAGACTCATCTCTATTATCTCTTGTAAACCCAATTGAGGTTTACGAGGGTTCTAATTACATCAAATTGATGGCCTTTAATATGCCTTTCTTCAAATCTTCTCATATTAAATTGGAGGGCAATGAAGCGGCTCATTCTTTGGCCTGTGTAGCTAGTTGATTTACCTGGTCTTTTTATGAATTATTATGTAATTCTTCTTAATATGTGAAGTTCATTTTATCCTTGAAAAAAAAAAGACATTATTGAACAATATGAATATGTTTTTAGAATTTTTTGAAAATGGCTTTTGAGAGACACCTTTTTTTTATAGACGTTGGGTTGTAGAATAGAAATAAGTTTATTTTTTTGAAAACTAATATGTTTCTTTAGAGATTTTGAGGGGAGAGGAGGTAGAATAAGAGATATATTAATTTATGTTAAGTCAAAATAAGTTCTTTGTTTTTAGATATTATCATGAGAATATATTGTATGGTGAAAATAGAATATTTTATAAATTAATATGTTTTTAAATATTATCATGAGAATATATTGTAGGGTGAAAAATAGAATATTTTATAAATTAAATTCTTATTAAAGAAATTCTCTTATCTCTAACATTAAATTATTTGTTTATGTTAGAGATAAGAGAATTTATTTAATAAGAATTTAATTTATAAAATACATCGTCCTCAGATAATACTCCCTCCGTTTTTTTAATTGTTGCTTGGAAGGATTGCACACGAATTAAAGAATGTCATAAATAATTACTTTTTTGAAGCAAAAAATTCAAAATACCCTTTTAATCAATAAGCTTAACATTAATTAACGTCAATGATAATTATTAGTAATAAGGGTAAAATTGATAAAATAACATTAATTTTACATTGAAATCTTAAAACAACAAATAATAGTAAACAAGCAAATTTTATCGAAGGGACAAGTAAAATAAAACGAAGGGAGTATTATTTATTTGGCTTTTCATATAAAATATTTAATAAAATGTCAAACTTACATATCATGTATTATTCGTTCAAGTTATTTGACTTTTAATGGTATTAAGACTCAACATAATCTTCAACAAAGCAATATGAAATTACTTTAATGAAATTAATATGAACCAATTTCAAAATATCCTCATATTTAAAAAAAATGGATATCAAAACAAAGGGGAAAATTGCTTTTTTGGTACCATAGGATAGGCTGACTTGCACTTTTGGTACCATTGGATATGAAAATGCAAATTTGGTACCATAGGATAGGTTTTTATTGCACTTTTGGTACCATTGGATATGAAAATGCAAATTTGGTACCATAGGATAGGTTCTCATTGCACTTTTGGTACCATTGGATATGAAAATGCAAATTTGGTACCATAGGATATGTTTTCATTGCAATTTTGGTACCAAACCCAATTTTTCTACAAAATTAATGGCAATTTACCCCCTATTAAATGCATAATGTTCAATTTAACCCCTCGTGGTTTAAAAAAGAGCATTTTACCCCCTGAAATTTTGTAAAAATTTCACATCGCCTCCCTGATATTTTTATAGGCGGCACTTAATCCACTTTTATTATGATAATGTGATATTTTACCAATTGTGTTATGATAAATGTGGCAATTTACCCCCTATGTTAAATAAAATAGTTTGCATGCATACTCTCAATTTCGGCAAGTGAGTTACAATCTCCGGCTAAAGGGGGTAAATTACTTCATTAAAATTTTACAGGGGGTAAATTGATTTCTTTCAAATTATAGAGTGATAAATTGAACATTATGCATTTAATAGGGGGTAAATTGCCATTAATTTTGTAGAAAAATTGGGTTTGGTACCAAAATTGCAATGAAAACCTATCCTATGGTACCAAATTTGGATTTGCATATCCAATGGTACCAAAAGTGCAATGAAAACCTATCTTATGGTACCAAATTTGCATTTTCATATCCAATGGTACCAAAAGTGCAATGAAAACCTATCCTATGGTACCAAATTTGCATTTTCATATCCAATGGTACCAAAAGTGCAAGTCAGCCTATCCTATGGTACCAAAAAAGCAATTTTCCCCAAAACAAAGTTACGAGTCAATCCTAAGAATATTCAATAACTTAATTTTCGCTTAACCCAGAAGCACAATATTTAATTAATAAATAAATTATTCAACTATACACACCCTCCATCGATAAATTATTCTCTTTCTCCACCAATTCCCCACCCCTCCAAACCCTCCGATCAAATTCTCCATTCCACCTACGCCATGTTCATGCTGATCAACTGCTCCAACTGCCGCACACCATTACAGCTACCGCCCGGCGGCGCTCGATCCATCCGTTGCGCCATATGTCAATCCGTCACTCAGATAGGCGACCCCCGCAACGCGCCACCCCCTCCCAATCACGCGTCACCGCCTCCCAATCACGCGTCACCGCCTGCTCCGCCTTCGCCTTATACCCACGCGCCTCCTGGACCCCCACCCAGCCCTCACGGGCGTAAAAAAGCCGTGATCGTCGGCATATCTTATAGATACTCACGCCACGAGCTGAAGGGTTGTATTAATGACGCTAAGTGTATGAAACATCTGTTGATGAATAAGTTTCGATTTCCAGAAGCTTCTATTCTCATGCTAACTGGTAAAGAAGAAACAAAAATCTTAAGATTTGTTACCTCTACTTTTTTCCTTTTTTTTTTTCGTAATGATTATTGGCAATTGACTTGTTGTGTACCTTTAAATTTCTTCGAAGTCTTAATTGGCGTCAAAGAAACTGAATGAAACACAAGATGTTTAGAATTTGAATGCTATTAGATGTTCCCCTGCCAAAACTTAGAAACACATAGATAAGAGTACAGTATTTTATTCTGTATGAGTAACTTCTCTCTTTGATACAAACTACAAAGTTAATGCTTGTTTCTTTGCTGTAGTTGTATTCGTGGATTTAAATTTCTTTTACTTGCCGCTAAATAGTGGAAACTGAAAAATTTGGAAATCAAAGAAAAATATTGGAAATAAACTACTATTTAGTTTAGTTTTGATCGACCCAAGAATAGAAACTTTCGGTATTTTCGGTGGAAAATGATCCATGGTTGCAATCCTCATATTTCTTTTCGGCGTTACATTTTATAAAAAATTCCTAAACTGTCCGTCATTGAATTAGGGAAGTTGCAAAGGCTGCGTTGTGTTATGAATATCTTTAATATTGTGGTATCAGTATAGTTGATGGCTTTCTTTCTGTGAGTTCTAATGCAGAAGAAGAAATTGATCCTTACAGAATTCCGACCAAGAGCAACTTGCGAATGGCATTATATTGGCTTGTACAAGGATGTCAACCTGGAGATTCCTTAGTGTTTCATTATTCTGGTCATGGTTCGCGACAAAGAAACTACAATGGAGATGAGGTCGATGGATTTGATGAAACCTTGTGTCCGCTTGATTTTGAAACGCAGGGTATGATTGTGGATGATGAAATTAATGCATCTATTGTCAGACCTCTACCCCTGGGTGTTAAGCTTCATGCCATAATAGATGCTTGTCATAGTGGAACAGTGCTAGACTTACCATTTCTTTGCAGAATGAACAGGTAGGCTTGAAAATCCTTTCTTAATTGTTCTGAAGATTAATAATTCTATCTTATCTTGTTAGAAGTGAGTGGTGATTGTTTCTAGAAACATTAAAATGTTTTGAGTATGAATGGTAGCAAAGTATCAAAGAAACGAATATAAATTTTATTTTAGGTATACCATGATCAAATAGTCAACCTCATAAATTGTCAAGAATTATGTGACAGTAATGCCCATTATTTTTCTCAATTAAGCCACAAACATATGAACTGATAGAAAGAGTGAAAGTGCACTTCCTAGACACTCAGTTCATTGAAATATAATTATTTGGTGTTTGTCTCTTTTAACTGCTGACTTCTCTCATTAAAGGTCTTTGATTAGACAATCTGAAGTGGTAATGTTGATTTCCTGTCAATCATGATGGGAATTTATAAGCTGTTCCTCCATTCCCTTTTTTGTGGTTCCTTGTGCAGTAATCTATGTGGACATCTGTTTCCTCAATTAAACTGAAAAGTCATAATCATTAGTTACCTCATAACCACAACTTAGTAATCTAAGAAGGGAAAGGATAGAAAAATACCAAGAGAGGAAGTTGTCTGTCATGAACCATGGGGACCATGGGAATAAGTAACTTAACAGTAAAAGTTTGTCATAAGAGGTTGGCCAACTTGTTCCTCTAATTTTCCTAGTCCTTGGAATGTCAACATGTCTACGTGTCTTATGTTGCCTAGACAACAATAAAAGATAACCTTACAACATAATATTGCGAATAATGAGCTTTCCTGATTCTTCTATAAGCATGCCAGGCACAAGAAAGTTCTTACCTGGACCAGATCTAGAAAAGAATTCTTAGGCCTAGGGGCTAATGCACCACGACATTTACTGCGGTGAAGTCATGCTCTCACAATGAATGATGTAGTGCATTCTCGACCACTAGGTCTAGGCAAGAATATCCCACAGTCTCAAATAAGGGTACAAATCCATCGAAGAGTCATTACCATAGAACTAACAGACCTTGTTAATCGAGTGTTTGATCCATATGCCAAGCACATACTAGTCTAAAAAGTATCTTTAAAGTATCCCAATGTGGATGATACTTGTTTCTCCTACCAAGTAAAATGGAACACTTCTCCTATATATTGATGGTTACTTCTAGTGGTCCTGCTTGGAGTCGATCTCCTTCAGTCCGCTACATTTTTTTTCTTTGATTTTTTCAGTACTTGTGCTAAAAGGATAACTCTTTGTTGTTATTATTCTTGAAACACTGCTCTGAAACACTGCTCTTTATGGCAGTTAAAAACTTGTAGCATTTCATAAGTGATATGACATATACAAATGAGGAAAAAACCCATAACTGATTTCTTTTGAAGTGATATTCCTGGCAAAAATTGTAAAATAATTTGAAGATATATTATAATATTATACTTAATTGAATGGTCCTTTGGCATGAAGAATTTTCGAAGCTGACATTTGTTAGTAATAATCTCATCTCTGTGGTGGATATAGGAGTGGGCAGTATATATGGGAGGACCATCGTCCTCGATCAGGTGTATGGAAAGGAACAAACGGTGGG
This sequence comes from Penstemon barbatus, assembly GCA_003313485.2. Taxonomy (NCBI): domain Eukaryota; kingdom Viridiplantae; phylum Streptophyta; class Magnoliopsida; order Lamiales; family Plantaginaceae; genus Penstemon; species Penstemon barbatus. Next base: position 69,223,973 of record CM064880.1, read on the forward strand.
GAAGCCATTTCCTTCAGTGGCTGCGATGATGATCAAACCTCAGCTGATACATCCGTAGGTTTTCAGAAAAGTTGATAGGAACAATAACATAAAACATTATCAATTATTAAAATTTTAAATTTTTGAATTAGGCTCTGTCAAAAATCACTTCAACTGGTGCCATGACTTTCTGTTTCATTCAAGCCATTGAGCGTGGGCATGGGACCACATACGGGAGCATTTTAACTGCAATGAGAACGGCAATTCGAGATGCTGGAAGTTCAGGTCCTAGCCTTGGTGGTGGTGCTGTCACATCTCTTCTAACTATGCTTCTTACAGGAGGCAGTGGAGGTGTTGGTGGATTCAGTCAGGTAATTTTTTCTCTTAGAATAATTGTCTACATTTAGATAATGGTATCTACTGTTTCTTCCTCTAGGAGTATATTTTTCGTAACATTATTGGTCCTTTAGTTTGTCATCTTCACGTGTCCAAACTTATTCTAAATTTATCTGAAAACTCGGAAGGCATTATAAAGGGAACCTTTTTCCCGATTTTTTTTCCCATCTAAAACAATCTTAGCTATTAGCTATGATACATAGAGGATCTCTAACTGAAAATCTGATGTATAATACCATGAATCCTCATTTTAGGAGAATTTTGATATAAAGTGAATACTTAGCTGTTTTAAAAAAAAACATGGGAAAATGAACGATACTAACTGAAATCCTAAAGGTAAGTTTTTAATTTGACATATATTGAAAAAATAGGACAACTTATGTTGTTTGTTAGCTTCGAATAATTTTTTAATTCTCCTAACAAGCGAACTCATCGTGAGTACATTAATAATCAACTTAATTGGAAACGTTTGGATCGTGTTTTCCATTGTTTTAAGCTACTAATATAAATTGTTGATTGTTTTTCTTGAACAGGAGCCACAGCTAACTGCCATCCAACCGTTTGACGTTTATACAAAGCCTTTTATCTTATGATTAATTTCTCTCTGCATATAAACGTTCAGAGTTTATTCCTTTCATCTCCTTCTCCAGTTTATTTCGGGTTTGGGCGGGGTGGATTTTTTAGAACTGTGGAAATGTGGAATGGTTTTCCTTTTCATCTTTTTTTCGCTAATTTGGATTGTTGTTCTTTGTTCTTAGAATGTAATATTAATTTAAACAAATAAATATATATGGGTTTATGGGATTCTGATAATATGTCGTACTATTAAATGCACCCATTATCGTGTTAACAAGTAGGAGTATAATAATTGAATTTTTGGCTCTTGTGATGTGGTGCATATGAAAGATAACTTTGAGGGTTAATAGCTTTTAATATAAAATTACGGTTAAATTTTAATGTCTCCTTCGACTATCTCTAATGTTCACTTTGTCCCCTCAACTATCAATTGCATCATTTGGTTCTCTCCATTTGTCTATGCTTCAACTGCATCGAAATTCAAACCAATAGTTTCATGACTTTCATCCTATTATCCTCAAAAAGGTTAAGTCAGCATTAAATTTATGTTTATGCTCTCGTATATTAATCTTAAAGATATTTGAAATGGGTGAAATGCATTTAAGGTTTAATACCGGAATTTTTGGGCGTTTAATGTGATCAATTCTTCAATGTAAATTTGGTGCTAAAAATCAGCATCTCCATCTAGGTAAGCAGATGCAACTAGTAACATCTTTTGCTCCTCACTCAGTGTTGAGCTTTTATGGAAATATTGATGTTAATTTATTATTCATGCTCGCACGTTCGAAAACTCAATTGTAGCTGTTTGCACGGATTGGTTTGTAGGAGTGCATATAAGGAAGAGGCTTTTGTTGCCAATTCAGCATCGCGCTTGTAGTACTCAAAACTTTTTTTTCGGGGGCCGTATAGGTGGTTGGTGTTAGGCAAAGACATGCCTGGTGTGTCCTCATTAATATGTGTTTTATAACATAACAAGAAGGAATGAATCACTAGGAAAAACGGATCTAGGGGTTTACTTCAGGTTGGGGATCATTTCATGTACTATAATTGGATTCTTCAATTCCTATGTACGTGAATTCATTTTAGTCTAATTACCTTTCCATACTCATAGGTGGGTGCTATTACCCAACATTTCTATCATTTTTTTTTTTTTTTTTGTCAAGGTTGGAGGAAAATTACATGTTATGGAGGAAAATTAATTTTGGAAGGAATTCTTATATTTTCCCCCCGAAAAATAACCATCATATTTGGTCACACAAATTTCACATCTCAACTTTGCCTCCAAAATTTGAAAATTCCCAATTTTAACCGAAAGGTGATATTTTTCGGTGAAATTAAAGAATTTCGACAAGAAGAACTAAAATTTACAATGGTTTAAACATATATGATGTAAAAGGCGGGGTGCCACGTTAAAGGTTGTATTTAAAAATGAGGCAACATTAGAGGACAGACAATGGAATTTTGCCACCTTTCCCCCACATAATAGAGTGCAAAATTAAATTTTGATCCTCTAATGTGACCTAATTTTGAAATTCGTCCTTTAAGTGACATTTCTTTATTTTGCATCATTTATGTTTACGATATTGTCAATTTTAGTTATTTTTTTCTAGGAAATTATTAATTTGTCCTGAAAATGTCACGTGTCAATCACGTGAAGTTGTGAACCTCAAAATTGGGAATTTTCTAATTTTGAAGGAAAAATTGATTCCAAGTTTAGAAAATTTCGGATTTTGTAGTCAAAATTGGCACATAATATGCAGTTGACCAATGAAAAAATATTAGAATTTCTCTACATACCTAATTTACCTCTAAAACATGTCATCTATATACATTTTTATTTGTTATGCGCATATTTTATTTTGCAAATATTCACATTTCATTTCACATCCTGAAAATTTATTTATTGCAATAAAACCCCCCAAAAATTTCAATTGTTGCACATATATAAAGTTCATTGCTCAACTAAAGCAGTGTTATATGCATTAGTTGGTTGGTTGCGAATTCTCACTTAGAAAGTTTTTTTTTTAATACCACTTACAAACTATTTTAATAGTATTATTTTGATACATATGTTATATATAAATACATAAATCATATTATGTATATTATGTGCTTTGCACTATTTAGCGCTAACAACAAACAAAGAATATAACAACGAAGCATGATTCATATAAACCTTTGAAATATTTAATACATAATAAATGTGAAATTATCACAATAATAAAATTATAAAGGAAAAATTGATGCAATTGACCCATGAAAATTATGAACACTACTTTTTCTTTACAAGTGTGAGAGTTAATTTATAAAACTAGGAAAATATATATCTTAAATATAATTTTCAGATATACAAATAGGAAATAAATTACATTAAAAGAAAAGAAAACAATACATAAAGTTCAAAAAATTAAAAATAACCATAACTGAAGATTTTAATTTTAATTTTTATCCATTACATATATATTTTCACATCAAGGTTTTTATATAGGTAATAAAGGCTTAAGCAATATTAATGCACAAATTATATTATGTATTTTGCGCATTTAATACTAACAACTAATAAGAATATTACAGCGAAGCATGACTTCAATAAACGTGAAATTTTCAAATAATAAATGCGAAATAATCATAATACAAAGACATAACTGAAAGTTTGTGGAACATGACACACAAAAAATTTATCTCTATAATCACTCTTTTTTATTGACCAATGTTAGGCATGGTTTGTTATACCAAGAAAATAAATTTGTGTAGTAAATAAATCAATATAATGAAATAAGAAGAAAAAAAGAATAGAAGACAAGACAAGAATATAGAGTATATAAGTTTAGATTTAGAAAAATATAATAAACTCAAATCTGCATTTTAATTTTAAATCTTAACCCAAAAAGAGTATTTAATATTTATTTACATATATACTTTCCTCTCTAAAATTATCTATTTTTTTTCTTTTCAATCTCTATTCTCTTGAACACAAAGTCACACACTTCAATTCTTTCTTCCTCTTCCTCCTCACATTCTTCCTACACCTCTATTACGACGTCGGATTGTCATGGTTCCGACCATTACAGTCTCCAAATAAAACCCTAGCTCAGTCTTCTCCACTGCAGGTAAAATAAATTCAAAAATTAATCAATTAGAACTATACAAAATATTTTATTGAATGAATGCGTTAGAAAAGTACTGATTTTGATGGTTTTGATCTCTTTTTTGGAAACAAAGATTAGTATACATATATACAGGGATATCGTTTTTTTCTCCAAGATTAGAATTTATGTCCCACAATCAATCAAGGTCTGAGAGGAGCGATTCTACGCAGCAGAGAAAAGCCGGTCGATCCGGTAGCTCCAATCAGCAGCGATACTTCACCGGCGGCGCCACCACTAAGAGCGGTGGCGGCGCCTCATCTGCCCCCACTAATCCTTCTAACCGCAGGTACTCATAGAGCGTGTTTAATTTTCATACTAGGGTTTTTGTTTCTTAAATTTGAAAATTTGTATATATGCATGCATGTGGTTATGTGAATTGATTGATTGATGATGAATGTTGGTGCAAGTTTTCATTCGTTTATGTTTAAACTAGGGTTTCTCTCTGTGTGTGTGTGTGTGTCATTGTGTGAGTTATGGATACTAAATTGCCCCCTCCCTGAAATGCAGTTTTAATAAGAAGTATAATAACAGTGCACAAGGGGGGCAGTCGAGCGCTAGAAGCCAAAATGTGAGTTCAGATTCTAGTAATTTAGATGTGGCACATGCTGTACAGAATGGTGAGCTTCAACATCAGCCAACTCATGGTATGCCTTTTGATTTTTCTTGTCGTGGTTAATCTTTTCTTTTTCTTTTTGATTGGGGAAAGCGGTGAGAATGTTCCTGTTTTTTAGGCACATAACCAATTCTTTTAAATGCACGGTTAGGGGGAAGGGTTTGTTGCTTATAGGACTTGTCCAAGATAATTTACTTGATTTAGGCCACTTGTCATCACTCAAACTGAAGTGATTCTTGTTAATTAGTTATTCTCTTTCACGTTTTGTTTTCTCATAATCTGTGTTTTTTGTATCATTTTTCAGGAGCATCCGTTGCACCAGTTACTACTACTTCTTCCAGTGTCAAACCCATGGATGCCCCAGCTCATAAAACCACCCGAGCTGTTCCCAAACCACCATCTTCCATTGCAGCTCAACCATCTAATGTTTACACCGCTACTTCTGAATCTAAGCCCCCTACAACACCTCCAAAAGGTATGATATGTTGTTGACCTTATAATTTTAAGCTGCTAAAATTGTTTCTCGTATAATACTGATATGTCATGGATCCCTTAGCTCCAGAAGATGCATCAAAGTCATTTTCCCTGCAGTTTGGGTCCATAAGTCCTGGTTTTGTTAATGGAATGCAGGTATGCCATGAAGTGCATTGTTTCATTATGTCTCTCTTTTTAATCCTTGAACTCTAGTTCCTCAGTATATAAGTACTTTCTTATATTTTATATGTAGATACCTCCCAGAACAAGCTCTGCACCACCAAATTTGGATGAGCAGAAAAAAGCTCAGGTTTCTTGTTCTTTTCTTTCTAGTTTTTCCAGCTTGAGGAAGTTGCTTACAGTTTGCAAGATAAGATTAGTGTGCTCTATTTGTGATTAAAAATTTGAATTACTCAAAAATATTTACCTTGTTATTAGGGATGGGGAGAAATCTTATTATCCTTTTGTTGGGCCAAAAAAGGAAAGATAATTCTTCATTTATAAAAGGACTTTAGGAGAAAATAAATTCTTTTTCGTATATAGTTTTTACAACTATAAAGAGTGAAATATTACCCTTCCCAGAAATTAAAGTGTTGGACAGTTGTTTGTCGCATCTTTGTTGGGTTCTATTTTTAAGTTCACTATGTATGGTGGTTGCATTCTAGTCGTGTACCTTTTTCCTAATAATTTTTTAAACATTGTAATTTTGAGTTGAGAACCACCTACAATCATCATTTCTTCATGTTATAAGTAGGTAGCTTGTTAAAAATTACTTTATTTGCTTTGCTTACAACTTATGGTGAAGACTTCAAGGTGACCTTATCTGTTTAAAAACATCGCTGGTGATTGGTGTGGCTTCAAGACTTGTTATTTTGACAGGCTCGTCATGAATCTTTAAGAGCTGCTCCTGCACTGCCCATCCCATCAGCTCCCAAGCATTATTTACCGAAGAAGGATACAGGGATTCTTGACCAACCTAATGCTGGTGAAGCTCAGTCGCTGTACAAATCTCATAGGGACACACAAGTTTCAGGTGCACCACCTGTGATGCAAACTCAGAAGCCTTCTGTACATCCTATCCCTGGTATGCACATGCAACTACCATTTCATCAGATGCAGGTCCCTGTCCAATTTGGTGGTCCAAATCCCCAGATTCAGTCTGGAACATCTATACCAATGCCAATGCCGATTCCCTTGCCCATAGGAAATCCTCCAGTTCAGCAACCAATGTTTGTTTCTGGTCTTCAGCCACACCCAATGCAGTCGCAAGGAATGATGCATCAAGGACCGAGCTTGAACTTTTCTTCACAAATGGGTCCTCAGCTACCTCCACAGTTGGGCAACATGGGAATGAGCATCTCCCCACAGTTTTCTCAGCATCAGGGCGGAAAATACAGTGGTTCTCGCAAAACTGTGAAGATTACGCATCCAGACACTCATGAAGAGTTGAGGCTTGACGACTCACCTGGTCCAAGGTCTCATCCTAATGCGCCACATCCCTCACATCCTATTCCTTCATATCCTCCTAATCATCCAATGAATTTCTATCCCAATTTTTTTCCTACTGCAAGCTCTGTTCCTCTTAGTAGTACCCAGGTTCCACCCACTTCTCAGGCGCCAAGGTTGTATAGTCAGGTTTGTTGGTTGCTTTGAGACTATTTTGCTCTAATATCATGTTATTTAATAAAGACAGGATGCTGTTACATGTATTTTCCATTGGAATAGGCAGAAGGTATCTTATGTTATTATTTGCTTCATTTTTTGCAGGTGACGGTGAAAGCAGTTAGTGGTTCTCATGCAGAGAAAGAACCACTGCCACCAACAAGTTCATATTCTGCTGGAAAGACAGACTCTTTGAAACCTTCAAAGTTACATGGGCAAGATTTAGTCCTTCCCCAAAAAGTGATTGAGCCTTCATTGGCGAACTCTTTGCCACAGACAAAGTCTGGTCTAGGAACACCATCTACATCTGCTGCAACATCAGATCCTGTCAAAGTGGAGAATGATGAGCCCAACACTTTAAGTTTGACTTCAGCTCCTATGGATAGTTCTGCATTAACATCAACCAACACCCGTGAAGAAGCTAGAAATGTTGTAGTTGTGCCCGATTCCATCAAAGATAATACTACAAAGCTAGTCCATATGCAGGACGAGGTATTCTATGGCTGCTTTAATAGCCAATTTTTTAAGTAATGTCCTCTTATAGTAAAAGTTTTCCCTGACTTATGAGCAATTCTCCATGATTCTCAGGTTAACAGGAAATCAACCTCTCTCTCAAGTTTGCCTTCTCAGTTGCAAGAAACTGAAGCTGTGGAAGGAAAATCTACTTCATCTAGAACCAATTTGGTAATTGAGACTGCTAAGGGACTTCTGTCAACAACTGTAGCTGTTGCTTCTGAGGCTCCTAAGGGTGATACAAAAAAGGATACAGGTGATGCATCTGAAAGTTTGGGCACAAAAAGTGTAAATAGCAGCCAATCAATCTCTGATACAATGGGGAAAAAGGAACAAGGAGAAGCCATATTGTCTGAAGTTTCAGATCCTGCTAATGAGTACCCTGATCAGAAAGTAAAATCCACCACTGCTGGTGGTTTTCTTGAAAATACTCAGGAAAGAACGGAAGAATCATCACGTTGTCACTCTTATGATGTCAAGATGGCTGATGGTTTAGTTGCTTTTACTCACACATCAGGTGTCGGAAATAATGAGAGTTCTGTATCAGCAGTTAACGAAATAACTTCTACAAAGTCTACTGAGGTTGTGAAGGAGTCTGCCCCGGTTTTAGTTCGATATCCTCCAGAGGGTCCTTTGCAATCTGAAAATGGAGAGATTGACAATATTAGCGGGGGTTTAGTTTCACCGACGCTGAAAGATAGCATATTGTCAGATACAAATGTGGCAAAAAGTGTTGTACAGAGACAAAAGAAGAAAAAAAAAGAGTTATATAGAAAAGCAGAAGCTGCTGGCACAAGTTCCGATTTATATAACGCATACAAGGGACCTGAGGAGAAGAAAGAATCTGCGACCTCTGCAGAGGAAACAGAAAGCGCTTCAGCCATTAGCACAAAACAAACATCAGCTCAAGATAATGCCTTACCAAGTGAGAAACCTGCTCAGAGTAAAATGGAGCCAGATGATTGGGAAGATGCTGCTGAGATTCCTACTCCACATTTAGAAACCTCAAATAATGGAAATCAGGGTATTGATGGAGATATGAATGGATTAATGACTAAAAGGTATTCACGAGATTTCCTCCTCAAATTTGTTGAGCAATGTACTGATCTTCCGGAGGGTTTTGAAATTAGCACAGATATAGCAGGTGCATTGTTGGTCTCTAGCGTCAATGTTCCACGTGAGTCATACCCTGGACGTGATATTGATAGGCTAAATGTTGGGAGTTCTAGACCAGACCGTCGTGCAATTGGATTGGGAGATGTGGACAAATGGAATAAAGTCCCTGGGCCTCTTATGGGAGGACGAGGAGATATGCGAACTGATGTTGGCTATGTGGATAATGTTGTTGGATTCCGACCTGGCCAAGGAGGAAATCACGGTGTTTTAAGGAATCCTCGGCCCCAGACACCTGTCCAGTTTGCTGGAGGCATCCTCTCTGGGCCCATGCAGTCTTATGGACCTCAGGGAGGCCTGCAAAGAAATAATTCCGATTCTGACAGGTGGCAGCGGGCAACTGGTTTTCAAAAGGGTTTGATGCCTTCTCCTCATGGACCACAACAGGTGATGCACAAAGCTGAAAAAAAGTATGAAGTAGGTAAGGTTACTGATGAGGAACAAGCGAAGCAGAGGCAGTTAAAGGGTATCCTGAACAAACTTACCCCTCAAAATTTCGAAAAACTGTTTCAGCAAGTTAAACAAGTGAATATCGACAATGTTGTTACGCTTTCTGGAGTGATCTCACAGATTTTTGATAAAGCTTTGATGGAGCCTACCTTCTGTGAGATGTATGCCAACTTCTGCTTTCACCTTGCAGCCGATTTGCCTGATCTCAGTGTGGACAATGATAAAATCAGTTTCAAGAGATTACTTCTGAACAAATGCCAAGAAGAATTTGAAAGGGGAGAAAGAGAGGAAGAAGAGGCAAATAAAGAAGAGGTGGAAGGTGAAAACAAACAGACAGCAGAAGAGAGAGAGGAAAAGAGACTTCGAGTACGAAGACGCATGTTAGGTAATATTAGACTAATTGGAGAACTGTACAAAAAAAGAATGTTGACCGAGAGAATTATGCATGAATGCATAAATAAGTTGTTGGGGCAATATCAGAATCCCGATGAGGAAAACATTGAAGCTTTGTGCAAACTGATGAGTACAATAGGGGAGATGATAGATCACCCTAAAGCAAAGGAGTTCATGGATGCCTATTTCGACATTATGGCACAGTTATCCCTTAATATGAAACTGTCTTCCAGAGTCAGATTTATGCTCAAAGATTCGATTGATCTGAGGAAGAATAAGTGGCAGCAGAGGAGGAAAGTTGAAGGTCCAAAAAAGATCGAGGAGGTACACAGAGATGCTGCCCAAGAGCGGCAGGCACAATCTAGCAGACTGAGTCGTGCTCCCAGCATGGGCAGTTCTATCAGAAGGGCTCCACCAATGGAATATGCTTCTAGAGCTAATATGTTATCTTCTCCAAGTTCCCAATTTGGCGGTTTCCGAGCTGCCCCTCCACAGAATCGTGGTTACGGCTCTCAGGATGCTCGGATGGAAGAGAGGCACTCTTTTGACAACAGGACAATGTCTATTCCTTTGCCCCAAAGACCCTTTGGTGATGATTCCATTACACTTGGGCCCCAAGGGGGTCTTGCCAGGGGAATGGCTTTCAGAGGGCAGCCATCAGTACCCAGCATACCTTTTGAAATGCCGAGTCCTGGAGATGCACGGAGGATGGGACAAAATCTAAATGGATTCGGATCAATACCAGAACAGGCACCTTATGGCCTAAGAGAGGATCTGATGCCAAGATACGTGCCTGACAGGTCCTCTGTTCCATCCATTTATGAGCATTCTCATCCACAGGATCAAAGTATTACACAAGGCAATAGAGATGTTAGAAGTGCAGATCGTAACTTTGATAGATCTCTTACTGCACCTGCTCGAGGTGGCCCCCCTACTAGTATGCAAAATGCTTCTACAGATCTTTCAGAAGAACGCTTGCGGGACAAGTCTATGGCTGCAATTAAAGAATACTACAGGTATTGTTGTGTCTCCAACCTGTTTTTCCATTTATTTTGGCTAGACTGGTTTGACTATTTGAGTAAGATGAGGAAAAGAAACAGATAAAGACTGCAACTCGGTCATTATCATGTCTATTCTTACATGCTTAGATGAAGAGGTTAAACTTTTGAATCCCCTTTACATTTGTTGTTCTGTGATGTATTAAATTACCTATTGATTTCAGATTATGCTATTCATAGATTGACATATTGAGATCAATGGTATAATTCTATATATTTGAATTACGACCACCATAGTTATGACACTACGCACATGACAAACATACATTTGAGCTAATTGAATTTGTAAATATTTGGGGAATTGTGTTCTACTCCGTTTCACTATTCTAGCTCTATGCATATTTAATATCTCTCTTTTTTTGCCAGTGCAAGGGACGTGAACGAAGTTGCTTTATGCATCAAGGATTTGAATACCCCAAACTTTCATCCATCTATGATCTCTCTCTGGGTTACTGATTCTTTTGAGAGAAAAGATGTGGAGAGATCTCTCTTAACAAAGCTTCTTATCAACCTTACAAAACTTAGAGATGGATTGATAAGTGAAGATCAACTCATCAAAGGGTATATCTTAGCTTGATCCATCTTATGCTGCCTATAAACCCCTATAATATATAAATCTTATATCCGATTAATTTTTTCAATTGAACAGGTTTGAATCTGTTCTGGCCGTATTGGAGGATGCCTTAAGTGATGCCCCAAGAGCAGCAGAGTTTCTTGGTCGTATTTTTGCCAATGTTATATTGGAGAAGGTCATTTCCCTAAATGAAATCGGACGATTGATATATGAAGGTGGTGAAGATCAAGGGCAGCTTGTAGAAAGTGGGGTTGCAGCAGAAGTTCTTGGATTTATCTTGGATACAATCAAATCTGAGAAAGGTGATTCTGTTTTGAATGAGATTCGTCTAAGCTCTGATTTGCGGTTGGAAAACTTTAAGCCTCCGGGTTCTTCTAACAAGACATGGAGAATAGATAAGTTCATTAGATGATAATGTTGCTCGTTTTATTTGGTAGAGATTATGGCGTTTTTTTTTTTTTTTTTGTGTAGGGGTCACCAGTTCTATAATTTTAAATATATATTTAATTCTGGGCCAATTGGGTTAATGTAGAAGAAAATTTTCAATGATTTACATTATTTCGTCAAGAAATTGATTACATTTATGAAAGGTTCGGTTGAGCATCGAGTATCTGCATGCATCTAAAATCCTATTTTGTTTTTTCTAGAATGAAGCTGATTATTGGAATGTGATTTTAAGCTCTATGGTTTATGATTTATATAGGTCTCATGATTAGTTTGCTAAGCAACTTAAAAAATATAGCCCTGTCAACAAGTTCGGAACTCTCAGCCCATATCCAGGTCTATTGATTTCAGAATTCAGATTCAACACTCGAAACCTCATCTTCTTTCTAACAATATCGGCATCCGGATAGGAATTTGGAAATAGATCGGACTTGAAATCTTCTATCTCAACACTATTTTTGTTTACAGCTAATCGAATGGTAATGTAACTTAAATCACAGAGTTCAATTTTTTGTCATTATCCAGAAATTCTAACATAAAAAAAAAAAAATTATGAATATATATGGTTCTTTTTATTAATAAAATTGCATATTTATGATTTAGTTATTATTGGTTTTGACTAATCAAATTAATCTATACCTACATTCGTTCGTGTACTTTATATTATCTAATTGAGAGAATTTCACTTTTGATACCATAACTCAACCTACTTTAGGGATTTGATACCACAATTTTTTCTCCCGACACATTTGATACCATAACTCAAATCAACTCGACACATTTGATACTTCCGTCAAATTGGAAACAGAATTGTCACGTGATTGTCACGTGGCCGTTAAAACTTTGCACATTTGATACCGTAACTTATGTTGACTGATAATTTTACCCCATAACATTTCAGGTTACCAAAAAAGCCCCACATCTCCAAATTTAGTGACGATTTTAGTCCACATTGTTGCAAAATTTTCAAATTGACTCGAATAAGACCAAGTGCTGACCAATTTAGAACTTTACACATTTGATACCATTACTTATGTTGACTGATAGTTTTACCCCATAACATTTCAGGTTACCAAAAAAGCCCCACATCTCCAAATTTAGTGACGATTTTAGTCCACATTGTTGTCAAATTTCCAAATTGACTCGAATAAGACCACATGCTGACCAATTTAGAAAATTTTACTTATTTTATTTAAATAACTAATTTAATTTATAAACAATATTAATAAATTAAATAATACATTAACATACCAAAATTAAGAAAATATATTCTTTTTAAATATTAATTTTATATAATAGAATTAATATATTTAATATTTATTAAAATAATAAATTATATAATTTAAAACTATTTAATTTTTATTAAAATATTAAATAATAAATAATTTTAATTTAAAAAAAAAAAATCCCCACCCCACCCACCACCTCCCCAGCCTTCCCCCCTACCCCCCGATTCCCAGGCCGCCGGCGGCCTGGGTCTTCTGTCCCAGGCCACCGCCGGCCTGGGTTCTTCGATCCCAGGCCACTGCCAGTGGCCTGGGATCTTCGGTCCCAGGCCGGCGGTGGCCTGGGGACAGAAGACCCAGGCCGGCGGCGGCCTGGGAATCTGGGGGTAGGGGGAGGGGTGGGTTGGGTTGGGTGGGGTGGGGTGGGGATTTTTTTATTAAATTATAATTATTTATTATTTAATATTTTAATAAATATTAAATAGTTTTTAATTATATAATTAATTATTTTAATAAATATTAAATAGATTAATTCTATTATATAAATTTTATTTTTAAAAAGAATATGTTTTCTTAATTTTGGTGATAGTTATGTTAATGTATTATTTAATTTATTAATATTGTTTATAAATTAAATTAGTTATTTAAATAAAATGAGTAAAATTTTCTAAATTGGTCAGCACGTGGTCTTATTCGAGTCAATTTGGAAATTCGGCAACAATGTGGACTAAAATCGTCACTAAATTTGGAGATGTGGGGCTTTTTTTGTAACCTGAAATGTTATGGGGTAAAATTATCAGTCAACATAAGTAATGGTATCAAATGTGTACAGTTCTAAATTGGTCAACACGTGGTCTTATTCGAGTCAATTTGGAAATTTTGCAACAATGTGGACTAAAATCGTCACTAAATTTAGAGATGTGGGGCTTTTTTGGTAACCTGAAATGTTATGGGATAAAATTATCGGTCAACATAAGTTATGGTATCAAATATGCAAAGTTTTAACGACCACCTGACAATCACGTGACAATTTCGTTTCCAATTTGACGGAAGTATCAAATGTGTCAAGTTGATTGAGTTATGGTATCAAATGTGTCGGAAGAAAAAGTTGTGGTATCAAATCCCTAAAATAGGTTGAGTTATGGTATCAAAAGTGAAATTCTCTCTTATCTAATTGAATCAAATTACTGGGTCTTTAACTGATAAAAGAATATAATTAGATCAATTTCAAATCATATTCAAAACAAAATTTACTCCATTAACAATCCTATTTATAATGATGCAAGGGTTGAGAAACCAAAATTTAAGGAGATGGATAAGTGATAAAGCCATTTTGTTGGCATTTTTTCATTACTAGGAGAACCTATATGCTAAGAAATTGAAAGTCAAAATTGAAGGCTTTATCTCTTGAATATTATGGAAGATTTGAGGAGGGAAAATTATTTAGCATAAAAGTAATCTTCATTGCTAAGTAATTAGAAGTCAACAAAAGTGGATAAGAAGATCACTTCTTAGTTAAGGAAATTGAAGGAAGAAGAAAAATTGAAATTAACTACTTCAATTACTTCTTAGCTAAGAAATCAAAAGAAGAAGACAACCTGAACTTGGCTACTTGTTCATTTCCTCATGACATCTATATATATGTTACATTAGTTGTAATATTTGTCGAGTGGAGAACATAGAATGAATCCCATTTTGAAATTAAAATAGGAATTGATTTTCACTTGAGAGAATAACATTGATAGAGTGTAAGAAAAATATAGAGAGAATAAAGTGAGATTTCTCCCAATATTTTGTGTCTCTCATTTGTTATAGAAAGTGTTGTAACCCTTTTACTATAATAAAATCCTTCTACGGTTTGCTCGACTCCAATTGTTTTATCTCATTTTCACAAGTTTTCTTATTTCTACTTTACTTATTATTTGGGTGTCGGTACCACAACTTCCTAACATTGCAGAAAGAAGCGCAAATTATTTTGTTGATTATAATTTATAAGTAACAACTGGGTTGTGGATCAAACAATTCATCCACAATCAATATGAGATTGGGTTGTTACAATCTCCCTAACTCAAATACTCGACGTCCTCGTCGAGTCCAGATCAATAGCCCAAGACCGCCCTCATGGATAACACCACGAAGTTGGCTCTGATACCATTTGTAAAGACCTTGATCCACTTATGGCCTTGTCAACATTGTTGGGCTCTATTCCACCAACCCAAAATGCTTAAACCCATATTGACAAGTAGAAGTAGGTCAAGTCTTCATTAACCATGCAAACAATTCATCCACAATCAATGTGGGATTGAAGTGTTACAAAATCCAAATTTCTTGTTCCTAAAGGTGAAATCGTTCACCCCGAGCGCCTCTCACCCCCTGCCCGACGGGATTGTGAGAGGAGGTAAATCATGGTGACTCAAGCGGCAACAGAGGTTGGGACCAGTGCTCACTGCGCACAAGGAGCCCCCCTCATTTTTTGAGAGGTTGCTCCCACACTGCCGCTGGTGAGGTTCGATCCTTGGTCTCTTGTTCCAACTTCCACCTCTGAGACCAGTTGAGCTGCCCATGCGGGCAAAAATCCAAATTTCTGAAAAACAAGCTAGGTTTTATAGAATAAATTCTTGATGAATAAAGAAAATAGAGTTCATGAATGAATAACAAATCAGATTTATCCAAAAAAGAAAAGGAACAAATAAGAGAATTAACGATAATACATGTACTGATTAAATTATCTGAAAATCCGATGGAAAATATCGGCCATAATCTCTCTGCAGGGTAGGCAAGTCCCGATCTGTATATCGAGAGGGAAGGAATTCGATGGGGACAGAGACTTGTGCCTGAGTATTTTTCGACCTCTTTGAAGCTTTGGCTGCCATCTCTTCCTCAGAAACTATCTTCACAACTAAAACATCTATTTTTTCTTCCGCGCCGCTCCTAACCTCTTCTGCAGGAATTCCATCTCCCGCTTCTTCATTTTCAGAATAAGCACTTTCAGAACTCTCAATAACATTTGTGATGACCAATTCTTCCTTGTCAAGGGGTGAAGGATTGGGATTTGATGATAAAGATGCCATTTTATGCAAGAGGGATGGGAAACTCGATGAGATTGATAAGTAAGGGAATTCTCGATTTGAATATTACTGCTAGATCTCAGAGTATGTGCGGTAAAAAGTAAAAATGACCTTATTAATTTCAAGTATATATGTGCGGCAAGGAAATGACCATCCGACCCTTGGTGGTGAGTCGTCTTTCCTCCAATAAGAATCATTGAAACTTGAAGGGGTCCCAGGATGTCAAAGTTAGCTTCTTAGGGACGCGACTACACGTGGTTGGATTCAAGGGATGTGTACTTTTTTCCTTGTTCGGGTTTTATCCCGAAAAAGGGTTTCTCCGAACAAGATTATTAATGAGGCATGTTCTATGAATCTCGATGGAATGTTGAAAAGACTTTGATTACTTCTACGAGCAACAACTACAATTACGCTCGAAAAGTGGAGAAGTACTGATGGGGGTTATTTTACATGTAAACCTGAATCAGATACTTCAAGCATGTCGAGGTCGATCCGATCCTTTCAATAGGCCAAGGCTTTTCGGAAGATGACAGTTCGATCCGACCAACAAATTCATACCTTATCAACCCGACAAAAGTATCCGAATGTTCTTTGGGTCATGCAGATTCCCTAGTCATCACAGGATACTGTTAAGAGTTAGGATTATAATTACTATATAAACTAGATCCTCCATTGTAAAGGGGTTGGACATTGAAATACTCTTATATCAATAAAGATATCACTTTTGTTCTCCATTGATACTATATTCTTATTAGTGTTCTTGCGCTACTTTACCTTGATTAGCACCATCTTAAGTGCTTCAGCCAGGCCCTAAATCCAGATTGTTTCGTCGTAATACACATTAATTGTTTGTTTATTGATATTATCATACACGCGAAATTGGGTAAAATGAAGATTAAAAAATTAAATACAAAAGCAATCCAAATTGTTAAATTAATAAGTCATTTTTACTAATAATAGTTAGGAAGCTTCGTGAGAGTCGGCGTCAGTTTCATTTTTCCTCTCTGGGTACTAAAATGGCATTTAATTATCAAATTTAGAAGAAAAAAAATGCATAACCAGTAACCAAAACAGGTTGCAGTTAAAAGATGCAAACTAGAAAGTATAGTATCGGTTTTTTTTTTTTTTTTTTTTTTTTCACTTTACACCTCCAAACTGTAATAAGCACTTTAGATTTCCGAAACATAAATTTAGTATTTTGTACCCCAAAATAAGAATAATTCAGCATTTTGCACCCTCTCTTATTTTTCGGTAAAGTTGACCACCAATAAGTAATTCATTTTAGATCTTTGATACTTTGTACCCCCGAAATACGAGAAATTGAAACTTTGCACCCCCAAAATAATATTAGCACTTAGCACCCTCGAATAAGAACAACTCTGCAATTTGCACTATCAAAACATGAAAAATGGACACTTTGCACCATTGAAACACAAAATTAACACTTAACACCCTCAAATTTAAAAAAACTCCCCTCATTTTTTTTCAGCAGCATTGACCACTAGGGTAAACATAAAATTCAGGGGCAAAATACGTAATTTATTTTTGGATATTTGGTATTTTTTCTTTAATTACCAATTTTTCAGTTGTCCTAAAAATTAAAAGTTTCTAGAAAGTTTTAATACATAAAATTTACCAATTTATATCACAAAAATAAATTTTAACCCAAATTTACAATGGGGATTCGTACATTGATGAAAAGAAAGATGGAGCGAGAAATTAGTATTATAATATTCATAATAGTATTTTACAAATATTAAAGGAAAAAAAATGAATTATTTATTTTTTCCCTAGATTTTTTTACCCCAGTAGTCAACTTTACCGGGAAAAATGAGGGGCGCTATTGAGTTTTTTTTTCTTTTTTTTTTTTTTTTTTAATTTGAGGGTGTTAATTGTTAACTTTTTGTTTCGGGGGTGCAAGTTGTTGAGTTGCTCTTAATTCGAGGGTGCGAAGTGTTAATTCAATTTTGAGGCTACAAAGTGTCAATTTTTCGTATTTCAAGGGTGCAAAAATCTGAAAATGAATTATCTATTTTGCCATAGATTTTTTTATTCTGGTGGTTAACTTTGTTGAAAAATAAGAGAGAATACAAAATGTTGAATTGTTCCTATTTTGGGGGTGCAAAATGCAAAAAACCCTATAGAATCGTTGACATTTTTATATGATGATATACCAAAACTAGCCTCGAAAGCGGTCAAGCTTTACTAAATATTTTATGAATCTACTAAATAGTAAGATTGTAAGCAAGTATATATATATATATATATATATATATATATATATATATATATATATATATATAACATGCCATGCCCGATTTAACCTTAATCTTAGGTGTTCAAGAGATTAGAAATATTCTTATCTGAAATAACAACCACTAATTTTTTTTTTTCAAAGTATTGGAAGTCCTACAAATCTATATATTTCTAGTTATCTTAAAGAACTAGTGTAACAAATAATAACCATGAATTTCAATAATCCATGCCATGAACCCCGAATAGTTTGATTAGGATGAAGTGGGGTCGATAAATTTTAAAGTGTAGAAACTTGGGGGCTTAAAAGGACTAGGGAGAATAATGCAAGGCTACATTGAGAACTTGAGCTTCATCATTAATATAAAACAAACAAAAGAAAAAAAAAAAAAGGGAATAGCGATTCGAGGAAAATTATCATAATCACTAGCAACCACAATCCCGACCTCTACTCTACGCCTTTTCCCAGACAGGCCCAAGTCAAAATTTCTAAGCCCAGTAATGTTGATCAAGAAATTCAAATTTAAGTTGATCAAAATATAAACTATTAAGAAATCAAAACGATACAAGACAATGTTGTCCTAAGATCAATTCCCACCTTGTACAAAGATTCGAGCAATGACAGGTATCAGTTTATATACGCTGTTTCTTCTCTGTTATTGCTTCAACAAGCTATGGAGCTTAACAATAGTGTATAATGCATTTGAATAAATAACTTAGATAGGAAAGGTCCACAATTTGAATCCTGTTAGACTAATAGGAACAAAAACACAAGCAAGATATACATGAGTCCTAATTTAATGGTAGAATGAGTGAAAGAAACTCAAGACACCATTTCATAAACTTGTCCTAATGTAGAGGATTAAACTCCATACATAATTGTCTATATAAAATAAGTACGATATATTCTTAATACCCCTTGTAATCATAGTAATACTAGAAACACATAAATAACTCGGATAAAACAGGAAACTACTACTTGATCATAGGTTGGGTTGGAAGTCCGTTTTGGATCTTTTGGATCTCAAATAAGTGACAAAATCAGGAGCGACAATCATAGCTTCGTCAATTGGTTCTTCAGCTTCTTCCTTCTTGGCGCCATATATTCCAGTACTCACACTCATCAATCTGACAGGTCGCTTATGTGTCAGTTTAGATGTATTACGTATTTTTGCAGGTTTACCCTCCAGATGTGGTGCATATGGAGGGTCTTGTTCTATAAGTTCATCTCCATCCCACTCAAGTAAACTATTCCTGCAAAAGATACATGCATATATATATGTATATATAGGACTTAATTAATTCCCAGTTATTAACTTAATGTGTCATGCATGTTTTAATTTGAAAGCTGGGGGACTGTTTAATTTCTGCTATTTAAAACTATTTCAAACAAAAACAAAACAATTAAAAAGGCTCACCAGCGTACACGATAAACTATACTTGGTTCCGTAAAAGGTGGACGTGGAAGTTTTTCCTGAAATATGAATTAATATCAAGATCCGGTCTCATATATATATATATATAGAGAGAGAGAGAGAAAGAGAGACTTCTTACTCGTTTGTGACCCAAATGTTCACCACACTTTGCACAGTTAATATGTTTTGTTTCACATCCTATTTTTCTACGGATGTCCGACAATTCCACATTAAACCTGCAAAACAAAGGTTAATTAAATCTACAATTGTTGAAAATATAAAGATTCAAATAATTCTGAAAATATACGACATCTTACTTACATTTTAACAAAGTATATGTCTCGACCAAATTCGTCCTGAAAAATTATATACAAAATAATAATAATAATAAGACTAGAGAAATAGAATAGATTCATTTAAGTTAAGAATGATATACTATGTGTTTGTGCATATATTCATGGGACTAGGATCCTTCATTTAACCAAAACTGCAATTTCTTAGGCTGTAAATTAAACTTAGGTAGAAACATTATAAACTTCATTTTATGACATTTTCATATATATTCTTTAAGAAATTCAAAAAACTCTTGGACATATAACGTACATTCATTCACAAAACAGCAATAAAACAAACCAATAAATCTTGCATCTGAGTTCGAAACTTTCAAGCCAATACTAGCTAGTATACTTAACGGAAGCAAAAGAAGCTTCAAACATAGATTGGTGAAATAAATATGTGAAAATATATATAACGCATGTCCATATTTTTTGTACACAAGAATAATTTGAACTATCAATTACAACCTCATAATTAAGCAGAAGAAGTTGATTACCTTACCTTGGTCACCATATCTTCATACAAGGCCACAGCAGTTTTGCAGAGACAGAGGAAGAAGTGTGAATTCTTGTCTTGATTACAAGTAATAAGAGGAAGGTTGTCCATTCTTCAATTTTTGATTCACCAAAAACCAACTATGAATATATCTAATTGAAGAGCTGATGATGTTAGTCTAGCAAATTCTTGTGGTAACTCAGACTTAACCCTAAACCCTAATTGAAGAGCTGATGATGTTCTTATATAGTTCGCCGCTTATCCATTTAGGTAGCTAGGCTATAAAATTGCCCAATTACAAGCGATAAGCCCGAATAAGAATTTCAATTTTCTATGGACGCTGTAATTGATAGGCCTAGTAAAAATTTCAACTTTAGATGGAGTAAGTTACTGGTAAGCACTCGATATAAAATTCAAATTAGAGCGAGGAACCAATTTTCAAATACAATAAGGTGATTTTGTAAAAGTCAAATTATGGGTTTTTGGCACTTTGCACCCTGGAAATATAGGATTTTGGCACTTTGCACCCTGAGTTAAAAGTTTTAGCACTTTGCACCCTGGAAACAGAATTTGTTTGGCACTTTGCACCCTAGTGTATTTTCCGGTGGAAAAATTCGGCGGAGGAAGGGTAAAATTGTCAATTTCGATTTTTTTTTGCACTTTGCACCCTGAAAATATAAACTTTGGCACTCTCCACCCTAAAAATATAAACTTTGACACTTTGCACCCTCGAAATATAAATTTTAGCATTTTGCACACTAGAATGTTTGCATTTTGCGTCCTAAAAATATAAACTTTGGCACTTTCCAACATAACTTAAAAACTTTGACACTTTACACCCTAGAAAACTTATTATATTATATCCAATAAAACAAGTAAACCGTACGAAGTAAATTATTATAAATATGATCAAACATGTTACCTTTTTTTTTATATAAAATAAACATATTACTTGTATTACAACTATAAGTATGTTAAATAAATGAGAATTAAATGACCTCAATCTAACTACAAATATGAAAATACCATAGCAGGGCGTTAGAGTGTCGATCTGGCCATTATCAATGGAATTCCTAAATTTCCACATTGAGCGGGGTTTAGAAATCTTCAAATTGAGAATATCAAAGGAGATGAGAAGTCATCAACATGAAGAAACTTAGATTTTCCAGAATGGGTAGCAAAAGGATGAATCGTAATAGGAGAACAATTTATAGTATATAATTTATTTGAGTGATTTTTTATGAAGGATTTTTTATGGAACAAATTTTGTTTGCTGGAGAAGAAAAGGATATAAACATGGGTTTCCTTTCAAATAAGAGTCCACATTTTTTAATAGATTCTTTTTTTAATTTTTTTAATTAAATGATGTGCATGGAAATTTACTATTTTGCCCTTCTTCTGATCAAATTCTGGAGTCTTTTCAACCGGAAAACACACTAGGGTGCAAAGTGCCAAATAAATTGTGTTTCCAGGGTGTAAAGTGCCAAAACTTTTAACTCAGGGTGCAAAGTGCCAAAACTCTATATTTCCAGGGTGCAAAGTGCCAAAAGCCCGTCAAATTATCGTTGATTTTGTATTTGATGGGATTGAGTTTCAATAAATTTATCTTTAAAAAAAAAGAATGAGGGCGAATTCGATCTATCAATTGAAAAATATTTCCTCGCTGGTTGATTTTACTAATTAATTATGAAAATTTTGATTTTGTATAACTACTTTTGTCAAAATGTACTTTTTGTGGATTCCAAAATAAACTGAATTTTCATTTTTTGAGATCCTAAAAATGATTATGATAAATGCCTTAATTTCATAAAAATTGGATCAAGGTCGGTCTCCTAGATATTCGAGGGCTTCGAAGAATTTTAAAAGTGTGGCCTTATATGTGTTATAAAAAATATTAGCTCAAATCCGTGCTATGCACGGCCGTACTAAGTACGGGATCATATAGAAAATATTTTATAATAATTTATATTTTATCAAATCAATACAAAAAGTAAATATTTTCTTTTGAATGTTAACTTTTCAAAATGTTTCAATACCAAAAAGAAAGCAATGGTTATATAGGTAACATGAGGAACATTAATTCGTGATTTTGCTTTTTCTAATTTATTTAATGTTTGGTTTTCTTTTCTTTACAAAATAAACTATTCAATTTGACATTTAAAGTTGATACGCTTAGTCAATTTATTTATTTTATTAAAAGGTGGATCAAATTAATATATTCAAGAAGTCGGATCAAGGTTATCAACATTCTAAACTAGAAGTCATCAAATATTAGGTTCTAAAAATAAAAAAGAGAGAAAAACAAATAGAAAATCATATCATTTCAGATGATACATAGATTCAACTTTCTAGCATCGTAAATAATATATTGAAAAATATTTCCAAACTAAAGGTTTAACTGATAAACTAAACAGTGCATTTTTCATATATATAAAAACTCGAGTTCTCCTAATCAAACTATTATAAATTATACATTTATACTCAACATTTACATCTAGTACTATAATCTCTAGTGTTGATATCTATAATATATTTTATCTAATTTTCCTATACAATTGAATACCTGCTCTGAAATGTTTTTGGATGTGCCACCAAAAACTAAGGATGGGCGCGGGTCGGGTATTTCGGGTTTTGGGTATTTCGGGTCGGATACCCGATATAGCTGGTAGGAAATTTTCACACCCAAAACCCGACCCGATCTGATGGATACCTGAAATTTTCGGGTATTTTGGGTTTTGGATTTCGGGTACCCAAAATATTACCTTTTTTTTTGTTATATATATATATATATATATATATATATATATATATAATTGTACAAAAAATCTTACTTTTTAACATATATGTATGTAAATTGTAAAATAATTGAATTCAAATATTGAATTGTATACAATAACTTCAAAAATAAATTCAACACAAACTTCTCAAGTCTTCAGCAATATTACAATCAAGGACTCCTAAACAACACACAACATACAAGTATTAAGTCTTCAACATTCAACAATATTATAATCAAACTCCAAGCATCAAAATATCACAATCAAATTAAAAGTTACAATAGACACAAATATAATAATATTGGACCAATTTTTTTTATTCAATATCCGAATGGGTCCTGAAATATCCGTTCGGGTGTAAATATGATACCCGAAACCCGACCTGACCCAGAAATATATTTCGGGTTCGGGTACCCGAACCCGAAATATCAAAAAACCCATTTTTCAGTCCCAAATGAGAAATACCCAATCGGATCGGAACGGATCCCAAAAAACCCGACCCAAACACCCAGCCCTACCAAAAACAAAACTATAGAGGTTCACTGCTACTATTCAAACTGCAATAGGTCACTAATCAAAGTGCTTCTCATTTTTCCCTCAAACCTATGGCTGAGAAAGAAAAGGGTCAATGTTACTACTAATCAAACATTAGCAGTAAGTTATTTGCATGTTTCGCTAGAACCCTCCGCCATGGTGGCCTTGAAAACCTCTAGTTGTGATTCCAGCTCCAATTTGTGTCTTCAAAAATCATTGAAACCTCCGTATATACTCAAGAATGTGAAAAGTGCTCAAATAAACATTTACATCAAATTCATAACATAAAAGTTGCACTGTATTTTTCATGATGTTCAAGCTCCTTGTTTTCCGAATACCAGGCCTGAGTGTAAGTAGTTCAAATTGTTGCTTGGCTAGTCCTATAATAATAGAATATCAACCAAATGAATATTGTCAATAAGATGAGCAACAAATATTAGTTAGTTCAGTTGTCTCCACCATGCAAAAGACGATCACGAAACAAATTAATAACTCGAACACACTTTAAAAAGAATTTTATTTAACATATACATATGCATATTTGAACTAAGAAGAAAAGATGGCTCTTACCCTATTTGGTAAAGCATCCAAACTTTAAATGCAACTCAAGATGTCCAAAACATCCAAATTATGAAGTTCTAAATTCTCTAGCATCTGAAACAACCTCAATAGATTAAACTACCCAGCATATCATGAAAATCAAGGAACGAAATCAATTTTTTGAAATGGTGAAGAACCCAAAAAATTGTGAGGGGCTATACGAAGTACATGTTTATTTTTTTTTTGATAAGTTTATACGAAGTACATGGAATACACTTACAATCACAGTTTTTTTTGTGCTAATAATCACAGTTGTTAAGTACACGTTGCAGGAAGTAGAAAAACCTCCATTCCAGCATAAGCTGAATAGCATTCTATCTTTAACCAAAAGACTATATTAAATGACGTAAGAGATATTGCTAACATGAATGGAAATTCATGAAGCTACAGAACAAATTGAAAAAGACGATGATGAAAGGAAATAAATTGGGGAATAAATTGTAAATTGAAATTAGGTTTAAGTATTATCTAATTTGATTTTATTTATCTCGGCTTTAGTAAAATGGTTGTATTTACGGTTATGCCCTCACCAACTATAGGCAGTTATTTTAGTTATAAATTATAAATAGGGAAGTCGTGTGCAGTTTATGATATCAGTTCATTTTTCATTATTTGTAAACAAGTTTACATACACAATTTTCTCTCAATCAATACATACAATTTACAGTTCTTTTCAATTACAAATGTTCAATTATAAAACTAACATGGTATCAGTTGTATAATCACATTTCGCTGCAAACATTCATCATCTCCGGTGCATCTTCAAATTGTTCTTCATCTCCAGTTCATTCTTCAATTTTTTCAGATTCAAAATTCTTGTAATTTCTTTGTATTCCTTCATTCATACATTTGTTCTTGTTTCTAATTCTTCAGCTATATTAAATCTCCAGTCCTATTTCCTCTTACATTCATTCAGATTCATTTTCAAACACTTAAATCTCTCTAAATTCCCTTTCTACCACCAAATCAGATACATAATTCATTATTTTGTTATCTCAGTTCATTATCTGAATATTTCATCTTAGTTTCTTCATATTCAAGATTCTGATCGTTCTATCTCCCATTCAAGAAAGTCTGTTCTTGATCTCCTCTACACCCACAGTTATCACCAACATCACATATTATTTTTGAAATTTTATCCCATCTCTGTCTCTACACATAATTTTATCCCATCTCTGTCCCTCCCAATCCACTCCACCATCTACAAAAAACCAAATAGAAGATCCTACCAGACCCTATTTTCTCCATCCAGCTGATGGCACTGGCCTGAAGCTTGTTTCTGAGCCACTTACATTTCCATCCCCCAAAGCCCATTACCATTTCCCTCCCAAACTTTGTTTCTAATTTTGTACCCATCCTACCTCACCCCAAAGTTCTGTCTTAAATCTCCCAAATTACTGAAACACCCAACTTAGCAGCTATTTAATTATTTTTCTTGATTTAGTGAAAAACAATCATGAAATTTTCTAGTGTCTCATAAACATTTACGAAAAATTCTACTAACAGAAACCAACTACCAATATTGGAGCCATTCCATGATTCTTCGCCTGAAAGTCAAAAACATGATTGTTTCATTGACAACTCATTACCAAAACCTTCACAAGATCCCATTTTAATCAACACATGGGAGAGGAATAATACCATAGTGGTTACATGGATTTTCAATGCTATATCAAAAGAAATTAATTCAAGCATTAGATATCATTCAATAACATCAGATCTCTGGAAAAAATTAGAAG
Source organism: Penstemon barbatus (assembly GCA_003313485.2). NCBI lineage: Eukaryota > Viridiplantae > Streptophyta > Magnoliopsida > Lamiales > Plantaginaceae > Penstemon > Penstemon barbatus. Next base: position 69,249,870 of record CM064880.1, read on the forward strand.
ACAAATTCATGCAAGTCAGTGGCCCACACCTACTTTCTATCAGAAGGGATGTCATACGGTTAACTAAAGGGATTGATTTTGTAAGTACCTACTTCACCAAATTGAAAAGCCTATGGGATGAGATTCAAAACTTTAGACCAGAATGCACCTGTGGCAAGTTAGACACCTACTTTCAACATGAACAATTGATGTATTTTCTAATGGGTCTATAAAACTCCTTTTTCTAATCTCAGCTCTCAAATACTTATCTTGGATCCATTACCACCCATCAACAAGGCCCTTTCTTTGATTATTCAAGAAGAACATAAATTTATTCTTAGATCCCGCAACAAAGACACACCTATGCATAACTCCATGGCCTTTTCTGTAAGGAACTCAACCCAATATCCACCTACAATACCCCCTTCCAATCCCTATCCTAGACCACATTCATCTCAATTCCTTAAAGCTCCAAATCCTTATCCTAATCCTAGGCCTAACTTCCAATCCATAACCCAACCTTCTCAACAAATTAGACCACCTTTTAACAACCAATTCAGAAGAAGGGATAGACCTTTTAACAACCAATTCAGAAGAAGGGATAGACATTTTCCTTACCCATTGTAACATGGCAGGTCACACTGTTGACACCTGCTTTAAGATCCATGGATTCCCCCTGGTTATAAACCTAACTCCACTAGACCACCCCCTTCAGCCAACCAATTTATCTCAAACACCACACCCACTACCCCCTATCCTGATTTAACCAACTTCACCAATACACTGAAACCCGATCAAGTGTCTTACCTATCAAACATGTTCTCTACTCAGTAGCAACAACAATAGAATACACATGCTCGGTCTACGGATTCCAATACTAATACTTTCAATGTAACTACTCTATCAGGTACAATTTACTCTACTCTATCAATTGTTCCTCACATTGATCAACAAAGCTGGATAATTGACTCTGGTGCATCCGATCACATTTGCACAGACATTAAATTGTTTCATTCTATATCACTAGTTTACAAGACTACTGTCTCATTACCTAATAATATCATAATTCCTGTTTTCTTCATTGGCAACATTCATTTAACCTTTGAAATTACATTATCTCATGTGTTATATGTGCCATATTTTAGGTTTAATCTCCTATCTGTTAGTTCTTTCTACATAACACTAGTTATAGTATAAAATTCCAACACACTGAGCTCTATATACAGGACACCAACTCCGTGAAGATGATTGGTCAGGGTAGCCTTATCAAGAGGCTTTATATCTTCTATCATGAGCATCCTTCAGCTCCTTTACTTGCTTCTGCCTACAATAAAGTTTCCATCGATATGTGGCACAATAGACTAGGGCATCCTTCATATAAGAAATTGTATAGCATGCAAGGTTTTCTTCATTTTTCTGATGTCAACACTAATTGTAATAACCATTGTGATGTTTGTCATCTTGCTAAACATAAAAGACTCCATTTTCCTAATGAAAATAATCTTTCTTCATCTACATTTGATTTGATTTATTGTGACACATGGGGACCTCACCACATTCCCTCTCACTCTGGATTTAGATACTTCATTACTTTAGTTGACGATCATACAATATTTACATGGATTTACCTAATCAAATACAAGTCTGAAGCTTCAATTCTTATTCCTAGATTCATACATATGATTCAAACACAATTCAATAAGACAATCAAAACATTTAGATCTGGCAATGCTAAGGAATTCATGTTTACTAATTTGTTTTCTAAGTTGGGCAAACTTCATCAGTTTTCATGTGTTCAAACTCCTCAACAAAAATCCGTAGTTGAGAGGAAGCATCAACACTTGCTAAATATAGTTAGAGCCCTAATGTTTCAATCACAGACTCCTATTGAATCTTGGTCTGAAAGTATATAAATTGTTGTTTACTTGATGAACAAATTACCTTCACCTCTTTTACATAATCAAAGTCCTTACTCTCTTCTTTATAATAAACCTTTCAGTTACAACTTCATTAGAACTTTTGGATGTTTGGCTTATGCCTCCACACTTCATGAGCATAGAACTAAGTTTTTGCCTAGAGCAAGAAAATATGTTTTTATGGGTTATATCACTGGGATTAAGTGTTATAGACTTTATGATACTGTCACTAATGAAGTTTTTGTTTCTAGAGATGTTATTTTTCATGAATCCATTTTCCCCTCAAAGAACAATCACCTACTCCCACTTCAACATTTCCTGACAGTGACAATCAAGAGATTGGTTACTTATATCCATCAACCTCTACAACCATTCCACCCACCACTACTTCACATGCTCCCGTTTCTACACAACCTACATCTCCCTCTCAACCTTTGAGAAAATCAACAAGATCTGTAAGACAACCTACCTATCTCCAAGATTATCATTGCAATAATATTTCTCATTCTGTTCTGCCTCAACCAAAATATCCCCTTTCCTCTGTCTTGAATTACTCCAAGTTATCCCCTGCCTATACTTCTTTCATTAATAACATCTCATTGTTTCTGAACCTCATACCTATAAACAGGCTATTAAGTTCCCTGGATGGACTCAAGCCATTCAAGAGGAACTTAAGGCTATGGAAACTAACCATACATGGCATATCACTTCTCTACCTCCAAACAAACAACCTATAGGTTGTAAATGAGTATTTAAAGGTAAAAGGAATCCAGATGACACAATTGAAAGGTATAAAGCCAGATTAGTGGCAAAAGGCTTCAACCAACATGAATGAGTTGACTACTTGGACACTGTTTCACCAGTTGCAAAGTTAGTCACCGTCGGGTTGTTACTAGCCCTATCTATGGCTAACAATTGGACTTTGCATCAATTAGACATCAACAATGCTTTCCTTAATGGTGACTTAACTGAAGATGTTTATATGGAGCTTCCTAAAGGGTATATTCCTCCTATTTCTACTATATCTTCCTCAACTAGATAGGTATGCAAACTTAACAAATCTATTTATGGTTTAAAACAAACTAGTTGACAATGGAATCAAAAGCTTTTTGAGATACTCTAAGTATCTGATTATTCTTTATTTGTGAATTTGACCGCATGAGTAATTTACTTCTATGGAAAGGAGGAAGGGTGATGGAAGTGATTGAAGGAATAATTTGGTCGTAGGAATTAATATTAATCCATTAAACTTCAATATTTTCCTATTGTTTTGATTGATTATTAATTATTTTCTTATTTCTTCGATCAGATCGAGAGCAGATTTGTATGTTGACATGACATTTAATACAAGACACCAAGAACGTTTCCTATGTCTCGCGTGTGGTACAGAGCTTGCAAATTATGAAGGAATATTTGAGGTTGTTTCATATTCTGTATGCTTTCGTGTTTTTTTTTTTATTTAAGTTTTATTTTTATTGAAGACCAATCAAAATGTGAAGGCGAAATGCTATTTCTTTTTCTCATGTTTGGTATATTTGTTTTCAGGCTGATTTGCCCTTATTTCGTACGTTGGAAACTATATGTTGTTATGATATTTTATTCTTGCGGAACTCCTCGCAGCAAGAGACGGTCTCAAATTGGCTTGGGAAAGACGTATCCATAGACTTGAACTTGAGGTTGACTCCGAAACTGTCGTCAAACTTATCAAAGAAGCGGATGTGGAGTGTCATCCCCTGGGAAGCATTATACAGGATTGCAGAGTTCTAATTCATATGCCTTGGGAGTGTCGGATCTCTCACATAAAATGTGGTGGAAATGAATGTCCGGGTGCACTAGCTAAAATGGGTCCCAAGAAGACGGATCACCTAGATATTTTGGAAGAGGCTCATATGGCCTTAGTTTCCCTGCTTTTGAAGGATTTGATCTAATTTACCTTGTTATCTTTTATCACCCAAAAAAAAAAATACTTGATTATGATAACTGTATATGTTTTCCTTTTATTTTTTTACTTTTGGTCTTATTATGCATGGTCAACACATGTCTAGGTGCGTTTACTTTTGACAAATATGGGTCTAGAGCACCAATCAATTGCACTTTTTGCGGCATGAAGATTGGCTATTCACATGAGGGACTATATAAGTAATAAATTTCTTCAATTTTCTATTTTCTTGATTATTTGCTTAAATTAATTATTATTTTTTGTATTCGAATGTAGGAAAAATATACTTTTGCGGATTAGAAATGAAATGGGAGTACAGACGTTGGCACATGAGCTGTTTATTCGGGGCGTAGATACCGTAGTAATCCTTACACGGTACCTCGATTGAATGCAAGAAGAATGTAGTTATTTTTCTTTGCAATTGTTAGTTGAAATATAAGGATATTTACATCACAAATGAGTAATGTGCAGGGCCGGCTCAATAGTTAGGCAATTTAGGCCCTCGCCTAGAGCCCCGACTATAGAGGGGCCTCAATTTTTTTTTCTATTTGACAATTTTTTTTTTGTCAAATAAGATGTAAGAATAAAAAATTTCAAATAACGTCTTGCCCTATTTATATAACCACATTCTTAAACAAACGGTGAAAATCAACTTGATCTGGTGGCTAAAACTAATGCTCTAGAGACTTTTCATATATACTTGTCTAAAATGTTATACTCCTTAATCTAGAACCATTTATATTCAAAAAGAATGTCCTATATATCTTTATGGGCTATGTATTTATGATATGTTTGCCCACCCTTTTACCTGCATCATACTATATTAACATTAATGCGTCATGTATTGGTTAATATGCATTGGACAATGATTGTAGCGCGACATTATAATAGATTTAACCTATCAAATTAACTTTTCGATTAACATTACACATCTATTGAAATTCTTCTTATGATTTGGCTAGAATTGGTACGACAATTGAGCACTGGTTAAGTGGAGGATATCCAACTTCTTTGTGATATTAATGATATGATGATATTAGAGAAGAAATCATGCTTAGTGTTGCCGATGGGTAATTACATATATAGGATCATGTCCATATGCATGTGTCCCTATCCCTTCTAATAGAAACATTTTCGTGTTCTACTACTGCCTATAGATATCTTGAAGTTCGATTCGACTCAACGAACAATTTAGAGATTGATAATATAAATAATTAACAACAACTATCGATTAGTGGGATGGAGGTGAAGCAAAGGTGGTGGGAAAGGGGAAAAGTACTGAAGAAGAAATGAAATTGGGGCCAAAATCAAAATTCCTGAGTGGGTAGGTAGGGTTCTTTGATTTGTACCTTTCTTTACTTTTTAGTTTTTACAGTACTTATTAACGTAACTATTTTATGAGATTTAGATTTTTAATGGGATTCAAGTAACAAATCGAATAAATCTCTTGTTATATTCATGATATTTTTAGTTTTAGGACTATTTTGAGTCGCAAAATGGCAAAATTACATTTTATATTTATCATAATTTGACCATCATCAATTTTGGTCCTTTACTTGATCCTCATTTTCTAAAATATTTTGCATTTTTTGTATCACGCTTTATCCTAAATGATGAGATAAGATTCATAAGACTAAAAATACAACACAATTAAAAAAATTGGAACGAAAAATACAATTTAAGAAGTTACTATAGGCTGGGAACCGCCTAGGAAACTAAATAACCAAACAAAATTATTAAGTAGTTCTCTATCATTGAACAAAAACCTTCATAATCAAACACCTTCCAATACCTCGAGCTGTCCCAAAAATTGAAAAATAACAAGCAATGGGTAAGCTGCTAACTCAATAAGAAGTTTAAGAATTCATGAAAATATCAATGCAAAAAGACATTGTGGCATTTTCATGAATCAAGTAACAATGAGACAAACATTTATCTCAACTCACAAATTAACACTACGACCACCAATAATCCGATGACAAGGACATCGACTTATCAAATACAAATACAAATGGTCTAAACTGGTTTCGAAGGTAACCTGGTTCAAATTCAGTACAAATACAATGGACAGAACTAGCTCCTAAGCTGAAAATCTCTAGAAGGGCCCAAACAATTCATATGCAAATATGAGAGATCAAATAAGAAATAAATATGTTATCTCAATGTAATCATACAATGATTCAAATAGTTCAAATACTTAATCAACTAAACAATGTCAATTTGCACACTTGATCTGTTACACTGTCCCAATTTTTTTTAATCAAAAGTAATTTACTCAAGGACAATGGGATTTCAGAGTTTTTTGCACTTTGCACCCTCGAAATATAGGAAATAGGCACTTTGCACCATCAAAATATGAAAAATACAGCACTTTGTATCCTATTTTATTTTCAAGCAAAAACTCAAGGGCAAAATAGGTAATTCAATTATAAATTTTTGGCACTTTGCACCCTCAAAACTTGAGAAATTGACACTTTGCACCCCCAAAATAAAATTAGCGCTTATCACCATCGAGTTAAGAACAAATCAGCAACTTGCACTCGAAACACAATAAATGGACACTTTGCACCCCAAAACACAAATTGACACTTAACACCCTCAAATTAAAAATAAAAAAACTCAAATCCTTCATTTTCTCCGGCAAAGTCGACCATCGGGGTGAAAAAAATCTAAGGCAAAGTTGAACTTATCAATTTTTACTCATTCATTCGTTGTGCATAACATGTTTAATTTGTACAAGCTATCATTCATGGCTTGTTAATTTGTTATATGTTACATTCCAAATTCATGGTATTTAATTTGTATATATGTATATAAATGTAGGTTGTTCAATCGGGTCAGAAACTTACCTATTTTGTCTTAGATTTTTTTTTCACTCTGATGGTCAACTTTGCCGGAAAAATGAGGGGTTTGAGTTTTTTTTTTTTTTTTTCAATTTGAGGGTGGTAAGTGTTAATTATGTGTTTCGGGGTGCTAAGTGTCAATTATTATGTTTTGGGGTACAAGTTGCTGATTTGTTCTTAATTCGAGGGTGATAAGTGCTAATTTTAATTTGGGGGGCAAAGTGCTATTTTCTCAGGTTTAGGGGGTGCAAAGTGCCAAATATTTATAATTGAATTACCTATTTTGCCCTTGAGTTTTTTTGGGAAAATAAAAGAGGGTGCAAAGTGCTGCATTTTTCATATTTTGAGAGTGCAAAGTGCCTATTTCTCATATTTCGGGAGTGCAAAGTGCAAAAAACCCAATTTCACAAGAACAATCATAAGTAAATATTCACAAGAGATGAGAGTAAAAATTGCCAAAAACCCTTACTTCACATTATTCATTTCTCGCAATAGGTTGGAACTATGTCACCAATGTTGGAATATATCCCCATAACTCTATCTCATACTAAATCATTAAGAGTCATTTGTAATAAATTAAATATGTACCAGTATCCATAGTGATCGATTAGTCTGATGCGGAATTTATGGAATCGATCACTGGTATGAATCGGATCGATCAGGTACGAGGTCTTCCTCAACCAAATCGCCTTAGTTTCTTAAGATCGTCTTCTTGATGGGGAGAAGAGAATAGTAAATTGATTTGGTGTGTTGGGGACCATAACCCTTGTGTTCTTTATATAGGAAGAGAATTAGGGTTCCCATAATTCCCTAAAACTCTCCTAAATAGGTATCTACCCATTATTTAATCCACATTCGTATTGGAGTTGGTAACTAATTAGACCACTAAATGTACCATCCAATAACTTTATAATAGCTATCATAATTGATTAAATAGTCCAACTAGGATTAGGAAAATTAAATTTCCTAACAATCTCCCACTTGGGCTATTCATTAATCTTGAATAAATTATGTCACAAATTTCCTTAAGCGCGCGTCCGTATGCTATTTGTCGTTAGACTTACTAAAACAATCTGGTCCATCTCATATATTAGCAATGAAACTACCACAGCTTTTATCACAGTATAGTCGTGACTAAACCCCGATGATCACCATACTAATACACTCAATGACATAGATTAAATGTGGATGAGTAGCATGGAAATTACATACAATGTGGTCTTATACATGCATATTTCCAACTAGTCCTTCTTTACGTAATTTCTTAACCATATGTAAAACCATAATAGAAAGTCTACTTTACTTTCAGAGTAATCAATCATGAAATCAATTCAAAACCATAAAACTGAAGTCTGTACAAAAAACAACCATAAACTTGTCGAAAGCATTAAGCCAAAATAAACTCCCACTAAACAGACTCATCATAAAGTTTGATGATGTCCGCAAGAGTTTCATCCTCACGAAATCACCTTAGGCGGCCAACCTTTGGCGAATGGATCTTTAACCAAAATTCTTATACTATATGCTTTGTTGACATTTGAAAACTCTGAAACTTTATTTGACACTAAGTCACATAACATCTAGAACGACATCGATATTTAGTCTTTAAACATAAATATCAATTTTATTGTGTAGTGATCAAATACTGACAATAAGTCCAGTCGGATAGTAGCCTTCCTTTGGGCCGACGTACTATCTACAAGGATAATGAAGTTGTCACATATTTATCACCAAATGTATACGTGTTATTCAGCCAATCAAGGATCTTCCTTTGGGCCGGTCAATTTGATCGCATGACTTAACATATATACTAATAAAATAAAATTGAAGTATCATATCATCTCTATTTAATCTCCTAAATGTGAAAATGTAAGCCTTAGTTCTCTACTTTTATTACCATGCTTGAATCACTCAAGTATCAACCCAAAATTCTCACGAAAATGTTCGATGCAGAAGGAAACTTATGTATATCTTTTCTTTAAGAATCTTTATTGGGGCACTATATAAGATTTCACTTGTCTCATTACCACCGCAAGGAATACATGTTTACTCCTCTCATTATGGTGTCTCAGAAATTATTTTATTTTCTACAATATCTGAAACACTTTTTTTTCCCTTTCAAAATAACTCTCATCATTTTGGAAAGAGAAAACCTATAACAGTTTACTGTATGTTCTAATGCCCATTACTAAACATGTTCTTAAGTTTCTCTTATACAACATATTTCCATTTTTCTAATAGTATTTTCACTGAACTTAAGATACGCACAATTATCAATGAAGTTCATGTCAATTCTTGAGGTTGTTGAAAAATGATCTCCTTAGTAACAATTCTTGAGGTTGTGGAGTTTGTTTTATAGGTAACTCATTGTTGTCTTGTTGTAGATGAATTTCAGGATTAAACTTGAGCCTGATTATCATTCTCTTGAGATGAAACTGAGTCTCGAACAACAATAGGTATGGAAACCCAATCATTGTAAATGACAGATTCTACTTCAAAGACAACTCCTTGTAATTCCTTCTTCTCCCCCCAACTCAATATCCTCAAGGAAAATCACATTTCCCGTTTGATAAAAGGATCTTTATGTGGGATCTTAAAACTTGTAGCTTTGAGAGTACTTAATTTTACCAAAAATAACAGCTAACCATCCTTAGTCCAATTTTCTTTTATATGGTCTATAAGACCATGCCTTAGTTGGACATAATTTTGATGTTTCACTGTTAATGATGTATACTGCATTCTTAAGGTGCCAAAATTAAAAAATCTGTCAAATTAAGGGACTAAGAATCATATCTGACAAAAGCCTATAAATTTTCTGAAAATGTGTAAACCAAATGCTTGTGTCATAAGTTGACAAAATTCTCACTTAAGTTTTATTTTGTAACTAGTGAATTTCGTTTAGGAACTAGTTTCAAACACATAAGATTATCAATTAAAACCAACTAAAGTTTTCTAAAAAAATCAAATAAAAAAAACTAGTTCTCAAGTATAATCTAAAGGTTCCTATGACTTAAACTTCAACTTTATTGAATTATCAAAAAAAAAAAAAAAAAAAAAAAACTTCAACTTTATTGTCGTTGCCCATAAAGATGAATCTTTCAGCATCAGTTGGCGGTCGACTCCTCATATAACCCCCTCTTTGTACGCCAGATGACATACTTGGCATACTTGGGGCACTTACTATTCTTGTGTCCTAACTTCTCGCATAAGTAGCAGGTAATACTTTTATCCTCTTTCTTTAGTTTCTTCTGTAGAGAAGGTCCTTTCACGGTAACATCAACTTTCTTCATTTTTTTGTTCTGAGAAGTTGAGGCTAAGTGAGCACTTTCAATCTTATCTCGTTATTGTCTTTCTTCTTCTTGCACACAATGAGATATAAGCTCATTTAGGGACCATCTATCCTTTTGATTGTTATAACTCACATGAATTGCCCAAAGTGTGTTGGAAGAGAAATCAAAATCAAGTGCTCGAGTAAGTCATCAGACAACTCTAACTTTAGACTTTAGTTTTGATTCGAAATTAGACATCTCCATAATGTACTCCCTTATGTTCCCATTACTTTTATATTTCATTGAGACGGAATTCCCGAAAAGGTTACTCGCCTCAGACTTTTCATTTTTGGAAAAACATTGCTCGATTTCCTCAAGGAACTTCTTAGCACTCTTGTCCTCAGTAACAGAGCCCCTAAACGCTTCATGATCATCAAACACATCATGTTGGATCGATCCCATTTTTCTATTTTGACCTCATTGAGGTCTTCCGAAATAGAAATGGTCGGTCCTCTCGTAGTGCTTGATCCAAGTCCATACAACCGAGAACAATTTCTACGGTTTCTTTCCAAAGTTTATAGTTAGTCCCATTCAACATTGGGATATTGCTGATTTGAGCAGAAACATTTGTGGTAGCAGTAAAAACAACTGTACAAAGAATGTTGGATAAGGATGAAGATGAAAGCACTGAAGACAATTTGTTAAGGGAGGTTTTGAAGGATTCCAAAACTTCAAGATTGGCTAAGTATGGAGTAACTTAGCTGATGATCCCTTAGAGGAATTTTGACTAAGTAAAGAAGACATCAGAAGAGTCAAAATTTCAAGGTCCAAGACTTCTGATCTGCTGAAGCAAAGTTATCAGACTGATGAAGATCAGCCGACTCAAATCAGATTTGTTCAAGTGTTTGAGATCAGCCGAGTTCGCCATCAGACGTGTACTTTCGTCAGCCAAGTGAAGAAGATCATGAAGTGTTCCCAACGGTAATAAATGCCCCTTGGAGTAATAAATGCTGAAGTACAAGGTTATTAAAGACAAATGATTGAAGAAATGCTTCGCATCAGCTGGGTGCATTTAATGCTGCCCGCAGAATAGTACTGTTCATAGTACGGTCAGACTGCAAAAGAGCCGTTCGCGGATTTTAAGGACCAGTACTCGAGGAATTTGAATCTTGTCTTTCTTCAACGGACATTTTTCAATCCTCAAGTATAAATAGCTGAAAGAGACGAAGAAGAAACAAGCAACACACTTTCTGAGAGAAATTTCCGAAGCAAAATTCTTTAAGTCTCAAGAACAGCTCACTCATCAGCCGAGTCATTTGTTGACGAAAGCAGAGTTGAAGAATCAAGAAAAATACATCTTCTGAGTGATTTTGTAATCGAGAGTGTTGTGAGAAGTAGATATCCGTCTAAGTGAGTGATATTACTTCAGAGAAGTAGGATTTCTTTGTGATCTCTTACTGTGCACTTGTGGCCGTTTCATTTGTTGATTGGCGCAAGCAGAGTATACTGTAAACTTTGTGATTATAGTATAACCCAAGATCTGTGTGACTTGGAAGAGTGGACTAAAGGATATTCAAATCCATATAACCACTATAAAAATTGCTTGTGTTTTTGTTTGCATTTTACTTGCATATTTTCAGTTTGCATAAAACACATTAACTTAACTGTTTGAAAAAGATTTTAAAGGAGTTTACAAAACTGGGGAAGCATTTTTCAAACTACTAAGATTACTTGTGAAAAACACTTTGAAAATCCGCTGCAAGTACTCTAAGTATTAAAACTGATTTTAGCAAAATCAGCTGAGTAACAATCAGACGAGTGGTCAACAAGGCTGTTCAAAGATTTGTTCGCGAACAGAATTGGAACTAACTAATCTGATCAGCTTAGTCTGTTCAGTTAAAAGTGAAAGTTTTAAAGTTAAATTTGAAGAAAATTTTTAAAGAGGTTTATTCACCCCCCCCCCCTCTAAACCTCTTCTGACCACTTGGGACCAACAAGTGGTATCAGAGCAGGTGGTTCATTTGAATCAGCTGCCTGATCAACGAGCTTGATCCAAGTGTTTTTCAAAGGTTTTCAAACTTTTTCAAAAGAGCATATTTTTGAAAAATCAAAACTTTTTGAAAAATGGATTGTATCAGTCATGTTCCCCACATTGCTGGTATGTCCTTTGAGGACTGGAAGATTAGAATGGAAATCTTTCTAGCAGCCTATAATGACAACATGTACACATGTATCATTAAAGGTCCATTCAAATTCACCAAGACCATTATAGTTGATGAAGCTGAAATGGTAGTGGAAAAAGATCTGACAGAAATGACAGCCGAAGAAATAAAGCTGTTCAATCTGGATAAAGTTGGCCGTTTCATCATGACCAAAGCCCTGGATAATGATCGGTTTGACAAAGTCAAACATTGCAAAACTGCAAAGGAGATGTGGGACAAGGTTCGTGACATGAGTGAAGGAAACGACGCCATCAAAGAGCATCAGCTCAGTGTTGCCTTGGAGAAGCTGGACAACTTCAAGATGAAATCTGGAGAGACCATTGATCAGATGGATACCAGGTTTACCAGAACATTGAATGAAGTTCTAAAGCTGGGAAAGACCTTTACTGACAAGGAGATCACCGTCAGAGTTCTGAAGGCCCTGCCCCCCAAGTTCAACATGAAGGTGACAGCTATGGAAGAATCAAGAGATTTGGGAAAAATCTCTCTTACAGAGCTGTTCTCCGTACTCAAGGCGTATGAGTATAAACTGCCTAGAATGGGTGTTGAAGAAACCTCAACTTCAAGTCCCACAGCTGCACTTGTTGCTGCTGAAAATCCAAGAAGACCAGCTCACAAAAGCAAAGATGTGGACTCATCTGATGAAGCATCTCTACTCAACAAGAAGGAGTACACTGCTGGAGATGTAGCATTATTGATGAACAACTTCAAGAAGTTCTATAAGAGAAAGATGAAAAACAAATACAATCATGCTGCTTCTACTTCTAAACCTAACTCTTCTTCTCAAGAGAAAGATGATTATAAAGCAAAACTAATGTGTTACAACTGCAGGAAATTGGGACATTTCATCAGGGACTGTCCATATCCAAAAGCGGAAAAATACACTGAGGAAGAGAAGAGAATCAGAAAGGAAAGAAAGCATCAAAGAGGGAAAGCAATGGTGGCTGAAGCAGAAAAGCTTGCTACTGTCTACTCATCTGATTCAGATTCAGATACGTCTGATGAAGAGAAACCTGCTCTCCTCTGCCTGATGGCTAAGGAATCTGATGACTCCGAGGATGAGGTAACTCCTCCAAATAATGAATTTTTTGATTCTCTAGAGCAAATGATGTTAAATAATACTACTATTGCTGGAGAATTTGTTAAGCTTAAGGAAGAGATGAGCTTGCTAAAAGAGCAAAATAACTCACTGAAACTTAAAGCTGAAAAGCCTAAAGAATCAGTTGAATATAAACAGCTTGAGCAAGAGCATGAATCTCTGAAAGCTGAATGTGAGGTCTATAAAGGAAAAATCATGGAACTTGAGAAAATTATTGAGTCTCATGATAAGTCAACTGTTGCATCCATGCCTACATCTAGTAAACAGGAGACACCTTTAGAAAATGATAAATTAGAATTGAATCATACTGAAAAATTCATTTCTACTGACAATAGTAAGGTCATTCTGTATGTTCAAACTTCTAAACCTACCTCATCTGAGAAAGTATTAAAGGAGAAGAAAACTCCTAAGGCTAAAAAGAGCAAATAGCCTAGTGTAGAAAAACAGACTAGTAAACCCAAACAGAAGAGTCCTAGAAAGTCTTCTGATAAGGTTAAGACTAATCAGACTAGTGAGAAAACTAAGTCGTCTGTTAATGAGCAAGCTGTTAGTAAACCAAAGAAGCATAAGAATAAGAAAAATCAAAATGCTTGGTATGGAAATGAGTCATATTATGTGCAACCTGCTGCATATCATCCTATGTATCATGCACCTCAATTTCCTAGTTACTATGCACCTTATCCTGCTCATCCAATGCATGCATATCCTGCTTATCATGCACCTTATCCTGCTTATGAACATTATTCTTATCATACTGATCATCAACATGACTTATCTGATAATTATGATGAAACTGTTCATGCTCCTGTCAAACCTCAGAAACCTAAGAAGCCTAAGACTTCAACATCTTGGGTTGTCAAAGGTGGAACTAATCCTTCAGGACCCTCTCAATAAGGGTACCTAAACCAATTTTATTTTTGTTTTGTAGGATAGGATTAGGAGTAGGAGTAAAGTAGAGAAGATTTGGTACTTGGACAGTGGATGTTCAAGACACATGTGTGGAAACATACATGAGCTGACAGATGCAGTTGCTGTGGATGGTCCAAGTGTTACATATGGAGACAGCAAAGAAGGCAAGATTAAAGCTAAAGGAAGATTAATCAGAGGAAACATAGAGATATCTGACGTCTCATATGTCAAAGGCCTCAAATATAATCTGCTGAGCATAAGTCAATTTTGTGACAAGGGATATTCAGTCATCTTCTCAACAGATAAGTGCTATGTTGAACAGATTGGTACAAAGAAGGTAATTTTATCTGGAAGACGACAAGGAAATATCTACATAGTCGACTGGGATTCTGTTGACAAGAATTCAAGTATTTGTTTGGTGGCATCTGCACCAAGTGAAGTTAGTTGGCTATGGCACAAGAGAATAAATCATTTAAACTTCAAGACCATCAACAGATTAATCAAGAATGATTTGGTAGAAGGGATTCCTAAAACAGTCATGAGCAAAGATAAGCTCTGTGACGCCTGTCAAAAGGGTAAACAAATCAAGTCATCGTTCAAAAGCAAGAAGCATCAATCTTCTGGAAGAATATTGGAGCTGCTACATATGGACTTATTTGGACCCATTGATCCAGTCAACAATGGTGGAAAGAAATACTGCCTAGCTGTTGTGGATGACTATTCAAGATATACTTGGGTGATTTTCATGAAAAAGAAAAGTGAAACCAAGGAACATCTTACAAATCTGATGGAACTGATCCAGAATGAAAAGAGTATCAAAATATTGAAGATCAGATCAGATAGAGGGACAGAGTTCACAAACTCTACTGTTGAAGAGTACTGTAACATCAAAGGAATACATCATGAGTACTCATCTGCTAGAACCCCTCAACAAAATGGTGTTGCTGAAAGGAGAAACAGAACACTAAAAGAAGCTGTCAGAACCATGATAGCTGAAGCTAAGCTGCCACAAAGATTTTGGGCAGAAGCAACAAATACAGCATGTTTTACCCAAAACAGATGCATGATCAACAAGCACCAAAACAAGACTCCATATGAAGTTTGGAACAATAGGAAGCCAAACATTCATTACTTCAAGATATTTGGTTGTAAATGCTATGTTTTAAATAATGGTAAAAATCACCTTACTGCATTTGCAGAAAAGGCTGATGAAGCTGTCTTTGTAGGATACTCATCTGTTAGTAAGGCTTATAGAGTTTTCAATAAAAGAACATTACTAATAGAAGAATCCATTCATGTAGTATTTGATGAGCCAAGTCAATCTTCTGAAAAGAATCAAAATGTTAATCAAGATCTGTCTACTGATTTACAGAAGATGAATGTTGGAAAGAATGAAGAATATATACCCATCATACTACCTGATCTCAACTCAGCTGATAACTCAAGTGCTGTTCAAAATCACAGAGCTGATTGTCTAACAGACGAGTTGCAAACAGCTGATAGACCAGAGACTGTTCAACAGACTGCAAATGTTCAACAGACTACTACTGTATCTCCAACAGTAGTGTTGCAAGATCAAGACAAAGGACAACATTATGATTTGCAACCTGATCTCAGATGGCTCAGAAATCACCTACCAGAGTTAGTGATTGGTGATCCTTTAGACAGAGTGAAAACAAGAAGAGCTGCTGCACAAGATGCTATGTTTGCTAGTTTTCTATCTCAAATTGAGCCTAAACAGATTGAAGAAGCTCTTAGTGACTCCAACTGGATTGAAGCTATGCAGGAGGAGCTAAATCAATTTGAAAGGAATGAAGTCTGGTACTTAGTTCCTAGACCAAGTCATCAAAGAGTCATTGGCACTAAGTGGGTATTCAGGAATAAAATGAATGAAGATGGTGAAGTCACCAGAAACAAAGCAAGATTAGTGGCCAAAGGTTACTGCCAAGAAGAAGGCATTGACTTTGATGAAACATTTGCACCAGTAGCAAGACTAGAGGCAATCAGACTCTTTCTTGCCTACGCTGCTCACAAGAATTTCACAGTCTATCAGATGTATGTGAAATCAGCTTTTCTCAATGGAGAATTGCAAGAAGAAGTTTATGTTGAACAACCTCCTGGATTTGAAGCTTATCAAGAAGAGGACAAAGTATATCGTCTGAAGAAAGCTCTTTATGGACTGAAACAGGCTCCAAGAGCATGGTATGACACTTTATCTGACTTTCTTTTAATTAAAGGATTTCGCAAAGGTAAAGTTGACAAGACCTTGTTCACTATTGAATGGGAAGAACATATTTTGCTTCTGCAAATTTATGTGGACGATATTATTTTTGGTTCAACAAATCAACAGATGTGTGATAAGTTCTCAAAGCTGATGCAGAACAAGTTTGAAATGAGCATAATGGGAGAACTTAACTATTTTCTTGGTTTGCAAGTTAGACAGTTGCCTGATGGAATTTTCATCAGCCAAGCAAAATACACAAAGGATCTGTTCAAGAAATTTGGTATGGAAACTAGCTCTACTGCTACAATTCCAATGTCTACAAGTCTTCGTTTGGATAAAGATGAAGATGGCAAATCAGTAGACATAACCAAATACAGAGGCATTATTGGGTCACTGTTATATCTAACAGCCAGCAGACCTGATATCATGTACTCTGTTGGGGTCTGTGCAAGATTCCAATCAAACCCCAAAGAATCTCATCTCTTAGCTGCCAAAAGAATATTGAAATATATTAAGGGCACTCAAGAATTGGGATTATGGTACCCTAGAGAGTCTGGATTTGAGCTTATTGGATATTCAGATTCTGACCTTGCAGGCTGCAAGATTGACAGAAAAAGCACAACAGGTGCTTGTCAGTTCTTAGGCAGTCGTCTGATCTCATGGATAAGTAAGAAACAGACTTCAGTATCCATATCTACTGCTGAAGCTGAATATATAGCTGCTGGAGCTTGCTGTGCACAAATCTTATGGTTGAAACATCAACTAGAAGACTACAATATCAAAATCAGTGGAATACCAATCTACTGTGACAATACAAGTGCAATCAGTCTTACTCAGAATACTACAAGTCATTCAAGGACTAAACATATTGAGATCAAACATCATTTTATTAGAGACCACGTGGAGAAAGGAAATGTCATGATAGAATATGTGTTTACTGAAAATCAGATTGCTGACATCTTCACAAAACCTCTAAGTGAGACAAGGTTTTCAACTCTAAAAGCTGAATTGGGATTATTAAAATTAGATGCATAAGCTGAGGGGGAACTCATCAGAAGACTAGAGTTCAACAGCTTACCCATCTTACTTATCTTCAAAGATTAACTTTCAACAGACTAGTTAACTTATGAATTCTTAAACTCAGGGGGAACGTGTAAGACTAGCGGTACTTCTGAATTAAAGATGAAATTTGTTAATGACAGTTAGTTGAAGTTATGTTTTCAACAGAAGACTCAACTATCGAAGATCAAGAGTATTTTATCTAGCTGGATTGACAAACAGCTAAGGAAGGTTATCAGCTATTGGCATTCTCTGATAACAGCATTGTCATCAGGACAGTAGTCCATCAGATAAGTGTTTACTATACTCATCTGATTACTTAAATAAAAGCGAGCTATTTAAAACGTTTTATTCAAAACACGCTTTTATAAGTAAATGTCGGGCGGTACATATTCCCGCTCTTCATTAAAATATCTTTTGAATTTGAAAGGTCGTAACTGAAGCCGCACGATCATCACTGACAGAAAAACGGATCTAACGGTTGGCGGATATCACGGAAACCGACATACCCCCAACTCTATAAATTCCCATCTGATCAGTCGAGTCGTTCTTTACGCACCCTAAATTTTCAAAAGTACTTGTGAGAATTAAGCAATTTTCCTGCAAAATCTCTTCGTTTTTCTCTCTAATTTCCACAGATCTACAATGGCCGCTGAAGGCATGTACCTAGTATATGATTCCTACTACCAAACTGGCACACAACTGATGAAGGAGCTTCTGGAGAAGTTCAAGTCTGCAACTTTGGTGAACTTTTTGGAGTATCATGAAGGAGTAATCTGGACTGACCAGGTTATGGAATACTACAGTACGGCCAAGGTTAATTTCGAGAAGTTAGAAATTACTGCTACAGTTGGTGACAAATCTGTTGTCATCACTCCTGCCGTTCTCCACGAACAGTTTGGGCTTCGTAACAGTGGACGTCATGATGTCACTGTGTTAACTGAAGCAAAACACCAAGAATTTTGGGCGATCTGCGCCAAGGAAGGGGAGATACTGTCTGGGAATATCAGGAAGAGACAGCTGAAGGACGAGTATCAGCGGATGGCTGATATCGTGGCAAAACTGATGGAAAACTGCACCTTTTCCCTTGATGCTGTTACAATGAAAAGATTCAGCATCATGGCTGCCATTTATTATGGATTGGAAGTCAACTGGTCCATGATCATCTGGTACATCTTTGCTGAGTTCCTTGAAGTAAAGAAAGGAAAAGAACCTCACTCAAACCACAGGATAACTCTCAGCTACATTTTGTCTCATCTGGGATGCATCATGAAAAATGGCAAGGAAATTCACAAGTCCAAGGCCATGAATAAATATCTGGCTGTTCAAAAGAGAAAGGCTGATGAGCCTGAAGAGGCTGATGAGGAACCAAAAGAGGTTCCTGCCAAAAGGCAAAGGAAACTGGTCAAGACAGCTGATTTAGCTGTTGAGTCCAGAAAGAAGAAGGCTGCTGATAAGCCTAAGGAAAAGGTTCCTAAGAAGGTGGAGAAAGTGACTTCTGCTGCTGAAGCCACTAAAATTATTGATAATATTATTTCTGATGTAAGGAATGGATCCCCTGCATCACCATCAAGAACTCCATCAGCAGAAAGGCCTGCTGAAGGTATCTCTCAAAGAACAAGGAGCCAACAGAGAGATACAGCTGCTTCTAACTACCGTGAAGGAAGAACCAAGAAGTCTGCAAGGAAGCAGATGACCTTCATAGAGAAAAATACTGAGTTGGTGGACTTGGTGAGATCAAGTCCAGAATCTGCTGAAAGACCAGTTGAAGCCGTTGAAGCTTCTACTGCTGACAAAGCTGATGAGCAACAGATTACTAAATCTGCACCAACTGCTGAGGCTGCTCAACCTCAAGAAGATCCAGACGTCCAAATCATCAATCCTATAGCTGCTGATCCTATATCATCTGCTGGACCAGCCCCTGCTGATAAAGGCAAAAGAAAAATAGTGCTAAGGAAAAAGAAGGTTTCCAAAGCTGACAAGAAAGCAAGGGAGGAAGCTGAACAGAGGAAGCAGGATGAATTGGAAGAAAAGAAGGCCCTAGAGCTAAGTAAGGCTCAAGCTGCAAAGGATGAGGCCAGAAGAAGAATGTCTGAAGCAGAGAGAAAAGCTGCTGAGGATGCTGAACTGGCTATGGTTATTGAAAAGAGCAAGACAGATGCCTATGGACCTGTCCATGGAGGTGGCATCAAGATTGGGGAAAGCAAGGGTGAAGAAGACAAGAAAAAGATATTGCTGCCTGCCCCAAAAGTCAAGTCCAAGGACAAATTTGAAGTTAGAAAAGCCTTTGAGATAGTGTATGCTGATAAGGAGCTTTTCAAGAAGTTTGAGAAGTCCTTAGCTTACTATGATCAAAAGCTCATGTTGAGGACTCTGTTCAACCAGGAGAAACCAAGGTATATCAGTTGGAGAGACAACAGGTTGAATAAGTCAATAACAGAACTTCAAAGCATGAAGGAGTTAGCTGATGAAGAACGTTGGGTTCTGACTTGGCTGAAGACAAACTCCATTCAAAAGGCCCTTGATCCCAGCTATGTAAGAGATGTCATGCATAGTTATGCAAAAGGCTTTGCATTGGAGGAGGCCAAGAAAATTAAAAGCACCTTGCCTGATAAGAAGAAAAAGTCTGAAGATGCTGCAGAAAGGGCAATTAAGTTTGCTGTCATGACTGCCCTGAAGAGATGGGCTAAAAAGTCAAAGTATCAGCAAGGTTGTTCAAGTGACTTGCCACTGCTGCCAAGTATCCAGCAAATCATTTTTGGCAAGGAAGTACAACCGTACTATGAAGTCCCTAAGGGAAACAATGCTTTTGTCAACCCTTGGATTATTGTACGGCAGATTAGACAGACAACATGCTTCAATGATGATGGAACCATCACTAATCTGTTCTACGACGACGTTACTGATGAACACAAAGCTGCTAACAAACCTGAAGACAAGTCTGCTGACCAGCCTGAAGTCAAGTCTGCTGATCAAATTGAAGTCAAATCTGCTGATCAGACTGCTGACAAGTCTGCTGACCAGACTGAAAACAAGTCTGCTGACCAGACTGAAGACAAGTCTGCTGAAAAGGTTGCTGATGAACCCTTAGCTATTGAGTGGAACGCTAAGGATTCTGAAGATCATCAGGACGAGATGATGGAAGATATTCCTGTCCACCAGGAAATTGAAGAAAATGATGAAGCTGCTGCTTCTGCTTCATCAGGTGATGAACACTCATCACTGATGGAAGCTTTCCAGATGTTGTTGGAAAATTCTATGCAGGAACTGGAAGAGAAGCATCAACAGCAGCTGCTGAAGGTCAAAGAGGAGCTGAAGACTGAGCTTAAGGAAGAATTGACAGAGTCAAACAAGCTTCAGCTGGAAACTGTGCAACAGTCTACTGAAAAGACCATCAAGACTGAAATCACAAATATTCCAATCCCTCAAGATCATTCCTTGCAGTTAGTGCACAGCTTAAGAGATCTGAACAAGAATGTTGAAGATGTGAAGGGTGATGTCAACCACCTTCATACTGCTTTACGGTCAGCTGAGCACAAAATAGCAGACTTAACTGCAACCTTCATTAAAGTCAGTGAAGAGGAGAAG